>CM067501.1:10809587-10999587 GCA_034509495.1 Acestrorhynchus altus
TCTAAACCTGAAAAAAGCTGATTTCAAAATATTGTTTTAAAATTACTATTCAGTACCTTTCTGTATGAAAGTTACATTCACAGTGAATTCTTGATTCAACAGGATGAAATTAAAGTTACAGTGTTGTATGATTCAAGTAGATTATGGGCAGGTAGGCACAGTTCACTCATACTTTGCTGGAGCAGGTTATCAATATCCTTCTCTCCAGTCTCCCACTGGACTGTGCTCACATTGTGCTTTCCGTGCTGGACCGGACCACGCTGATGTTATCCTAATTTGAGAGAATATGGACTGCACGGAAACAGAAATTCACACCGAATAATCACAGCCAATCTACAGATATCTGATATAACTGAAGGAGACCCTGAGAGAATCTCTGCCATTATAGTCTGAATGATGGTATATTTAAGATTTGTGTGGTTGGTGTGACTGGAACGTCCACCATAGAACCCGGAAGTCGTGGGAGAGTGGTTAAGGATAAAAGCCTGACTGACAGCAGAAACATAGGGAAAATACAGCACTTATTGGGGGAAAATGAATAAAAACAAAACCTCCTTTTAGGAGGGAGAGAGAGAAAAGAAAACAGCTCCCTTAGTGGGAGAAAAATGAGAAACAAAAGACACTCCTTTCTGTAGGAAAAAAGAAAAATTACACTGCTTCATGTAGGAAGGAAAATGAGAAAAGACCTTTTTAGGAGGGAAAATGAGAGGTACAGCACCTCCGTATTAGGAGAGGAAAGGGGAAGAGAAGCACTACCTTTTTGTAGGGGACAGATGGTTTAATGACTTCTTTGCTGAGAGAGATACAGGGAGAGATCACCAAGGATAAAACAACCAGACTGTTCTCATCTATTCATTCAAAATATGCAAAAGAAGAAGTTACAACAGATCTGATATTTAATGGGAGTCTTTAAAATGATGGTGAAATTTGCAGGATCCTATTCTATACTGAATTAATTTGAGGATGAAGAGTGAGAGACTTTATGTGCATGAAATAAAGGAGTGCAGTTATATCCAGTGAGAGCACTGCAGTTATTTTTTACACAGTGTATAATTTGTGATAAAGATTCATTACATAATGAGTTACTAACTCTGATTAACTTCACTGCAGTATTTGAAGATCAGTTATATGAGTGGATGAATTGATGGGTTGGTTTCTCCTATCAGTAGTGAGTTAGTGTGGTGTGTTTTCTCTCCTCCACAGAGTGTGTGATTGTGCTGTTTCACATCCTCCAACTCAGCACCTGCAGTAAATCCCACTGCAGCAGTGCAGTCTCTGTGCAGCCTGACTGAGTGAGGGAGGTTTTTGTACGAGTCTGTATCACTGTGTGAACAGCCAGATGCTGATATAATGTAAACTATGACAATAATAATCTCCAGCATCTTCAGGCTGGACTCCACTGATGGTCAGAGTGAAGTCAGATCCAGATCCACTGCCACTGAAACGAGCTGGAAAATCAGATTGAAGCTGATTTATGAGTTTGATTATGAGTTTTGGAGCTTTTCCAGGTTTCTGCTGATACCACATTAAGTAGCTGCTGGATATTGCAGGACTGGTTCTGCAGCTGATGGTGACGGTGTCTCCTGGAAGAGCAGATTTCAATTCAGGAGCCTGAGTCACAGTCACCTGACCTCTGGACTCTGGAGAAATGAACAGAAATTAAATGGCACTGTTGTTCACAAGATGCTTATGGAAAACATGTCTATTTACTATACTTTGCTGTGAAATTTCAATCTGAATCAGTGTCTCACCTTGAGTCCAGAAGATCAGAGTCCAGATGAAGATGGGTATTAAAGTCATGGCTGCTGTAGGTGAAGAAGTTTCTGTTGCAGCTCTCAGACATGAAGTGTTAAACTCACAGGACTATAAACACTCCCAGAGCACTGAAGCATGGAGCTCTCAGTGTAACGTGTCTTCTGTGTATGTAAATATATTCTAAACAGAAATTCACCAGAACTTCCACTTCTGTAGATCATCTACTGGGGATATCATCTTTAAAGTTCACATATTATCTTTTGGGCATTAATTAAGTGGTCTCATATGGGATAGTTCACTGTATTGTATTTTATGAAGATTACCTATAACAGAAACATGGTGTCTGCTGGTTGTTTGGGGTCAACTAGCCATCTTTCTTCTCTTTCTTTCATTACAAAAATGGTTTGTTTTTCATGTGAAGTGCTTATAATTGCTGTTTCTTTCTTTACTTATGAAAAGAACTGGAGAATGGTGACATGTATCCCATACAGCAATGAATGTTTGGCCCAAATGTGGTCCACATCTGACTTGTAAGTGCTAAAACTGGCACAGACGTGGCCCAAATGTGTGTGTTATCTAGGCTGACTACCTCCACACAGACAAAATGTGGGACAAGTAGTAAGTTTAAGGGGGACAATGTGGGATAGATGTAATAACTTTAAGCTTAAGATATAATGTCTATCTAATTTACCAAGAAACATTTATTCTTGCCTTACATCCCCACCGACCATTAGATTAAGACACTACCTGACCCAAAAAATAGCCCAAAGTTGCTACAGTTTAAGGCATACAAAGGCCCATACAAGATAAAACACAAAATATTGTCTTTATTGGGTCTATCAAATCATTTCAAATGCAACTAAATGTGCAGGCCAGCTGACAGGAAGCCTTGGGACAGCAGGACATACTTGGCCAACTTGTAATTACATGCCTTATTACAGCATGATAGTCATGATCCACAAATTCAAATAATGAATAATTGTTCTTTAAACAATGCAATTAAAGAGACTATTTCATGAAAAAAGGTGTATGATGGTAATCCTTCACTTGATTTACTTTATAAATGTAAAGGGGTTTTACACTCACACATCTTTTTACATTAATGACTCCCTCTGGAGCAAAAAGTGAGTCTTTCGTGGTATTATTTTTGAGATCTCTGCGACATCAGTGCGATAATGAAATCATGAATTATCTTACATAATAATCAAATTTTATATAAATAATAATACAATTTAAATGCATAAGTAAATCAAATCAAATCAATTTATTAAGTGTAAGGGTGAGTGAAAACTCATGAGCTAGAGTAAAAGTGCTGCTGTTGTGCCTTCTTCACCACCCATGTTGTGTGTTCTGACCATGTATGCTCCTCAGAGGTGTAAACAGCAAGGAACTTGATGCTGTTGACACTCTCCACATTGGTCCCACAGACGGAGACAGGGGAGTACTATCTCTCCTGCTTCCTGAAGTCCACTATCAGCACTTTGTTCCTGCTGGCATTGAGAGAGGGGCTGTTTTCCTGGCACCGGTGTGTCAGGAGGTTGACCTCTCTGTATGTCTTGTTGTCATTGGAGATCAGGCGTATGATTGTGTCATCAGAAAACTACAAAAACTAGAGGGAGCTTGCAACATGGCAGCCATGCCCAGTGCCATCTTGGAGCAAAAATACATAAAAATGATTTGCAAAAATGAGAAAATATCATAAATATAGAAAATACCATAAATATATTTTCTGCTCCCTGATGGATTATCCAAGCAGTGCACACACCAGAAAAATACATACATACCTGTTTTGGATATATTTTAGTTTCTGTAAGAAAAAAAACTGCAGTGAGTAGTAAATTCTTGGTATATGAAATATGATGGTCTTATATGGAAGTCATATAAAAAATTCTATTTAATTGTTAACTGTCAGAATAAGCATTAGATTTTTTCTGGAAATTATTTAATAGTTAAGGTTTTTAAGTGTTAAAAATGCAGAAAGCAATGAATCTACCATAAGCAGTTATTTCACGTTACATTTTTAAAAGAGGGATTGTGAAGAAAATATGTGTGCTTTTCAGCTGACTCAGACAACAGTGATGTAAGTAAATTCTTCATAATGGTGAAACTAATGTGATGTTGCTCTAAAACTGATTCTGGCCTCTAGAGGTTCACTGAACATCTGGACATACAGTCAGTCGCTCTATTCTGGGAGTGCAGCAACATCCTGCACACGCAAATTTAAGTTTCAGTTATGTGACACCCCTGAGACTGTGTGTGTAGTGTGTCAGACCAACAGATTAGCAGTAATAAATACTGTCTTGCAAAAGCTGGCATTGAAAATAAACTGAATGGAGCAGTGAGTGTTTATTTGCTCTGAGTAATACAGAAATAAATAAAAAGAATTATAACTTTATTAATACAGTACATAGAGTTGTTATGCTTGTCAGTGTGTTAACCATTTCTAAACCTGTCCTTATGAGAATAGGACCTTATAGTATATATAAATGCATGTATACATGAATTATAGTGCACATATAAAAGATCAACACACAAATAAAAGAAAAACACAAAATAAATTAATGGTAACTAAGAATATAAAAAAATTTAAATCCCCTCCCAGACTTAAATGCATCTACAGTCTTCTCCAGGAGGCCTCAGGGAGCTATCATCATGGTGATCCCACTCAATTCAACAATCAAGAGCAAACCTAATGTTTCCTTCTCCAAAGTGCTCTTTAATCATGTTCTAATTATCTGCAGCTGATGTGCTGAACCTGCCTCACAAATAGCCCGTCTCATTTTAGAAATAAGTAGTAATACATGTGGAAGTGTCCTAACTTTTTTGTTACTAGAAATTAAATCAATTCTATTAATCACATTTCTAAAGTTATATAACAGCCATGTCTCAATATTGTTAAAATGAACAATATTAGATCAAATCTAAGGTGTCTGAAGTCCATTGTGAAGTTCCTACACTCTGTAATGGTTTAGGGGGGCAGGTAATCTGCTGGTGTGGGTCCACTGTGTTTTATCAAGTTCTGAGTCAACACAGCATCTACCAGGACATTAATATTTACTGAAATATTCTAATAATTTGAGAAACTGGATTTCTGATTCTCATGTGCTATAGGCCAGATTGGTCAAAAGAAAATCTTGATTAAGCATAGAAAGGCTTGATAAAATTCACTTTGTGCATAAGTGAAGAACCCATGATTTGTGAAGGGTTTAATTACACTAAATATGATTATATCTATCTATCTATCTATCTATCTATCTATCTATCTATCTATCTATCTATCTATCTATATCTATCTATCTATCTATCTATCTATCTATCTATCTATCTATCTATATATATATATATATATATATATATATATATACACATTAATTGATCTTAAAATATCTAAAAATATCTAAAGATGTTTATGGAAAATCTGGGAACATTTCAGTTGTTTCCTACTGTTGAACATAACAGCATGTTTCACTCATTTCTCTCAGTCTGTGTATGTGAATATGGGACAATCAGTCTGAGAAATATCTGCTCCATCATTCATCTAAACGTTATGTGTAATAATTCTGTTTCACATCCTCCAACTCAGCACCTGCTGTAAAACCCACTGCAACAGTGCAGCCTGACTGAATGTGGGAGGTTTATTCGTAGAAGTCCATCACACTTGCTTGGACAGTGATAGTAATATATTATAATATATAATATCCAGCATCTTCAGGCTGGACTCCACTG
The DNA here is from genome assembly GCA_034509495.1 of Acestrorhynchus altus. Classification (NCBI taxonomy): domain Eukaryota; kingdom Metazoa; phylum Chordata; class Actinopteri; order Characiformes; family Acestrorhynchidae; genus Acestrorhynchus; species Acestrorhynchus altus. The sequence continues at coordinate 10,815,069 of CM067501.1, forward strand.
ATGGTCAGAATCAGATCCAGACCCACTGCCTCTGAAACAAACTGGAAAACCACACAGTAACTCATTTGTTTTTTAAATTGGGAGTTTAGAAACATCTCCAGGTTTCTGTAGATATCAAGATAAAGGCTGATAGCCCAATCCTGATGGACTGCTGAGCTGGTTGTACAGCTGATGGTGGTGATGTCTTCTGGAAGAGCAGATTCCACTGCAGGATTCTGAGTCACAGTTGATTGACTTCTGGCCTCTAGTGTTCAATAAACACACCAAAGTAATAGGAGCAATGAACAGATCAACATTTCAGCAAGTTACACTAGTTTGTGTCTTTTTACTAAGTAGGTCATTGTTTAAGAAGAAAAAAGATATCTCACCTTGAGTGCAGAAGATCAGAGTCCAGATGAAGATGGGGATTTAAGTGATGGCTGCTGTAGGTGAAGACGTTTCTGTAGTAGCTCTCAGTCATGAAGTGTTAAACTCATAGGACTATAAACACTCCCAGAGCACTGAAGCATGTGCTGCAAATGTAAAGTGCCCTCTCATTGTGGAAACAAACCACATGGCTGCAGGTGCAAAGCAGACAATGACAAAAAGGATAATCTAGTTTAACAGGGTATCACAGCAGACCACCACAGGGGAAAACCACGTCTCCTGGGGGGAGTCACGTCTCCTGGAGTGTGATCAGATCTTCATCCAATCCACAGAAATAGAACCAACCCCAAAACAAATTATGCAAAAACATTCTTACATTTATTTACTGAAGAAATTTACCAACTTCAAATATCTTCACATCAAGTAACTGTGTCAGGATTGGGATTGGGCCTACTTTTGAAATTATGGAGCATTCAGATTAAGATTATGGCCAAAGCACAGTGACAGTCATTTGATTAGTATTAGGACAAGGGTGAGGTATAGGAACTATTCTATATTTTAGAACCAAGAATGTGCAGATTTTTAAGATCTGTGTTAGGATTAGGACCATGGCTCAGTTTAAAACATTTAAGAGTTAGGTTAAGAACAATGGTGAGATTTAAAAACAGTGCGAGGATCAGAACTAGGGCACTATTTAGACAGTGTTAGGGTTAGAAGTAGGACCAGGGAGAGGTTTAGGAAGAGGGTTGAGGATGGGATTAGGATAGGTTTAGGAATAGATGCACATTATCACTGTGAGTTTTTGAATGTCCAGTATCTCATTTAAATACAGTTAATTATAGAAATAAATATACTTTTATAGAAATAAATATACTTTTAAAATTCTTTTCAGAAACAGTGGATAGGAACAAGCCCTAATAGAGGAGTGGTTTCGGTTTGATGAGGATTATAAATTAAACAGAAGAGATGTTTCAAGGCTACAGTTGAATGTGGAGATAAAGTTAATCTGTTGGACATGGAGTCTACAGTAGAGGCAAATCTAGAAAGTGCTCAATCGCTTAGATTCAAGAATGATGAGTAGTCTGTTTGAAGCACAATTGAGTGTGAGAGGTCTGTAGAAGTTCTGTAATGATCAGAATTGAAACCAGTACTTTAAAAGAAGCCAGTGAATATTTTGGAAAGTGGATGAAACGTGGTGATGTGATGAGGTGTGAATGAGGAGAAGAGCAGCGTTCTGGCCATCTGAAGCTTGTGAATGAAAGAAGAGCTGGTTTTAGCCTGAAGAGAGATACAGCAGTCCATGCAGCTTGAGCTGAACACATCATTTTGTGTTTCGGTAGCAGATTAAGAGAGGGATGGTCAAATTTTGGCAACTGCAGTGTTAACTGTACAGAGTGGACAGCCGTACTGAATAAACAAGCTAAGGATGACACCCAGCTTTCATACCAGAGGGGGCTTATGTCACTAATGCCCACTGTGTATACAACAACCAGTATATATAAGCTGATTTGCCCGTTCTGGCAAAATTTCCCAAACAATTGATTTTCCATGTCACGAACTCCCATCAAAGCAACTGATGGTGTGAATGATCTGGTAGTGCAAGAGGAGCAATGAATCAATCTACAATCATCATTGAATGCTGAATGTCCACAGCTCAAAACATTCATAGTCCTCTAATACGAGTAGCTCAAGAACAAAGACACTGTCCTACAAAACAAAATGTTGTGGAAGAACCTAAAGCAAGCAGTTCCTGGGAGGAAACCCACCAACAGTTGAAGTGGAAGCTGTTTTGTATGAAAGAAAGTTGATGTGCAGGACTACAACAGTTACTGCAAATATTTAGTACCAATTATTGCAGCACAAGGGGCGTCTGACTAGATACTGATAAAAAGTTTGCATACCAAACGTTTTCCCCATTCACAGATATGTAATATGTAGGGATATGACGGAGTTCGAATTCAAATTCGATTTTTAACAGATTCAAATTTGACGGATGTTTTAGGGCCAATTTTGATTTAAAATCGACGCCGGTATATAAAACGGAACCGTTCATACAGCCAGGTCCGGACAGCACGAAGCAGACGCAGATATAAACACAGCACTTTAATGGGACAAATGCGTTAAACGGAGTCAAATAGTCCAGATCAGTAACAGGCAGGAGAGACAAAACCAGACTGGACAAACCAGAGACGGAGTCGAAAAACAGGAGAAGATCAATAACCGGCAGAATAAACAGGACGAAACGAAAAGCAGGATCAGAAAACGGAACCGGCTCAAACAGACAGACTGATAACGATAAACATCGGTAGTGCGCTGAGGGCTGTGAGGCAAAGCTAGACACTGAACAGGTTGAAAGACTGGATTAAAGTCTCTCCGGACCAGGTGACTACAATCAGAACTCCGGTCATCGGGAACGTGAGTGAGTCACATGATCAGTCAGGTAACAAACTGAAGGATTCTGGGAATTGGAGTCCGGAGAGACTGAGGGGTGCAGGACACAAACAGGTTGATTTCCGGCCTGCAGGTCATCTTTTAGAGACCGCCAATGTTCGTCTGAATTTAATGGTGAATGTTGTTTACTTTATACTTCCGCTTGACATCAATAAATAATGAAAATGGCTAAATGTGGTAAGCAAACAAGTGTAAAACACAAAACAGTAGTAAACACAAACAGTTCTACACTACTAGTTGATGTCTTCTTTGTGTAAGAATGCCCAGTTAGTTAATTACATGAAAACAAATGATAATTTTATGATTCAGTGTCATTTAAACAGCATGATGAATTGTTTACAGTACACCGTGAGTCCATGACTACCTGTGGCTGATGGCCTGTTTAAGCATCATGTATTTGTGTTGAAAAAATACAAAAATACATGCACAAATAGGCTTATCAGATGTTCTTGGCCCTGTGTTTACCAAAACCGCATTTGCATTTGACAGATTTGTAGCTAAAAAATTTGAATCCGACGAATGGAGATTTTCCTCAGCTCCGTCACATCCCTAGTAATATTGGCTTTATATCTTCAATAAATAAACAACAAAATGTCCTTTGATTCTCCTCATCTACTTTTCTGACTCGAAAACTGAAATTCTGATGAAATTTTAGGTCAAATTTATACAGAAATGTAGAATATCCTAAAGGGTTCACAACCTCTCAAGCACCGCTGTAGGCGTCTTGTCCAGGGACTCTTATTGGTGGTTTTTCTCCAGCCAACCACTGCACCAACCATTCTTATTTGTAGCTGCAATAAAAGTTTCTTCACATATAAAACTGCACCATTACCACTATTAGTAAATGTTTTATAGACCTGTGACAGCCCTCTGATAACAATGAGTCATGTCAAATGAAAGGACATTTCCACTGCACAGGCAGGTAATGTTACCACACTAGACATTAATCATGAAAATTGTCAGTTTTCTCAGTGACATAGAATAAAAGAGCCACACAAAAAACTACAATTCTAATATAAGCTACAAACCAGTTTTATTTTTGGGCGAATAAGGTAAAAAAAACTAACAAAAAGAAGAAAATGCTCAGATGTTAACTGAAAAAAAAGGGGGGAAAAATCATCACTACTACGTGCACAACGTATATCATGTCCAAGTGTCTCAAGAGTCACAAATTTCACAAATATGTACATAAAAAAACTAGACACATTACAGGCCTGGCTGTTGAAGTGATGGTTGCGATGTTGGGTTAATTTACTGTGAAAGACAATATTGAACAATGCTCCAGTTTGCTGCAAGACCATTCTCTTTGGGGGAGACCAATACTGCACTGATAGTGCCTCCTGCTGAGCACCTGCTAAGCACTGCAGACCACTGTCATTAAAAGAATGGTTCCACAAAAAATCTGATTCAAAGACCCAAACTGCACCGTGTGAAGAAAAAAAGTACGTACAGATCTGTGGGTTTTTGTGATCCATTCCTTTAATACCAAACTAAAAGGTCTGAATGACTGAGGAAAAGGAAGAAGAGAGGGAGGCTCAAGGAGGGCGGTATTAAGGGTTTCGCCTTCCATCTCTAATTTTCTCCACATCACTGTCACTCTCTCTGCTCCATTTTGACCTTTGGAGGCTTAAGGAACGTTCTATTCTTTTTCTCCTTCTTGCTCTTGCCTTTGGCTTGAAAGTTTCTCCAACTGTCCACACGACCATCCCTCGTTTCCTTTGAGACAAAAACAATAAAAAAATGTGTTTAGAAATGACCAGACATTTATGTGGGAAATGTGGGCTGAGATTTTTCCCAGTACATATTTGCCCACGGTGATCCATTAAATATTTACATTTTGTAAACCTTTCTACATGCTTACAAATTCAGACAAAAAAATGATGCAGCAGCCCAATGTCACCTAAACATTCTGCTCTTCTTGAGTTAAAAAAAATATATATATATCAGTCAAATCTGAACATCAGTCTGACTGCAACTATTTTTAAGCAATTATTTGACAACACTGAATCTCAGATCATTGTGGATTGAAAAGCATTTTCAACCATTTCTAAATGATCCATCAAAACACAAGCTTTCAACACAAGGACGAGCCTACCTCAAAGTTTTTCTGCCACTCTCTTTCTCGTTTGGCTCGTTCTTGTGTTTCAATCTCCTCTTCTCTTTGTCTTTTCCTGAGAAAAGTGAAAAACACATTTTTAAAATGGACTCGAAACAGTGACCCATTTTTAAATATTACCAAGAAAAAAAATAAAAAAATGTGTTAGCATTGTTTAAACCAGTATTGCACAACTCCAGTCCTGAAGGACTCGTGCTCAGCCAAGTTTGGTAACTGCCCTATTTAAACACACCTGATTCAATTAATCAGTTTAATTACTTGGCAAAGTGTATGTGTTTGAGTAGGGCAACTCCTAATTTTTGCTGGAGACCATGCCTAAAGGACTGGAGTGCATCTCTGCTTTCAATGCTAACAGCCTGTATGATGGCCCAGACGTCAGTTCTTTGCTCTCTAAATTTACTATATTCATTAGTAGTTACTGAATTATTTATTTAATGTAGTTTTTAAATAAAATAAGACTTATTTCTGAGTTTTAAAATGTATTTTTAAAAACGTCTAGATAAAATAAGTGTTTACAGTTGTTGAGGAGACAGGTAAAGAAGCTGCACTTAAACAAAGGTGCCAGAAAAGGTGATTTGATGCCAAAGAAGAACCGATTTTGGTTCCTTTAAATAACTTTTTAAATGGATGGAACTATATTTTGCAAATGAGAGTATTAAAACACATTATTAAACCACTATATACATGTTCTATATCTTGTAAGTCTTCAGTACTACTATGAGATGTGTGTGACTGAATGGAAGAGAAAACACACAGAAAACATCGGGACTACCTCTCGTGCATCTCCTTGGCTTCTCGCTCCTTCCTCTTAATTTCCAGTTCAGCAAAAAGCTTCATAGTCTGTTTGTACACAGCTTGTCTAAACTAGGAAAAAGACAGAAAATCATTTGTTCACTTTTCATTTCTCTCACTCAGTAAGCACTTTAAAACACTCCTACTAAAACTCATTTTAATATTAAGTCAACAGCAAGTTAATAGGCAACAAATTCAGATACATATGCCTAACGCATATCAAGCTTCTAAAACTTTGTCCCTCACACACAGGGGTTCACAGTTTAGTGTAACATTTAACAGCTATGCAAATACAAGCACTAATGAAGCTGAATTAGTTTGATCAAAGGAGTCTTTGCAATGTAATCTGTTGTATGATCCTTACATGACAGAAGCAGCACTGCAGTAAAACATTGTCATGTCTACTAGCAGATACTGTTTTCATTAGTGCAAAGTACACTGGAATAGGATACTATTGGTTCCTAGGGGACTCCTGGTTCAGCCAATTACAGAAGGCCATTCAGAATATAAACTACAAACAATGAACATTAATATCACAGATAAAACAATACAGATTTAACATTATAATTCAGCTTCAGTTGAGCTTTTTTTATTTCATTCTTACTAAGAAAGGACTATAGATGCACCAAAGTGTTTCACTGGGATAGTTAAAAGTGTAATGAGCCCGACAGAAAAAAAGAAGAGTATAAAGAGCAATATTCTGAAAGTGAACACACAAAGCCCAAACACTACAGAAACAGATCCATACCATTTCTGGGTCATCCTCCTCTATATCTGTGGACTTCCCCTCCTTCTTCAGCTGCTTCTTCTTCTGACTCATCTGTCAATTCAAACTCCAAAGTCAACAAAATCAACTAAATGTTTTCACCACCAAATAAATGTTGATTGTGAATTTCCAATAGATTGCTGCTACACATCAGACAGAGGCGAAAACAATTAACTTAATTCTGTGTTTTACATTTAAGAGGTACATTTAAGACTTTTCTTATTTTAACGGACTTGATTATTTTCCATTAAAAGTTCAGTTCAGGACTGGTCTGAGTAATACAAATCATGTATTAATTTGTTTTGTTAGTATATTTCTCTATGGTATGCTCTGTCTCAATGCAGTCTTAACTACAATAAACAATCTTCAAAGGTGCTTAAATAGAACAACAAGTATTAATATATACACACATAAGTTAACATATTATAACTGGTTTAATTGAATACACCATAAATTCAAGCCAGGTTTGACATATATATATATATCATATAAATATGTTAGTATAGTAATTTCTTTCTTATAGGAAAAATGTTGTGCTAGGCCTATTAGCATCAAACAGATGTTGTTTAATTATATTATTATTGTTATAATTATTATAATTATTATTACTGCATCAGTCGTAGTAGTAGTAGCATGGTAATGACTGAGTTTATCTCTAGCATACATTATTAATACACAGATGCCACCAAGTGGATCCATTTTGAACTGCATCCACTTGAATTACACCTGTTCAGAGCTTTAGGTGGGATGAATTAATTGCTCAAAACTGAGTTAAGAAAAATTATTTATATAGTGTATATAGCATCTGTCAGTTTTCCAGATGGAAATTTTCCAACCCTCTCATTTGGAAAGGTCCCACAACCTCCTCTATAAGCAATTGCAGAAGACTATAGTCCACACACATTTGATTTTCAGCAGGGAATTGAAAATATAAATATTATTAGTTTCAACTCTCACCATATGTTCCACATATTCTCTTCCTGCATGGATCACATCAACAGCCCTCTTCTTCTGTTCTCCGTCCAAAAGAAGTTTATATGCCTTATCAACCGCTGTACAGAGTTTAAAAACCAAAAGGGTTAATATATGGCACAAAAAAAACAATATAAGTACAAAACAAACTCCTATTCAGAGCAGACAGAATCTGCGTTATGAAGAAAGGTGTTAAGTAACAACTAATTGCAGCATGTATTAATGAATGTAATAATTCTATAATTTTTCATCTGTATGGTAATGATTATTTTGCTACTTAATAGGTTCAGCTATTAGAAAGCATTACTGGAGAGATTCCTGATAAGTGTCTATACACTTTTGCAGCTGAAACAATATGACTCACCTTCAAAAGCCTGCTGTGCTCTGTCTGGATCATCCTGGTTCTTGTCTGGATGGACCAAGATGGACAACTGGAAAACAGCACAGAACACAAAATCTCTATCTGAACTACCAGGAAAAAAATAGCCAAAATTGCCTGTTTCTCAGAAACATATACAATCAATTCAATAAAGTATAGACTACGACTCACTTTTGATGTAATGTAGTCTGTGATAGATCTGAACAACTTGAAGAAAATGCCTCATTGCAAATTTTCTAAGCAATAATGCAATTTTGGGCCATGGGTGTTTGGTTTCTTCCGATTGGTCCAATTTCTCTACAAGCATCTTAGAAGCTCTCTCTCCTTAGATTCATTTTCCACATTTAAACTTAAAACAATGTTTTAACATTTCAAATTGTGAATTCAGTAAAAAACCAAGTCCCCTTTCAGTCTTAGTTCAAGAAGACACAATGTATTCCATGTAAACCAGCTGTAAGAGTAACACACCTACCTGTCGAAACCTTTTCTTTAATTCTTCATCTGTTGCGTCTGGATCAATCTGAAGAACCTGCAGTAGAACAAAGATGATACCTTACTAATGAATGTGAACTCTTCCAATATGTAGATAAACAAAGAACTGTTAACACATCAAACAAATTACTCACCTCAAATGGGTTAAGATTGAAATATGACGAGCCAGGCCGGAGCAACCTATCTATCTGCTGTTTGGAAGTCAATACAGAGTCTCTCTTTTCTATCTGCTTCACCTGTAGGAGACAATACATGTGTTATTGGGTGGTCAGTTAAATTGGCATACAAGAAGAAGGGCTGGGAGATATGGACAACATTTATATATACAGTAGCTGAATGGTGATAAACAACAGAATATATGATGTGAAAATTACAATGTAAAAAAAATTAGGACCCAGGAAATCCTTCTTCTGTCTTTACTATATTTAAACAATCGTTTGAACACATTTTTTTTTTTAAATCAACACTAACTTTCATGCCCACTCCATAGTGTGTAAATGAATGTGAATGGGGCAGAGAGGAGCAGAGCCTCTGAAAGCAGGGGGCAGAGGGAACAGAAAAAAAGTTTTCCTCAAGAAACAGAATGTTATTAAAAACTTTAAAATTCAATATATGAGAGATCCTCTTATCCCATATCCTGCTCTGTTTATATCCAAATATTGATATTTATACTGGTATATCACACAGTCCTAACATAAAGTAGAACAGAACAGAACAGAACAGAATAGAATAGAATAGAATAGAATAGAATAGAATAGAATAGAATAGAACAGGCCATTACAGGTTCCTATAGTGAGAGAGTGTAATGTCAGCTATGAACCCACAAGTAAAGTAGAAGGCTGCCTATATCTCAACTATGTATTTTTATTACAGACACCATTCTAAATGAGTTACGGTATTTACTGTGAAATGAAGTTACCGACACGGGTGCTCAGTTTGTGAGATCGTCATAGAAAAGTATTGCGAAGAGAATAGGACACTCATGACTCCAAGGTCTCCGTGCCCAGTGTCAAGCATCAACCCTCAGTACTGTTCAGCTAATCTGTTGAGCAGTGGTGCTGCATTCTGTGAGGTAGGGGTCACCAACCCTGCAGACTTTAAACCCTAATCCACCCCACCTGATCCAACTTATTACTAGCTTCGGAAGTTCTTGATTGGTTAAATGGGGTGTGTTAGATTTGAGTTGGAATTGAAACTTGCAAGAAGGTAGCTTTCCAGGGGTAGGGTTGGTGATTCCTGCTCTGGGGTGATGGAGCTTCCATCCAGTAACTCTGCAAAGAATTTGAGTGTCAGAACTAATTATAAAATATCCATACCTGTGCTTCAGATGAATACAGGCAATACTATGGTGCCAAACGTAAGGAGCAAATTTAAGACATCAAAAACATCTTCCCTGATGGACTACATTTGGGGTTTAGACAGAAAAAGGTATATTTAGAGAAATGAGGAGCCCTTTCAGCTGTTGTAGTGAAATCTTTTTCACTAACTGGAAAGCACACAGGTCAAATGGGTAACTTTACATGAAGAGGTGATATTCATCTTTCTAGTGGTAATCAGCCATATGGGGGTCTGGAGGGAGCAGGAGTTGATGATACAAAAAGCATGTTCTCTCAAACCAATGAGTGATACAGTGATAACAGTAACATGCTAAATGCTACTTTTAGCATTTAGTTGTAAACTACTAGTTTGTCTACTAGCTAAGGAGACAGCAAAGCACTTTTGTAAGTCGCTGTGGATAAGGGCGTCTGCTAAATGCTGCAAATGTAAATGTAAATGTAAAGTCGTAAAGCTGTCTTCTCAGTTCATGCAGCTCGTAGGGAGTGACTGCCCTGACTGCTTCTGAAACCTGCAGCCGACCTCGCTCCACGAACCATTCTGAGCTGAAAGGCGACCTGGCTGCACAGCACTGAGTCAAGCTGAACAAGTCTTTAGTGCAGGGGTGTCAAACTGGGACAGAAATGTTGTGGCTGGAGGTTTTCATTCCAGCCAAGCAGAAACTCATCTGGATAGACGTGAACTATTATAAGTAAACAGAAGTGACATACTGTTTGAAGATGGGTTTGACACCCGGGTTGACACCCTCGCTTCAGTGCAAATAAAGAAGAAATGAAGATGAAATTTCAGTGTATATATACAGTTAAAGGGGTCAGCTTTGCACTTCATGCACAGTATATCACCATCCAGTTAAGTTTATCAGGATATGACTGTCCACATCGCCCACCCCTAACATGAACCGCATTCCACAGCCAACATGCATCAGCAGTGGACAATGACATTTTCTGACACTGTGATAAAATATAGCGACACAAAAGAAGTGGTTCAGCAACACTGATCACCATTCAGTAAAACCAGCATAAACACTTCTGTTCAATGTCAGTCAATGTACTGCAGCAGATTATGGATAAAAACGACTGGAACTGGAAGAGTATTTGAAGACCAGCTCTTAAAATCAGCCAGTGTGTTAAAATATCATGATCAACACCTCTGGCTCAGGAACACCTCTTTAAATATGGTGACAGCTATAACATTTCGCTGTCCAGTGAAAACCACATATGTCCATTTCGTGCTGTCATCATGGTTTGAAGCCTGTAGCTGCTTGACACTGGCAGCCCACCTTGGCAGACACCATCTGCCATCACCAACTATGTAGAAATGTACACAGACCCTAATTTTCTGCTACTGTTACTATTGTGTGAACCATTGAACTATCATTACTTCAGTACACCTGAGCTTTACAGCAGACATGTGGGAGTCCAGTATCCCTAAAATACTATATATAAGTAGTTTCACCAAAGGAGGGCCCCTCCCCCTTGTGATCCTGGTTCCTGGTTCACCCCGGTCACCCTCTCCCTTCCTCACCAGGAGGTTTCTCTCTTCCTATGTAGTTCATGTTCACCTTCTTATTTGTGGTTCCTGTAAAGCTGCTCTGTGACATCAGCTGCTTAAAGCCCAACACAAATAAAATGTTTTGATCTGAGTATGTAAACAACTGTGGATAAAGAGCTGTCCTCTTCACTTCTCTAAATGTTCTTCCACTCCAGGTTCAGAGCATCTGGACTCCTCTGAAGCCATTCTTGTGGAGATACGTGGTTCTGAAGGTTTCCACCAGATGGTCCAGGAACATCAGTGAGCTCCACAAGCACAGTCTACATGAAGGGACTGCAGATCTGAGCTCAGACAGGCAGCTGTTTGTGAGCCAGAGGCTGCAAGGTCCGCTGGGGCCCCCTGCACTGGCCCCCAGTCTGGGGGTCTTCTCTGGAGCCCTATGAATCCTGCTGAGATAACCCTGAAGCTCCTATTCACCCAGAAGCTTGAAGAAACCAAACTCACCCACAGCTACACACACAATACACAGAGCGGGGGCACCTGGGGGCCCCTCTGTCCAGACAAACGGACACTGAATGAGTCTAACCTCTGAGTAAAACGTCTGGAAAGCCTCGTCGTCCGCAGAGCTGCTGCTCTGAGCCTTAGGAGCTCCCGCAGCCGCCATCTTACCAACACACGAGTGACGTCGGGAGAAACGCGAGCACGTGACCCAGCCGGACTTTTATTATATAAACATAAAAGTCCTGGACAGACACATGGGCGATGCTTTCATTTTAACTGACTCACGGTGCCCAGATTTATACACAGTGAACAGCCGATAGGAATGCTCATTAATTCAATCATATATAAATAAACAAGCAATCATTTTCCCCTCAATTATTTTTTATTTAATTCTCATGTAAATGTATTGTATTAGAGATATGAGGTTGGTGTTGAGAATGGAAACAGAATATAATGGGTTGACATGCATATAGGTTTTTAACATCCAATCAAAATCAACCAATTGAAATGCATTGGTGTGGTGCTCTTTATGACCGACGTCACAGAGCAGCTTAAAAAAAAAAAATAGTTGAATGCAAATAAAATGTGTATGATATTTATAAGAAGAAAAAATGTGTTTCAATGATTCGACACTATGATGAAAAAAACACCAAAAAACAAAATGTACCAGGTTCACTTCAATAATGGAGGGGAAATGTAATCCCTGTGTTTTTGCACATGGTTTGTTTTACATATCAACAAGGTGATTCATGTATTTATTGATATGTTAAAATACACTGAAATGTGTCTTATACAGAGTAAGCACCATATTCTCTACAAGGTGCCTCTACAATGGTGTGTGAGATCAGGTTTTGTCACATCAATAGTCACTTTACTATAATTTACATTCTTAGTTATATTGTGACGTGTTATTTTCATTGGAGTTCCAGCAGCAATTAAATATTCAGGATGAGTGGCGAGTCATTAACCAGGGGTAGACCTAAATATATCTACTTTTGTTTGCCTAACGTTTTTTCTATTATAAATCAATAAAGGGGGTTAAGTATGTGTAAGGCAGGGGCTATAGTCCAACCAATTCAAAAAGGCTTTACTTTAACCATTGTTAAAGTAGTACTTGGTAGTTATGTGGCAACTTCCCCAGAGACCAATAATGTGCATGTTTCAGGTCAAGATGCATGGATCATGTGTCAATCATATTAAGACAGAGTCAGATTAAGAAGAATTTTACCATAAAAAAAGTTTATTTTAAAAACAATAATTAAAGCTTTCATTATTCTACATTAAAAGCAAAAACATGTGGAGTAATTTATATTTGTAACTACATTTACAACAATAAAGTTGAAAACAGACTAGGCCAGAGCATGGTAGGCTCAGCCCACCCAGGTCTTTACAACAAATTTGAATGTTGATAGGGGCCTGCTGCATGTGTGTGTAGTCCATGTGCTGCAGAGATTTGCAGTGGGGCACCACCTTCCACTGTAATGCTGCTCCAGCAGGACTCTGCTCCTAACTGACAGAGGAAAACAAGAAAGTTCTTATGAACAATCTATCTTTACATGCATTCCTGCTTAAAACACATTCCTAACATTTATCACAAATGGCATGAAATTCTGTATTTCATTTAAATTTCTACCCAACTGTCAATAAACCAGAACTTGGATGTGTTTAATTTCTGCCCATAAACAGATAATAAAAAAACATCCCAAATAATAAAAAAAACCATCCTTTTCCATAATCTACTTGATCTGTAGCACATGGCTTCATTTCAGTGTACCACAAACTATAAACTTACCTCAGACATACTCATCACTGTACCTTGACAACTGTGTTCATCTCTGAGAAAGAAAAAAAAAAAATCATACATTCATTAAAATAACATCTGAGGGTGGTTTTAAGTTTTGCCATTTTCATTTAGAATTCATATACCTTCATACAATAAGACATTTCAGTCCAATATACTAAAGTTGTGAAGTGCAAGGCTTTTCAAATAAATGTTTTATCTTTAATAATATTATTATTGATCATTGTGAGATTACAAACTTAATTACAAGCTAAATATTTGTTTACAATTAATATCAGGGGTAGGCAATCCCTGTCCTGGAGTGCCAGGATCACAGTTTACATTTCCTGCTCAAGATCATGATTCAACTGACCTGTTAATTGCCAGGTTTAGTATGACTGTTAGAGCAGGGAAATCAGCAAACTACAGTAATCTGGTACTCTAGGACCCCTAACCCTGGTTTACATTTTTGAATGAAATTTATGAAGGAGAGATTAAAAGAACTTTTACATATTCTAATTCCAAGTTGCACTTGGATTCACAGTAAAATGCTTTGGGACCATATAATGATAAAGAGTAGGGTCACTCAGTGCTGAGGAGCACAGTGCCCTGCTGACTCAGTAACTTCAGTTCCAAACCTGCTGACTCAGTAACTTCAGTTCCAAACCTGCTGAGAAACCAACTCCATAGAAAGGGGGTAGCCTTAAAGCTCCTTCTGTAATATGTGCAGGAGTCCCAATACTTTTGTCTATATAGTATGTGCACGTGTGTTTGTGTGTACACACACTAACATATATATTAGAGAGGAGATTATATTATATATATATATATATATATAAAATAAAAATTACACACACAAGTTACATACACACCAGCAAAGCAAATAATTTAATAACACTTCCAAATTCCTAACTATACCTTTAGCATCCTGGTTATGGTGGGAAGGTAAGGAGCATCCTCTTTACACTTGCCATGTGTCTGCTGCCTTCTGGTGGCAAAAAAAAGGTATTACAAAAGCTATTCACCTGTGCAGCTGACTTCCACGAGCCTGTCCAGGCTGCTGTAATTCACTGATTCCGCCATAAGGATAGGATATAAAAACTGGATCAAAAATGTAATGTTGAGAGGGAATCAGTCAATGTCACTGTCTACATGTGAATTACATAAATAAAAATCAAGTGTGTGCAGAATAATTAGGTTGCAGCAATACAGCAAGTTATCTGTATTTTAGGAACACCTACCTTACCTTGTATGCACAGTCACTGGCCATTTTAATCAGAATTTAACCATAGAGGTGCACTTTGTAAGTAAACAATTTGTTGCAGATCTCAACACATACCCCCCTTTCAAAGGCACAACAATAGCACCACTTTTGACCAGATATTTGGGTGAGGGTACATTTCTGAGCACAGCAGAGACATTCAGGTTCATGTAAGGAGTGGTACAAGTATCCTCCAACCAAAGCATCTAGACAAGAATAGCTCTGTGGTCAGGGGTAGAGTAGAGGATCACCAATGTTATCCACAAAGAGCCAGTGTGACTGCACATTCCTGCTCAATTCAAGTGAAAACCTACAAGCACTCCAGTCCTTTGAAGTCAACACTGGTGTCCCCTGGACTAGAATATGGCTGTGCATCGAGACATGAGTGCAGTCTCCAACTTTACACCAATAACAGAAAGGATTCTAATAAATTGGCCAGTAAACGCAGTTTTAAAAACCTCAGCAACACCACCACACCCGATCCATTCATAGCAAGTTTTTACATACCACCATGTCCATGTAGAACTTTGGTATTGAAAATGGTCTATCAACCAAATATTATCTGATCAGCAGTGGTGGTCTAGTTTTCTTACCAATGATGAATGAGGTCTGACAATACCCATCCCGTTTTCAGGTTTTTGGTTACATCCATAATTTAGATTTTTAATGGGGGTGTGGGCACCGTGTTCCCTTGCTCATGTATAGTTTAATTAATAGTATTAAACTGACCAACCAACTGAAGAGTGCATTAAGCTCTTTATTAAAATCCTTTAGTTGCCAAGTCCAATGTTTGTTGCCTTAACCTTTATAAAATGGCTCGAAAGAGCACAGATTTCTTTGACTCTGAGAAGTGTTTGAATTGCACACAGCTCAACAGCAGGGCAACAGCTCTCAGCAGGCAAAGCCTTTTCGTCTTTTCATCTCCTTAGCTCACGTTATGATTGAAAATACCACAGTAAAGGACAAGAAAGAGGAGAGAAGGGAGAGAGAGAGAGTGAGAGGAGAGTGTGAAAGACCAGCTCACCCCCTGGAGAAGAACACAGTTCTGGTGTGTTCCTCAAGCTAGCAACGTCTCTCTCTCGCTCCGATACCTGGGTAAGTCAGATACAAAGGGACAAACACTTACCAAACACACGTACACACACTCTGGAAATGACAGCAGCATCAGCAGCACAGTTCACTTACCACATACCGCAGAGGGGAGAGAATGACCAATAAGACAGAATGTGCTTAGGTGAAATTCATGAGACCCAGAGAGATCATTCAAACCTTTTAAGGTTGCTCAGTTTTTTGTCCAGCAGGTAAGAAGCACTGGTGAGCAATACTAAAAACGTTTGCATTTACAAGAAAGTGAAGCCTTTAGCACTGCTTAGATTTCAGCACTGATTGCTAAGAAACAGATTTAACAATCTAACTGAACTAAACCCAAACATTTGCAATGTTTTTGCATATTGTCTCGTACTAGCAAAGCACTGACCATGCAGGCTAGAAAAAGTAAGTGAACTTACATGTTCTCAAAGTTTTACAAGAGTCAACTGGCCGAAGGGGTTTCAATTAAGCAGGAAAGAATGAAAGTGTGGGTTTCTCAGGTGTTTTGACCTTTAAATAATAGGATTTAAAAAGCTACAATGAAGGGCAACAAAAGTACTGCTACAAATACAGAAAATACCAATTAAGGTCACTCCAAGGGCATAAGAGGTGACTGAACTCAAGGGAAAAAGCAAAATGACCTACAGGAGAGTATTTAAGCTGAAAAAAAAATGTTCATGTGTCCATCACTAGAAAAACACAGAACAGAAAGGTGAATGAAGGAGAAAAAACTTCACACCCATTTCAAGTTTGTTAAAGACAACCTGGAATTCCACAATGCTTCTGTAAAAATGTTCTATGGATTGACAACAAAAGAATTTCCTTTTAGCACAAATGAATTTTTCTTTTTGAAGAAAATAATCAAAAATGACACCAAAACCAAATTGAAGCCTGGAAGAGGGAGCATTATGGTTTAGGGATGCTTTGCTCTTTCAGGACCTGGAAGCTGAAGAAATATTAGCATTATGTGAAGCAATAACATACAACGTCAAATCCAAGTAAATTAGCTAAAGCATGGGAGGGGGGGGGTTTATTTGTGTTCTGCAATGGCCATAATCAGACACCTGACCTTAACCCTATTGAGATGCCATAGTATGAACAGACAAGGGCTGTGCGTATGTGAGGCATTCCAGAAATACTCATGAACTGAAAACTGTGCAGGGAGCATTGGCCCACAATTCTTCCTCAACGTTGGGCAATTTTTATTTGGAGCTACAGGAAACATTTGGGGTGAATAAGGTGAATCTATAAGTCATTAAAGGCTAGGCTTAAGATTTTAGCCTGCACTGTAGATAAACTTGAACAGTATTAGTGTACAACAGTACAACATGAACAGTACAACTGCTTGTGATGGACCACATTTTATTAGTAAGCAGAAACCCAGGTAATTTTGATGGGTTCACCTACTTTTTCTTGCAACTGTATATTCATAGGAGTGGACTTACTCATGTCGTGTACATTACCTACACTTAATGCCAATAATTTGTACAACTTGACAGCTGACTAGTCTGAATAAGAAAAATAAAATACAAAATAAATCAAAATGCTGTTATATGTCCAGCTCTTGGAGATACTCCTTTATGCTTGATTTCTCTTCTGGTGAACAAAAAAACAAGTAGCTGCTCAAATCACATCCTCTGAAACAAGTGTATGGATATTTTCTGAGTCAGACTCCAAATAATGGTAATATAAATATGTATGCCATTGTAATACTCTGAAGAGCAACATATTGTGAGAAGTGTGATGTACAAATGGACTATCTACTTACATGTTAAAACTTTTTAAAATAAGTTAAATTTCAATGTATTTGTGCCTTATTTCCATTTATGGCATTTAACCATTTGCTGAACTGTACAGAGCAAAAGCAGAGCAATTTCTTACCATATATGGGAAAAAAAACTATATATTAGCTTATATTTCAAATTTGATTTCAGTAAAAACAGTCAGTTTAAATTCAACTTCAATCCAGAACAGTCAAGTTCTTTTTTCTTTTACTGTATGCAAAGGGGGCAGTTTCTTCTATTTTAATTTCCTGTCAAAGAGCATAATTATCCAATTTCATTAAAAGTATGATGGGAAAGTGATACATAAGCAATAAAACAAGTCAGATCAGTTTTAGATCACAAACACTGAATTTCAAGTTACTTGACCAATTGATGTTGCTCGGATGAGTTTTTATTGAAACGGAACAAACAAAAAATAAAAGTTATAAATACAAACATCAGAGAACAAACTGTCATGGCTCTTAAGGTGAGCCAAACCAAGTCCTAACGAGCAAATTTCAAAAAGGAAAAAAAAAACGTTTGAAGTTGTTATATCAGTTTTTAAAAAACACAATTGAACTACTTCTAGAAATGCTAAACATACACTTTTAATGGTACTTCCAGCTACAAAACTTTTTCCTTCCAGTGGATTCTTTTCTCCACTTCTGAAAAAAGAAAACAAATGAAAATGAAGCTAAAGCTGACAGCCATTATTTACAAGCAAGTCCCTAAGCCACTAGCAGAAATCACAGAGAGAAATAGAGAGAAAGAGAGAGAGCAAGCGACGGGTAAGGGGGGGGGACATAAGAAGGTGTCCAGTATGGGTGGGTGGGGGTGTTGATGGGTTGAATGTTTGGACATTAGCTTTCTGCAAGACCATTTCATGATTTTAATGTTCTCTCAGACTTTTTTGCTTGTTTTTTATTACTTTTTAGAAGTCAAAAGTCCTTGTTTCTTTAAAATGTTCGTTGCTGGCTTTAAAACAAAGAACAAATGGAAGGGATAAAAGTGGAGTATGATTTAAGACAAAATGTCCCAGTCAGGCCTGTGTGTAAGCAAACCAATCAGGGGCAGGAGAAGGATCGGATACATTCTTGTCTTCAGCCAAAACGTACTTTCAGCCAATCAGGATTTGTGATGCCAATTCTGGGGCGTGTCCTTTTTGTGTCACTGACATATTCTACAGAGGGAGATGGAGAATAGAAGTCAGTTAAACACTGCTGGCCAATCAATGTCTTTTTTTCACAGGAAGGGGAAGGGTGGGTGTTCTGTTGTGATCATTTTTTCTTTTCATTTTCTTATTGTAGCCAAATACCTTATTGTGGTGTTTGTGTCTTCTACTTCCACTGCTGGCCATAGGAATCCTGGGAGAACTCCAGAGTGTCGTTGCTGTAACCATAGTTACCAGCATAGTCGCCACCTTGCTGTAACGGCTGCTGAGCGATTGGTTGTGACCCCCAGTTCTGCTGGTTGGTCGTCTGGCGGCGCTTTGAATCTGGCTGGTTGAAGACATCCGCCTTCCTCTTTCCGCCAACATTTCCACCGCGGTTTCCACGGGCTCCCCTAGTGCCACGCCCCCTTGGAGGTTGGAAGGGGCCACCACGCCCCCCACCACGACCTCCTCGCCCAGCTCCCATGGGAGCTCCTCCTCTCGGTGCATAGCCACCTCTTCCACGGGCTGGGGGTACCCCACGTGCTCTAGGAGGGGGTGGAGCACCACGGCTACCACGACTGCCACGCCCCCTCATGGAATACATGTCTTCATAACCGTAGTAA
This sequence comes from Acestrorhynchus altus, assembly GCA_034509495.1. NCBI lineage: Eukaryota > Metazoa > Chordata > Actinopteri > Characiformes > Acestrorhynchidae > Acestrorhynchus > Acestrorhynchus altus. The sequence continues at coordinate 10,834,399 of CM067501.1, forward strand.
GGGTCGTCATAGCCACCACGGTAGTCATGATAATCATAGCCATAGTAGTCATCATAGTACTCTTCATAACCATAGTAATCAGGAGGGTAGGCATAGCCACCCCTGCCTCCCCGGCCCCGACCACGCCCTGGGGGTGGCATACGGGGTGGAGGGTAATAATAATAGTCATCATACCTGCATAAAACAGAGAGGGGAATGGAAGGTTTAATTTAACAGAGACAACATTTATCATATCGATGACTAGAGAAAGCTAAGTGAGCCATATCTGGTAACGTCCAGTGAGTCTTCTGGTCATCTGATATGAAGCATGTGCATGAACAAACTCTTACCCTGCATTTCTGCTGGTTTGCCTAGCAGCTTGTCGCTCTTTCCTCTTCTTGTCTGGAGGCTTGGCCAGGACAATCTCAATCTCCTCTCCACCCAACTCCTTGCCGTTCATCTCCTCCATAGCCTAACAAACATACACAAGAATTAGCCATTCAATGGCAGTTCTTCAGTAATCAATCCAAACCGTTACTCATTCACAATAATTTGCCTTAAACAGTTAATGGTACTGTTTAAATCAATGGTAATTTTAACAAATATGTTTAGATACAAACATAAATAATAAGTAATATAACTTTTCTTTATACCTTAACAGCAGCGTCTCGCTCCTCAAAGTGCACAAAGGCATAGTCTTTCAACTTCTTAACACGCTCAAGTTTTCCAAACTGGGAGAAAGTTTTCTCCAACAACTCCTCTGTAACAGGGGTAGCTAGTTTACGAACAAACAACACCTTCACCTGCAAGAGACATTTAACAGAAATGCATCCATTCAGACAGTTATTGTAATTATTGGTAGTTACTATTTATGAGGCCGCTATTCATAGTGAATATACTATTCACTGCGTCCACATACAAAGCGTATAAATTAAAGAAGTGGAATCTCAGTGTTTTTCAGAATTTCCGAAATAAAGATAAATAAAATAAAAAATAAATAATAATAGAGCAAACCACATGAATTAAACTCAAGCAAAACCCATTTGATATGGATTTGGATTTTTTTTTCAATCCAAGAAACAAAACATACCTTTGCCATAACTTCAGGATCAGGCTCAGCTACTGGGTCAGCCCACTCCACGGTAACAGGATTGCCCCACACCTTAACCTTGCCACTCATGAGCCGTCGACGGGCCTGAGCTGCTGACTTATGGTCCTCATACTCCAGAAAGCAGAAACCTCGGTTCTTCTTCTTATCATCAGCCTGGGTGTACAGAATCACTTCCTGTAGACCCTCTGAAAGGCAAATATAAACAAAAACAAACACAAGAGGTTAAACTAAAACAGCCTTCTATTAGGAAGGCTTCAAACACTTGCTAACCATTCGGATGTGGATATGTTGTATGAGGTCTGCATTCTGACCTGTCACTTTGCCAAAGTCTTCCAGGATGCTCTCCCTGGTCTTGTTCTTTGGAATTGAGCCGACAAACAAGCGGTTGTTGGCCACAGAGATGCAGACACCCAAATATTTGCCTGGCCTGATCTCATAATTATCACACTAAAAGAAAAAAAAACAACAGAAAAAGTTTTACCAGCAACCTACAGAAGAAAACCTGTATGTCAACCAAATAAGATGTTCAGATACTTAATGCAGTAGAGTACTGCATTAAGACTGTACCAGGGCAGTGCACTACACACTCACAAGTTTCACAGCTTCCTGTGCAGCTTCTTTGCTGCAGAAGGTGATGAACGCATAGCCACGGTTTTGCCCAGACAGTGGGTCCATCATTAACCTTAGGTCCCATATTGGCCCAGCCTTCTCAAAAAGTGGAACCAATTCGTCCTCATACAAGTCCCGAGGAATCTTCCCTACAAACACCTACACAAAACATTTAGAGGGTAAAAATGCCACATTTAATCACAACAACATGGACTGCAATTCATTCTTGACTGAAAAAAGTTCCAAATCTGTACAACACTTACAAGTTTCACTGATCAAGAATGTTTGCTTTACAAACACACATATAAAAGTTAAGTTGCTTGCAGTAGAATTAACAGTGATTACAGGGTTACCTCTGTGCCAATGCCAGGCTGAGTGCCAGAGAACACCTCCTCTGGGGGTGGGCCCCCATATTTCCTCTGGCCTGTGGTGACATCAAGGGTATAGCCTGTCCTCTCCAGCAGTGCCTGAGATGCGTGAAGACAATTTGATGAGTAAAAACCAACACACCAGGTAGGTTATGGACTAAAGCTGCAGTCCAATTTAAGCAAACAACGATTTGCAGTTTCACCTTTATCTTTGACTCGTCTGGACCTTTTGTGGACTCCTGTATTTTGCTGCCTTGCTTTTCTCTCTGTCTGTATGTCTTCATGACACCACACAGGAATGCACTTTTATTCTGCAGGACCAAAGAAACATAATTTTAGGCTGGTGAAAGAGCTACATTAAAAAAAAACAAAAAGCAAATTTAGACATATAATTACATTGGCTATTTAATCAGAACAACTGTAGAACAACTCACCTGCACATGGGACAAGTCACTCTCTTTAAACTGCTGCAATACAGACAATGCTCCTTCTTCATTAAACTCTCGCAGAGCATCTATTGCCCTCTCGTCGAGATCAGCATAGGCTACCAAACCTGCGTCACACAAACACATATCAATACACTGGAACAGAACAAATTTAAAGATTGCAACTGCCAGCAAAATTACACTCGGTCAGTAAGTCTGCTGAGCAATATAATAACCGCATAATAATGCATAATTTACACACAATTATATAGCTGAGGAAGGACTTGAGGAACTAGTTTAAAATATCAAAAACACTTAAAATATCTGAGGTGTGAACATCTCATGACATTCAATATGAAACTACTTCCTGAAATGCACCGTAATCTTCAAACATCACTGCAGTGTCTGGACACACACACAGTTTGGAGAATAAAAACAACAAACTCCAAATTCGAAGGTGCCGTAACAGATCTCATGCATTTGTAAAATAATGCACAACACAGTACTAAAGAGACCTTACCAGTCTGAAAGATGTTGTCCAGACTCTCTGCTACTTTCTGGGGCAGCCCAGCATCAATGAGCGTCTGGTAGTTCTCAGTGTGTGCAGCAGAGACATCCATGGGTTCTTCTTCCTCCTTTGCTGGAGCAGAGCTGCCATTCACTTCAGCAGCCATTCTTCTAAGAAACAGACAAAACAGCATGGAAATATAAGTTCATTACCCACATCGTCACGCAGCTTTCTAATCAGAGAACCAAAAATTTCTACCAGCCCCTACAGCAAGTGGTCTACGGCAGTGGTTTAGATAGAAAAAAAATGATTTTTTTTTTTCCTGCACATTGTTGTGGGTCATTTTGTCTAGATTAGCCTGAAAATAGTTTCTATCTGAATGAGACCTGGATTGAGATGGAACCACTTCCTTGTAGGTTCTGACTTATGCATGGTCTGCAGTGCTGTGATTAAAGCTGCACTGTGTGTGGGGTTCTTTAAAGGCCATAACTTGGTTCTAACTGTTGGGAACTAGATAAACACTCATACGTGAAGGACGTGTGTGGGTTCTCCAGGCCCACAGTTGGGGAACACTGCTATGAAACACACGTGAGGAGAGGTGTGTGAGGAGCAAGCGAGTCTGTGTGTGTGTCTCTGCCTCAGCGCAGTGAGGTGGGACCGGCTGTGTGAGCAGCAGGTTACGAGCTGCTTTTGTTCATTGTTGAAAAGCCCCCGCGCTGCGCAGGAGCGAGCTCTCCACCACGCGAGCCGAACTGACCGCCTCCAGAGCCCCGAGGAGCCCGGCCTGGAGAGCCGGGGCCGCCGGAGGTGGTCTGGGGCTTTATACGCGCTGTGGGTCTGAGCCCCGGAGCGTGTGGACGCCGGCGACGTAGCGGCTGGGCTAACGAGCACACGGCGGCGTTCCGCCCCCCTCGCGTGCGGCACTGAAACCGCGCACAAACCCGCCCCGACGCGCTTTATCGTGACTGTAAGCGCGAAGAGCCCCTTACAGACGCTCCTTCGCCCTGAACGACCGAGTTGGGTGTCTATTTCCAGCCCGCGGCCGGTCTAACTGTGGCTAGGCCAGCGTAGGCCGAGTCCGCGCCGATCCGGATCCGCTCCGACTCCGCTCCGGGTTTCGACTCAAGCCGCGCCGGCGGCTCCTCTCCGCCGCGCAGCGACTTCCATACAAAACCCGGAGCGGAGTCCGGATCCCGCTCCACTCCGGAGCTGCAGCCGAGGCCTACGGGATTCAAACGAGCCGCCCGCCAAAACAAAAGCGGCTGCGCGGCCTTACCAAGAGGCTCGGTTCCGTGCGCTTCTGCTGCGAGGGCGGCTCCTCCAACCCGCGGCGGTCTGACCTCCTGCACTCGGCGCCGAAAGCGACGGTTAGAAGATCGGAGCGAGGGGAGCTGCTGACGGCTCCGTCCACGAGACAGACAGACGTGTGCGCGCGCGCTCGCTCGCTCGCTCACACACACGTAGATCGCGCGCTCCGACCACGACACTTCCTCGCGCGCCGGCAGAGCTGAGCGCGTCAGAGGGGGGAGGGGGGGTGCGATACCTGCGGTTTATCGATACCGAGTGAAAGAAAGAGGAAAACCGATATCATATCGATCCAAAAACACACACACACTATAAGTGACTTCAGTTTTGGAAAACATCCCACTACTGAACTGACCGCAAAGAGCAGATTTAACTGGATTTAAAGACGAACGTGAATCTGAGCAGTCGGTCACAGTTAGAAAGTTCAGAATGAATCGTTCTTCATTAAAGGTCAGAAATGCTTTTTAACAAGTGCATTATTAAATGTGCAATAACTCTCCTCCTGGACTTTTCATATACTCTCTATATTATATATATATATAATATAGGATTTATATTATATATTCTAATATCTATCTATCTAAACATTTTCTCGAATGCATCCAGCAAGCCAAGCTGCAGAGACGCGTCAAATCTCTGCAGTCCAATAAAAAACATCTATCTCCAAAATGCCAACTTTATAGGAGATAAATGGTTTTCAGTGACCATTAAAAGGTGACAAAAAGGTAAAAAAAAAAATTGACAAAAAGGTGTTCCTTTCTCACCAGGCTGTTGTGTGATTATATTGGGTGTTTTGTGCCAAGCTCTTTGACACGTTGTTTCTTCACCAAACTGATTATTGAACAAGAGATTTTTAATTCATTCATTAAGTAGTACTGACAGCAGACACTGATATTTTGTTGGTTTTTAGTAATCACAATCCAAAGGCTTCCATGAGTCACATATGAACATCATTTTTATGTAAAATAACACCATTTAGTTGTGAGGTTTGGAGACCAAAATCCAACGCCTGCCAAGTGCCATTATTTGTATAAAAATAAAATAAATAATAAAAAAAACAATTTTACAGATAAAATATATTTTGTGATTGTATATAAATATACATCTAAATTGTTATTAATTGTTCTATAGCAATTGACCTGTTTTTTTTTTGTTTTTGCTGTTGTTTTTGTTTGCTTTCTAATTGGTATGTTATATGTACATATCGGTGCATCTTCCACAGTTTACCAGAAGGAGATCTATCCAGTTCCCCTGTATTTTCACATATGCACATATATACATACATACACTAACAGTCAAAAGTTTTAGAACACTCAATACTTTTCCTGTGTACACAAATGATGCAGCAGCATGTTGTTAATCAAGAGATCTCATCACAGCTTTGATTTACAGGTTTACAATGTGCCACAACATTATGACCTCCTCAGTTCTGTGCAGCTATATGTAAACCTCCATTTGAACCGGTAGTTGCGGAGTAACTCCAGACTGTGTGTGGGAGTGATCAGGAGACAGAAAACTCACATCTACAATAATTTCTTCCAGTTTTCACCAACAATTTAATAAAATGAAAATATTCAGTTTTACTGCTTAGAGAAAACAGTGTTTCCCAGGATCTGAAATATGACTACTTCAGTTTAGACCCACCCCCTGTTTCAGGGAGCACCTGTGGTGTGGTCTGAGTGGTTACACCTGAGTGGGTCCTGTTCACACCTGTACTGAATGAGGTTCATTGTGATGGGCTGTAATGTTATGGTAATAGAAGGTGTGATCTGGGCCTGAGAGGTCACTCAGCTACAATTAAAGAACAATATAGAGCAGTAAGGCCCATTCAGACAGTTAAATACCATGCTGGGGGCAGTGGCAGACACACCCAATGGACTTTGCTGATTTGATAGATAGATAGATAGATAGATAGATAGATAGATAGATAGATAGATCTGTCTTTATTGATCCCCTTGGGGGAGGGGGGGAATTCCAGCAGAAGCATCAAGTAGTAGAATAGACAGAGAAGAAAATAAGAAATAATAGTAACAATAATAAAAATGACAGTAATAAAATAATAATAATAATAATATTCATGACTGTTCCCTGGATCTCTGTGTTGTGTTGGTGCTCACACAGACAGTGATTGAGTGTTTTTGATTAAAGCTTAAAGCTTCTCTGCAGTGATGGTACAAAACAAAGGCTTCAGATTTTCTATTACATTAAGATCCCCTTTCAGGCCCCCGCTGGACAGACACGTCACAGAATGACCAGTCAGCTCTTAAGCCCACTGAGTGACGTCCACATCCAGACCTCGTGGCGCAACGGTAGCGCGTCTGACTCCAGATCAGAAGGTTGCGTGTTCAAATCACGTCGGGGTCAAATCTTTCTTTCTACCCATTCTGAATCCCCCCACAATCAATTATTAATAAAACATCTCCCACCCTGGCTGCCTGAAGCGGGAGACAGAGTTCTGAAAGAGCACAGCAGTGAGCCACCGGTCATGACTGTCTCTGTGTCTCTCTCTCTCTCCAGTGTTTACTGTTGATGAATGTTCTTTCTCTTTCATGAGAAAGAGATATCTTCTAGAACATTATATATATATATATATATATATATATATATATATATATATATATATATATATATATATATATATATATATAAAAGCATAGGCTAAAGCCCCCGTAAATTGAGCTTCTGGACCTCCAAAAAAGTTTAAAGTGTTTTATTGCTGCTGTTTATTTTAGTGTGTAAGTTTTTTTTTTCTAATATAAACTGAAAACATGTTAAGACAATATGAAGTATATGGTTAAAATAATAAACAACAAAAAAGACTCCATTGTTCCTTTCTCTCTACTCTCCTATGATGGAACAAAAAAAGCACCAATTAGCTTACTACCGTGCAATTACTAATAAAGTTCCACCCATCAACAAAAACCATTGGCGAAACAATTTTTTGTACTTTCTTGAGTAAAACACTATGAATTACTCATGAAATTTTGATCAGTAATTAAAAATATGTTTTTGACCAATTATGCCTAACGCAGATGAATGAATAAAATTCAGGCCAATAAAGTCAAGTATGTCTAACAAAAATTAGATTCAAATCACAAATCACAATAACCTGAGTTCAAGATGATGAAGTCCATTAACAGATTCTGAGGATGCGACTTAAACTCACAAACTTATGTAAAGGTTGTTGTGCATGGTGGTTGGTATCACTGAACGAAAAAACAAACAAAAAACACCTCTGGTCCTAAAATCGTACCTGCATTCAGCAACAAAAGCATTAGAAGGACCAGGATCTTGGATATTCACTACCCCATCTCATCCTACTTCCTACCATCTTTCCACAGAACACAGTTCCACAACTCAATAATGGGGACTTTTATGACCCTCTAGCCCACACCTTGCATTAGACTTGGGGAACTACTTTCAAGAATATGTGCTCCAGAGAGACTTATTTTATTGGCAATACTTCATACTGTGAGTAGACAAGATGCATTTGCACATCTGTGCATCAATGAGTGCAATTTGAAGTAGCTGAATGCATTCATTAGAAGGGGTGTCCACAAACATTTAGACATACAATGTATGTTTACAACAGGTATACCAATGGTTAGATAAATTGTTCACCTCACCCAGTGTCCAGTGTTAATGTCTTTTTGGGGTATGTGGTGTTCATGTAATACTAATAGATTAGCAAGAAACTGATTAACTGATAAATTAAAAACAGAACAAAATTTCCTAATCTTGTAACTTTCGGGTGTTACAATCAGTTTGCTAATTGTTACTCTACCAGTTATGTAGTTACTCTACATTGGATATAGTTTACAGACTTTTTGTAACTGGTGAGGCTATTTTTGATCAATGCAGTTCCTGCATTACAGCACACACAACATAATCCGAATAGTATATGATGACAGTTGATCATATTGTCCACTCCTAACAGCGTAACAGTGGCAAGCCAAGACACATGCAGTCTTTAACCACTTTTGGAAAACTCCTATAATCTTTATTAATGATTCCACAGTCTTTATTAATCACCAGAGATTACAGAGAATGAAGCTGACAATTGGAACAGGCCTTGAGTGAATTTTGGCAGAAAGAGTGAAATGGTGAGCCCTTTACTGGATACAGCTCAGTCATCATGGTTCAGTTTCCTGATCTTTCCCTTGTGACGGTCAATCTCACGCTGAAGACGCTCAATTTCTTTTTTATGGTGATCAATCTCCTCCTTGTGGTGCTGCCTCAGAGCGGCCAGCTGCTCCTTTTCCTTCTGCCTGCAATCACAATGACAACAAATGTTACATTCACAGTTCTGTTCAGTTCACTGAACTTCAAATTACGTCTAAATTTTTAAGAAAAATGTTATTTACATTTTATACAGAATGTCCATCAAAAGCACTGAGCATAATAATAAAAAGGAGGTCATTTATTTGCAAGTCTATAATCAAGTCAAGGGTTTTTATTGTCATTACATCTGAGTACAGGTACAAGGTGCAATGAAATTACGTTCCTCCGGAACCAAGCTGCAACATGGAGCAGCAATACAGTATGACAGAATATCTACAATACACCAATTATGAACTCACAGATCAGGTAGATTGTCTAACAAAAGGTTGAAGTTCATGCTTTTATTAGTTTGCTGAAAACAAACACCTTTAAACTTTAACTTTCATACCTTCAGAACATACTTTTCTCAAGTTCTTCATGATAACAGCTGTAGTCAGTTGATCATTAATCGTGGACTAAGGATTCGCTCATTAAGCAAGAGCTTTGCTGTTTTTCTAGACCAGGGCCAAGAAACCTTGCCCTGGAGTGCTGCTATGTAAACTCATCTTACAATATTTAAATTCAGGTTTGAACAAATTACAGATCAGTATGAGAAAAAAAAACAACTCGAATATAAAAGTTAAATTCTGAATTATTTTTGAAAAATGTGTCTATATAATTATGGAAAAAAAGCATTTTTAATGCATTAGTAAATAAAAATACTGACACCCTTTCTAAAAGTAAACGTACATTAAACGTAAACGTTCAACTAAAAGATATAGATTCCATATAGCACCTTTTAAACCAGTGTAGACAAACCGGATTTTGACCATATAACAGGAGGGACATCCATCATAAGCCGGTCCAAAAACGTTCCTCAATTCCAAAATGCTACATCCCTTTTATCCTGGAATGTTGAAGTATCAGTGTCATGAACGAAATACAGGGACACCTTTGGGACTACCGTTTAATGTTGGGAAATGTAGTAGGAGAAGGGCCAGTCCTGCAATGACTACATCTAAATCCCATTAACAGATTAAGTGAAGGCATTCTCCACAGTGGTGTGCATTAGAGACCCATGATGCCAAAGCAACAGAACAGGTTTATGGATTATGATCCTCTTCAGAGCTCAGGTGTCACAGACCAAAGTAAAAATAGGATCAGAGTAACGTTACTTACTTGAAGTACCGCTCTTCTTCAGCTGCCTCCTTCTTCCCAAAAGCTCCTCCGGCTTCCCTTATGGACCCTCCTGCTCCCCCACCTTTACCAGCACCTTTCCCCAACTCGCCAAGCTAGAGGGTGCAAGATGAATAAAAAGCAAGAATGTAAGAGATTGAGAAGGGCAAGAAAGCAGGGATGGGTAAACAAAATAACAAGTGAAAGAGAATGTGAATAAGAAAATGAGAAGGAGAGACAGGGAGACCAAGAAAAGAAAGAAAAAGAACAGGAGCGAACAGAGGGTTAAAAACACACCATAATATAATAAACAGGAAAATAAGTTTTTTTAATTTTTATTTTGTAACTTCAGCTTTGGTTAGTAAAATGTAACAATGTCATTATACTACATGGATTAGCCATAAGATCATCTGATGTTTGACCAAGTCATCTAGTGCACCAATCAATTTAGCCAATCCAAAAAGTTACCCAATTTTGGCCACTTGAGAGTAACACCAAGTTCCCTTGGTTTCCTTAGCTAGTCAATTTGAGTAAATTGGAAACTCCTCAAGAATTCCTTGAAATTCCCGCAAATCAATTGGCTATGGGAGGAATTGAACAAGTCCCCATATTAGCCGATATTAGGGGACCTGATGCTGATTAGAGTATACAGTTTTATTGAAGGTTGGGCTGGGCAGTTAATCAAAACTGACACTCCGAAATGAAGGTGGCTGGTTTGATTCCCTGAACTGGGAGGATGTAACTGAAGTGCCCTTGAACAAGGCGCTGTGGATAGGGCTGCCCACCACTCAGACATGTGCGCTCAATGACTCCTTAGTATGTGAATTCACTAGTGTGTATTTCGCTGTATGGGTAGGTTAAATGCAGAGGACAGGGAACTGTACAGGGAATGTATATGCACATTTACGTTTTTAAATCGAAGCGGAGAGTCAGGACCAACATAATCTCGCCCATGTCTGTAATTGTGTTACTTAAAGATTACAGTTTCTCTACTTGCATTACTTTCCTTTGAGCTATATAGTTTGTAAAACTGTCAGGTACAGTGTTTTGCAAAAGTATTCACCCACCTTGGCATGTTTTCTGCTTTGCTACCTCACACCCTGGAATTAAAATGGATTATGATGGCTTGCATCATTTGATTTACAGAACATGCTTTAGAATATTTGGAATTTTTTTATATTGTGACGTGAACAACAAATATGACAAAATAAAACTTCAGTGTGCATTTACTCCCCTGAAGTCTTGGCTTTGAGTAGGACATTCTAATATATTTACACATTTACCATTAAAACACTCGAGCGTTGCTTTACCAGCATGCTTTGGGTCATTGTCCTGTTGGAAGGTGAACTGCCATCCTACGCTTAAATTACTGACAGATCAAAATAGGCTTTGCCCAAGAATAACCCTGTATTTAACAACATTCATCTTCCCTGCTGAAGAAAAACATCCCCACAGCACAATGTTGCTACCACCATGTTTGATGGTGTTCTTGGGGTGATGAGGTGCTGGTTTTGTGCCAGTTATAGCGTTTTCCTTGGTGGATGAAAAGTTTTATTTTGGTCCTACCTGACCCCAGCGGCCCTTTGTTGGCAGGTTTGTTGTGGTACTATGGTTCTTTCCATTTGATAATGGATTTGATGATGCTCTGGATATGTACTTCTCAACAACTTAGTCCCTGACTTGTTTGGAGACCTCCTTGGTCATCATGGTGTTTGGTTAGTGTTGCCTCTTGCTTTATGAGCTTGCAGCCTCTGCGGACTTTGAAGGTATATATATATATATATATATATATATATATATAAAGGGTGTGTATATACACACACGACAGATTGAACACAGATGAACTTCACTTCACCAATTTAGTGCAGATGTATTTAAATACAAAACAGGTAAACAATCAAAGGGGGTGAACACTGTTGCATGGCACTGTTTATGTTAAACTGTCAATATAATAAATAATTGTTGATTAATATAAATCAAAATAACTATTTAGTTCTGATCTGATGTCATTTTGTCCAATATTAACTGAATGTATTTATGGAAGAATTTATTAAAACATTCATGACAAGCTTTAGAACAGTAAACACAATAATGCTAATAAAACAGTAATGTTAGAGAGACTGAGTCAGAGTGTATCCTTCACCAGGTAGAGTGATCTTCAATTTGTATAAAACTCAGAGATACAGCTGAACAAGCCTTTACTCACTCACACACCTACACTTGCCCAACCCAACCAGAGATGAACTCCAGCCGAACTAGTTACCAAACATGACGCATGCTCTCTCACTCCCTCTCTCAATGAGACTGAAAGAGACCAGCATGGGAAGCAGGGCCCTGATCTGAGATCAGCTGGAGGACAAGCAGGGCCCTGATCTGAGATCAGCTGGAGGACAAGCAGGGCCCTGATCTCAGATCAGCTGGAGGACAAGCAGAGCCCTGATCTCAGATCAGCTGGAGGACAAGCAGGGCCCTGATCTCAGATCAGCAGAAGACTGATTGCGTCAGAAGTGAGAGAGCGCGCTGTGTCTGTGTAGGACAGAGAGGACCATCGAGAAACAGCACAGATATGAACGCAGTACCTGATCAGAGCTCAGCCGGACCTGGGTCATGAAATACCCCCTTATACTACTCCTGAGCACACGAGCCATGACTGAGCAGACACTCCACTGCCAAGTCGGATCCTTTGCTGGATGTCCTTGTGTACGAGCTGAGCACAGGAACGCTGAAGAAACGGAGCCCGCAGCTCGCCTCTAATACCGCCCCCTGGAGGCCTGGAGTCGCAGTCATTAACGTCTCTACAGACGGACGTGCTTAAAGTGCCTTTTTAAACTTCAGACTTTACAGAAATAAATAGTAGGAGGTAGAATTCTTAATATATGCTTTGAAGAATTTTCCTAATCATATAAATTTATACCGAATTCAGGGGCTGGTTTTCTAAAAGCTTTTCAATTAAAAAACTTACAGAGAATGGTAGGATTAGGGCCAGGAGATATAATTAAAACAAGGAGATATAATTAAAACAAGGAGATATAACTAAAGTAAGCATATATAACTAAAACAAGCATATATGACTAAAACAAGCATTTATAACTAAAACAAGGAGAAATAACTACACTGTAAAAAATATATATATATAAAAAAAGTAAAATTTAAGGTAAAATACTGGCAGCTGTGGTTGAAAAAAAAACCAAAACGATAGCAACGTATAAAACTTTATGGTATAATTTTTGTCAACCATAAATTTTACATTCAGAAACTGTTTAGTTTAAAATATATTACTGTGAATAAAAATATATTGCGCTGTAAAAAAAGAAAATACTGAATTTGCCATAATAAACACAGTAGAATGTATCCTACTATTACAGTAAAAATATAAAAGTACTGTTGATTTTACAGTTAAAGTTGTAATTTAATTACATATTTTACTGTTAAAAATACAAGGTCTTACCAGAGAAAAACAGTTGCAACCTCTAAGTAATTACAGGATACTTTTTGGCAACCGTAAATTTCACATTCAAAAACTGTTTTGTTTAAAGTATATTACTGTGAATAAAAATACATTTCACTGTAAAAAATCTATGTTTACAGTAAAATAAATGTGATTGTTAAAAATTACCTTAATACATACGGTATAATGTGTCTTATTACAGTAAATATATAAAAGTACTGTGGATTTTACGATTAAATTTGAATGAATCACATTTTACTGCCAAAAGCAATTACCAGAGAAAGAAAGTATTTGCCATTTAAATGACTTTTTTTTTTTTTCTTTTTTTTTTTACATGAATTCAGTCTGTAAGAAAATAAATAAAATACTTATTTCCTACACAATTCCATAAAATGCGTTTGAATTAAAGATTTGGACATGAATTATTAGTGTTTCACTGTGAAAGTAACAGGCTAATGTAACTATTTCCCAGATAATATAATCAAAGTGTTTTCCTGATAAATTAGTTACTAATTGTTAATTGGGTTACACCATCTATACAATCTTGAGGGTTCACCACCTCAAATGCATCCTGGTATAAGACCAATTTGAAAATAGGTGTTGGATTTAAACAATTTACCATCACAGCTGTCACAGAAAACATCTGGTATGGAAACATCAAAAAGTGGATTCTAGTCAAGTCAGATTCCTTCACTGTATCACAGACGTTTTCCAATATCTTCATCTGACATTGACAAATCTTTCAGAAGCAACTGTCATCTAGACAAAGTGTATGTCTGTCCCAACTCATGTATATTCTGAATTTCTTCAACAACGTTCTGAATAGTAGATGCTGGAATAAGATTCTGTCCCTGTAATTTTATGTAAAACAGACACATTTCTGAGAAACAGGTCACTGAAATTGGTCTTGTCCCCAAAAGCACTAGCAGTTTCTTCAGCATGTGACACACTGGCAGCTACTTGGCCGGTAGTAACATTATGCTCACTTGTAGGACATTCAAAATGTGTATTTCTGAATGAGTCACAGATCACATTTACAGAACAATGTCTGTTTTCTGGACATATGGGAAGTAAATGAAGATTTTACAGTGCACTCAGTTTTGCAGCCTCTTACTGGGCAGTTGACAGCATGTCCCTGTACTATGTGCTCCTTTAGGTGAGCAATCAACTCTTTGACTCCTTCACATTGACGGTCAAAGTGAGCAATTAAGTGAGGCTAAAGCAAGTTCATGGCCAACTGACGGCGTGGAACTGTGTTGGCAATAGAAGTGAGACTGCATATCCAGAAAAAAAAAATCTGCTTACACCCCATTTCAAGGCACTTGAAAATACAACGTGGTTCAGTTTGCAATGTTGAAGATATGCTTTAACCCTCCTATCGTCCTCAACTGTAACAAATTTGGTCCTTGGGGTCAATCTGACCCCAGGGATATTTACCTCCAGAAAATGATTTACAGAATATTGTTGAAAATGTTTTTGTGACAGGCACTTTGTTTATTTGTTGAATACATAAATAAAAATCAGTGAGTTGACCTGTCCTCTAGCGCCACCATCATGCCAAACCTTTAAATTAGAATTAATTTATCTTGAATTTTTCATACAAGTCTTCTCAAATTTACTTCTCAACAAATTTACTGACCACAAGTATTGTTTTGGTGATGATGGATAGGACCTTTACTGTAGCACCACCATCCTTGTCCAGATTGTCCACCCCTCCCTTTGTCTTGTTGTAGTCCAGCACCATTTGTGTTTTTTTTTATCTTCTCTACTGCTCAGCAGCAGAATATTTTCCCCCTTTCTTGGGGCAATATGAGACCAGAGTTGCTTTATCAGTGAAGGCAAACACAGAAGATGTTACCTTCCTGTTCTTGACAGCAACAAGTTCAGCGGGAAGCTCTTGTTTATTTTTTCTTACTGTGCGCAACATTGTAACTTTCCTTTTGAGAAGTTCCTGACCCAGGGAGTAAGACGTGAAAAAATTATCACACGTAATGTTATGCCCATGCAGTCCTTCAGCCATATCTAGCACAACCCTTGTGCCCTGATTTTTTTCTGGTGCTTCGCCAGGAGATTTGCCTGCGCACACCTGCATATTCCAGGCAAAGCTGGACAGTGCATCACATGCTGCCCATATTTTAATGCCATATTTGGCAGATTTGCTACGTATATACTGTCTGAATGGACAGCGCCCACGAAAAGCAACCAAACACTCATAGACAGTCACGTGATGGCCTGGATTATAAAGCAGGGGTAAAGCTGCACCCACTTGTCCAACACATTCCTTATTGCCATAAGTTTGTCAGGTTCTCGTTGGTCCTGCCTTGTTTATTTGTCATCAAAGCGTATGACACGAGACAAAATATGGAATGTCTTCAGAGACGTGGTGGCTGAAAAAATTGCTCTTCCAGTCTCAGCATTCCAAAGGCTTGCTGTTGCTTCACCTTTTGATGTGAAAACTCCTGCCAAAATTAGCAAGTTCAAGCAGACACGTTATTGAGATCTTCTGATTCCTAATTGCTCCATGTTGATCAAAACGATATAAATAGTGGAGAAGGTTGATCAGATTTGATCTGTGATGTAAAATATGTTGTTGAATCTGTAGTTGATCTTCTCTTTAGAGGACTTTAATCTCTACTAAAATGAGGCAATTTGAGGCGATATAATGTAAACGAAGTGATATGACAAAAAAAATGAAAAAACAAGGTGATATGATTTAAAAGAGGTGATATGACTAAAATGAAGTGATATGACTAATAGAGGTGATATGACCAAAATGAGGCAATAGGACTAAAATGAGGCAATATGACAAAAAACTGAGGCAATATGACTAAATGGCGATATAATGTAAATGAAGGGATATGACTAAAAAGAGGTTATATGACTAAAAGGAGGAGATATAAAAAACAGCATTTTTAGAAGCCAGGATAAAATGGACAAAATCCAAAAATCTTAACCGGCTCCAAAAAGCATTTCCAACCAAGATACTTGTGTACTACATACTGACCATATAGGATGTCCAAGCAATTGCTATTTTCAAACTGTGAAAGACAGAAATACAAAGAAAATCTTGTTTAAAATATTAAAACAATAATCACCTCTAACTTTATCTTTAGAGGATTTAGAGCCTGAGTGTCAAGGGCAACTGTGAAGAAACTGTTAGAAGTAGTTGAAAGATCTATTGGATGAGGGGGGAAGCTGTGTGTGTGTGTGTGTGTGTGTGTGTGTGTGTGTGTGTGTGTGTGTGTGTGTGTGTGTGTGTGTGTGTGTGTGTGTGCTTGAATGTGCAGGTGTAGCATTGTGGGAATTGTAGGCTGCTTTTTGCATATGCTGTAGAAGTAAATTCCACATGGAACTGGTGGCACTGAGCATGCATTAAAGGTGCCAGTGGGGAAGAGTATGGTTTTAGTGACGAGGCAGGCTAATGTGAAGTTACATTGATGTAGTTCAGGTGTGTAGCATGTATGTTGTTGTAGTGTGCAGAGTTCACATGGAGTGGCATTGAGCAAGCACTGTCAGTATGGTGTCAGTAAGTGTTTGTTAATGGAAAGTAAGATGTTTTTTTCCACAGTGGAAAGGGAACATCTGAAAAACGTGACAGTATGTTACTATTAAACTTACTATGTTACTATGAGGGTTTTCATTGCATATTTGTACAAAAATAGAATGACAAGGTTCTTCTTGATTTTAATATACAGTGAGCCTCCTTCCACCACTCACTCCTACCAAGAAGAATGCAAAGTTAGAAAAGCAAATCATAAAGTATAAAACAATTTGTCCTGCACTCAAGCTGTGAGCAAGGCTGACATTAACTCCACTGATTCATAATGACTCACCCTGTGCTTCCTTCCTTCTCTCCAGGGACTCACATGTTTCCTCCATGACCTTCACCGCCTTGATTATAGTCAGAACAGAGAGAGTTGCAGACCTGAAGCCTTTCTTTCCTCTGGCCGTCCAGCCCCCAGAGCCTGCTGCTGCTGCATTCCTGGCCTGAGCAACATGAATATTAACCATGACAATGAGCAACTGTGAAATAACCTGGAGCTATGCATTGCAAGGGTGCAGAGAATTTTTTTTATGTCCTAAGAGACAGGTTACATCAACATGAGAGATCTTACATGCTTTGTTCTATCGCTTTGCTTCCACAAATCATGCAACATTCTGAGAGCTCAGACTATTCCCTTGCCTCCTTTGCATTCAAATTAAAGTGTATTTGCTTGACCAAGCTTGTTTCTTGCATGGAATGGACAGATAGCTGAAGGAGTAATTTCACTTGTAAAGATACCCAATTCACAGTACATTTACTGAAATGAACTCTGTAGATGCCTTTTATAAAATGTTTGGTGCAACAGCAAAAATGAATGCGACCTGGCCAAGTGACCCTTAACATGATATCTAGCAGTTGTTCTTGTGCAGCATCAAGAATGTAATGGAGAATGCATGCAGACATTATTTTAAAGATACTACATTACTTATTAAAAGTACCAAAGATTACATTACTTCATTAATGTAAGTTGTTCTGATGCAGAAATCCATGTGACTATTAGATGTTGTTTTATAAACCCATTTACCACCATGTTATTTAGCCTCAGAATGATACGTTTGTATTTTCCTTTTATGGAGGGCTTGTGGATAAAAAGTTATAAGCTCTAGTTTTTTTGTGGTTTGTTTATGTTACCATATGTTGCTAATATATGTTAACATACATTTGTTTTGCATTTGGCCTCTTGGCTTCCTGACAATGGCTTCCCATATCACAATACCTCAGTTTCTGGCCTCCCTGTGCAGACAGCATATGCAGCAGCATTATCGTTTTGGCCTTTATAGCTTCTTTAAAAAATGCATTTTTATACATTGGATTTAGCCTCAAAAACATAGTGTGCTGTGTGTATGTACATTCTGTGGGTTTGATGCCTTCCATGTGTCTCAGAGAATGGACATGCTAGTGTCCCACTGTCAGCCTGTTGGAAATTATTGTTCATTTTCCTGGTTTTCTGTCTTTTAAAGATGGTTTGGGGAAATAAATCCTGTTCCCATGAAATGTCTGGATTTTTTAGTCTAGTTCAAGAACTGTTCACTGGTACACACTACACACATAGTGCAGATCCAAGAGTTTTGAAAAACCTTTAGTACACATTGTACTTATGAAATACAACTTTTGTCACATATGTACCAATTCCTCTTAGGACCTGGCTGGGTTGCCAAGTTTGGTAATGCTGGTCAGGCAGGACGATGAAGCTCAGTCCCACTGGATGTCTAGCTTGGTTAGGTTGATCGTGTATGCAGACCTTCTTAAACCAAAGTTAAACGAACACATGCCCAATGCTGGTCAGGATATAAACTGGCCAACCAGCATAACCAGTGTGTGCTGGCCATGCTGTTTATTTTTCAAAAGGGTTATGTTTTGTCAAAGATGTATAAGAGAATATCAAAGGAAGATTTTTCAGCTGCTAAATGATAAACTCTACCAAAGCACATCTAGATACAGTCTGCACTGGTGGTGGGTGTTGCCAGTGCTGAGTCATCCAGGGTCTATATGAAACACTGCCTGTGGCAACACATTTCCGGAAGCTGTTGACCTTGACATTGTTTGTTTTCATCATGATCATCATGGTCATCTTTATCAATTGAGCAGCAGTGCTATTACAATCTGACTGAGCCAACTGAAGAGCTTTGCTTTCAAAAATTATACAACATTGGTTTTGTTTTTCTTTTTTCCCTCATGTTCTTTTTCATTTATTCACTGAGCTGGGCCATGTTTTATTTCTGATCTTGGAGCTTGGAGCTTCTACCTATTAAGTTGGTGGAAATTGGCTATATAGTTGTTGTTGTTGTTGTTGTTGTTGTTGTTGTTGTTGTTGTTGTTGTTGTTGTTGTTGTTGTTGTGGTTGTTTAGTGGAACTGTGTGGAGTATTGGATACTGCTTGGCCTGTTGGATCATTTAATCTCTGAACACTCAAAAATTAAGCTAAAGATTTATTAACTCTTTAGTCCATAACAAAAAAAAAAAACATGCACCGAATTCAATATAATATGACATCTCAGAAATACCTCAACTCTATTTTCAATAGATGATAATATCTGTGTCTTTAAGGCAAGCTCATGAGATGGCAGTAGTATGCAGACTAGCATTGTCTTGGTGGAATAGTGCACAGGAGTGTGCATTCAGAAAAGGTAGAGCCACTGGTTGCAGGATCTTATTAATATAACCTTGGGCTGTCAAAGTGTCTGTAATGAAGACCAAAGGTGATCAGCTGTAATCCAATATTCCACCCCATACCATGACAGTAGGCATTCTGGATGTATGAAAACAAACCTTTGATCTTGGTGCTGACCACAGGGCCTTCACACATGGATTTGGTGACTGTTTCCACCAAGACATAAGTTGAGACTCATCACTGAAGATGACCTGCCATAACAGTTGTGTATTGCAATCAGTTGATTCCTTTTGATTTTCTTAATTTTATTTAATTTTTTACAAAATGAATGCAGTTATCCATGTTTTACCCGCAAATGCATTGTTGTATAAGTATTGCTGCTACAATAGACAAGCTTTACAGAACATTTGCAAAATTCAATTCAACTACATGTAGTGAACTTTAATTTTAATTACTACCTTAAAGAACAACAAGGAGTGTACCACTATATTAATTTATCTAGCTCAATTTATCCTAACACATGTCTCTCAGCCATTGGATATGAGCCTGACAGGCTTGGACCAAACATTACAGAAAATTCCTTTCTATAAGCATGGAATTGCTAAGAACAAAATTGTAATTAGTATAGGAATAGTTCTTTTAGGGAATTTTTCCATCTTGTTCCCTAATTTATAGTCATTTCCAATTCCCACCATTCCTCCAGCACACATAATACTATTGAATCTAGAATCTGTTTCTTCTCAATGACTTCGTCTTAAGTCATCCAACAGCATCTTTACAAACTGCTGCAAACAAAATGCTTAACTCTAGGCCCCCTCTATTCAGACATGAAAATGTCCACAGGTGTTTGTGCTCACCCTTCCACTGTGAGAATGTTCTATATTCTAACTGTGCTTGAATGTGCTTGAGAGGACTTGAATAGTGAGAGGCAGAAAATGCTCCTGAATGTTAAAAATTGAACTTTGGAGGAGTAGAAACATCTGCAGAAACACTGAAAGTGAGTTAGTTGTTTCAATTCAAATAATTTTTTGTTATTAAATATATGCTTTTTAGACTGTTCCTTGTAATGAATGACAGTTTTGACTGGATATTAAATAAAGAAGGGTGAACTGAGACTTATTGATGGTAGAAGTGCTCTGTGGTTCATCTCTGCTGCAGTGAAGAAGTCTAACCAGTTGGGGGCAGTATTTATAAAAGAATACGTCAAAGATGGACATCAGTTTGGTGCAGAAATCATTTGAAATTGGGTACATGTGAGTGTACACCACACACACACACACACACACACACACACACACACACACACACAGAGAGAGAGAGAGTGAGAGAGACATAAACACAAAATCATACAAATATTCATATATACAAGCCCTACCTTTCATATTAATAAAGAGTGATTCACTTGAGCCCTTCGCATTTCTTGTGCAGTGGGCATAATGTCTGAATATCAACAGAGCACTTTCAAAACAAGCCTTGAATGTGAATCAGTTGGAATGCAAAATGTTCCTTCACTGCAAAAGCAATGAGACAAACCAGAACTCCAGAAAATACCCACATGAATCATAATTCCACCTTTACAGGACCTCCATTCCACTGCAATTTTCCCTTTCAATTGCATGTTATCATAATTAATAAGCAGTACACTGTGGTGACGCAAATCTTAGGTCTATCTGCAAAATGATCCCAGTCTTTTTCAAAGACCACCAACACCTCCTTTGAAAAGTTTCCCAACAGAAGAGAGGTTTATTGCAGAGCTGTAAGTGAGAAATAAAGGCTCACTTTATTATCACAAATGTGGGATGAGTGCTATTATCTCCTTTTCCAAATATGCTATTATCTACTGCTGCTTTGGGGGGCTTTGAGGGAGGCTTCTGTTTAGAGCATTAATTTGGCACTGTGCTGACAAGCACTTGAATTTGTTAGATAAGTCATTTGCTTGTTACTTGAGTGGTGCCGTTATGTTATCACTGATAAAGAAAAGGAAAAAATGATCATTTTTGTTTTCCAAAAAATCTTCACAGGATAAGGTCACATTTCAGAGGTTAGTCACTCCACAGGATGATCTTCCAAATGATCTGCAAAAGGTCAAACTCACTAACTGTAATTCAGTCTAATTATTACATCTGTATAGTAGTGATTCAGCTCTCTCAGTCTGTCAGCTGATTCAGCTCTCAGTGTCACCGATGTAATGTAAGTAACCACTAACCAATTCTACTAACATATTTGTTCAGTGATGCCATAGAAAACATACCTTTGGTTCTCTACAGAACAATGCATGAAAGTAGGACTTGTGAATTTATTTTAAGCTTCTTTTAAATTATTTATTGTTCTTTAAACTTTGAAAAGGCTCTTGACACACATCCGATTTACAGGAACGTTTCCCAAAGAACCCTTAACCCTTTGTGGTTCTTTTATGGCATCAGCCAAAGTACATGAACTGATGTACTGTGACACTGTGTCAATTTTTCGATGGCTTTATTTTCCACAATGTTGCATTTATTAAAATCAGGCCAACCACTCAGAGATCTGCTATCGTGTCTGCAGACCAAACCAATGAAGACGGTGGCAGAACAGCTCATCTTGTTTATAGCTGAACACAAAGTTAACATGACCAGAAAGACACTGACTATAAAATTGTGGAGGTTAAAGGGAAAGTATAGTGGAACAGAGCTGGACGGCTGGGGAATGACAGTGAGAAATTACAGAGACTTTATGCAGCTGTTTTTTGTAAGTTTGTCTAAGAGCATTATAGTCTGTTCATGGACAAAGAACCATGAACTATAGTTTCCCTTGATAATAAACACTTGTTTGAAGGAGGGAAATTAAAGCTTGTGTGCAAAATCACAACTTAAAATGGTTCTGTAGGCAGCTCTGCCTCTGAGGCAGAAGAAATAAAATTGGAGAACCAAGAAATTCATTTTAGATGGTGTTGTTTTCTCAGAAACCCACCTTGAAAACTTGCTATTTACATTTTAAGGCAGGTTTCCACATCTTCTATCCAATTTTTTCTTCACTGCATGCCACTGCAGTAAAAGACATGCACCATACACTGTTACCTGAAACCATCATGGTATTCTCTGTGCAGGTATGCTTTGAAATGCTACCTGTCTAGTTTTTAATGTAGTTTTTTGAGAAAACAACACCATCTAAAAAGAATTTCTTAAAACCAAACAAGAAAATCTCAAACGGATTTGCACACTTTTCATACAATACATTCACATATAAAGCTCTGAGAGAAGATACAGGTAACTAAAGCTCTGCCTACTGGTTATTTAAATGGTTATTCTCTGAACCAGTTGCATTTCCTTCCAGAAACATTTTGATTAGTGATTTTGCACACAAGCAAATTTAAAGAGAGCAGAAGTAGACATTGAGCAGAGAAAAAGACATGGTATTTCTAGTCCAATTTACAAAATGTTTATAGGAGACAGTCACACATGCCATATATTGTTATTTTCAGGGGATCCTAGACTAATAATTTGTCTTCATTTGAGATGTATAAATTAAGAGGATTTAGATATTTCTATGAATTTTTTTGGATAAAAAGTGACTTCCACCTTCATTTTTTTTTGCATTGACTAAAAGCATTTTATATCTCGGTAATCTTGTTGATATTGATAATCCAAAGTGTCTCTGAACTGAAAATGCAATCATTTTGATGTATTATTTATTATTAATTATTAGATGGACAAACATATTTATAATAATAAAGTCTATATATGACAATGATTCAAAAAACTTGATTGTCCTTTATTATTTGTGTTTTTTGTGTATGCATCAGTATTATTCCATCTCAGGAATCTGAAATCTGACATTTGAACAATGTGCGAACAAAGAAAGAGAGGAAACAGACGGTAAACTCGTTTCCCCCTGTAACCCAATATTGGAGTCAGTGATGTCATTAGTCACCACCTCTCACTGATCAGTCAGAGTCTGCATGTAAGGTTGAGCAGTACGCATGCACTGGAAGCTTGCTATGGCATTTAATCTGGATTTAATTCAATTGGAAACAACTGAATATTAGCTGTTTCTGCTGCTGAAATGTAATCACATGATGACAAAAGTTGCAGCATCACTTGGGATCCAATGCACTTGGAGGACAGCATTGGATCCCCAGACCCAATACATCAGCCAACAGATGCATGCGCTGGCCAGCATCACAGTGTGTGATAGAGAGAGCGCCATCTACCCACCCAGAGAGAGCATGGCCAATTCGAACTTGTGATCCTCTGGCCATAGTCCGCTGAGCCACTCAAAACCTCTAGTTTATTGAAATAAAAGGTGAATTCAGAGATTTTCAGAGAATTCAGAGTTGTTTGACTTGTTACAATAATGTAACCTTGTGTTTTATTTGGAGCAGTACAAGAGTGTGTATCATAGAGAAGAATAATTTAACCAAGCAATGAGTTTTCCTGGTTCAATACCTAAAAATAACCCACATTTCTAATTATGTGCAATTTAATTCTGAGACATTTTTGATGGTCACAAGGTTTTTGCATCACAAACTGCTGTAAACTATTCTCAGTAAAGTATAGTGAACAACTGGTGTTACAAGGTTGATCACCTGATGAGATGACCTACCAGCACATTAAAAAGTTAGAGAAAGCTAACTGAACAGAGAGCTGCAGTTGTGCACTTCTGGAGCAGTTAGAGTGCTTCCACTCTCATATATGGGCTTCCGGTCTCCTCTGTCCTCCAATGAATTCTCCCTCTTTTCTCTCTACTGCCATCAGTGCTCTACTTCTACTGTTGCCATTGGAAATAGTATCCTGGCAACTGCAGGCAGCAGCGCAATGACAAGGTAAGGTCATTGAATGCGTCTGAAAGACCCAGTGCTTTCCTATAGAACTAGTCAAGTTTAATGAGTGTAAAATGACCACTTGTTCACTTGCATAGCTCAGCTGTGCAAGACGCAATAGATACGAACAGAAGCCGTCATTTTTAAAGGACAAATGAGAGAAAAGAACTGGAGTCTGCAGCACATATCCGAAACAGCATGTCTTACCTCACAGTACAGTGACCTTAGCCGTCAATCAGGCCTAAACATGAAAAATGAGCAGCTGTGGTGGATGAGGTGCTGTTGTTTCTAATGAGCGATCCGTAAAATAAGCACACCAGGCCCTGCACTAAATCACTATTACTAAAGCCTCACATCTAAAGTGTTAATTTCAAGGACAAAGCACCCCAGCTCCCCCACCCACCCCCCATCGAATAGAGACCTAAATGAGCCTCTCTAATGCAGGCACATCTATGCTGTCTGCACATGGGCTTTATACTCACCTTCAGGGAGAACAGATTTGTGCAGGGCTGACTGTATATACGTTCAGAGTAAATATCTGTTCTGCATGAAAAATCAGAATGACAATACACACTCGAACTCCGAGCAGTGCAGGAGAAGCTACACTACTGCCAAAGTAGTAGTTGTGTTGCCTTTTCAAGAAGAGAAGGAGTATCTAATGTTAGCTAATTAGCTGTCATTTTCTTGTTTAAACAAAGAGGTTTAGACATAGATTGCATATTGTTGAAACAAAAACAAAGCAATAAGGCACAAAAGGCAGTGAGTTGCAGTGACGTTTCATGTGCAATATGAAGGAGACTGAAACTGAAATGCATGATCAAAACATATAAATATAAATATTCACAGATGCAATTCTTTAGCAATTGTAAGCAGTTTATCCAAACCGTTTTTATAGGTCCATTCCATTAGATCACTTATACATTAAGCAATTAAATATTAAGTGATTAATATTAATTAAATGATTCAGTGACAGTGGGGTCTCCACTGCAATGTTAAACTCTATGGCAGATTTTTTTTTTATGATACAAATCTGTTCAGAGTGTGAGATTGTTGTGGATAACTGCTGTTTCAACTCAGTGGGAAATATCTTTGGCTGAATCATACCTAGTGTGGATACAGCACAGTGCATGTGCCAGATGATCCCCATTGCTTTCAGGAGATCCTACACTAATAATTTGTCTTCATTTGAGATGTATAAATTAAGAGGATTTAGATATTTCTATGAATTTTTTGGGATAAAAAGTGACATCCACCTTCATTTTTTTTTGCATTGACTAAAAACATTTTATAGCTCAGTAATCTTGTTGATATTGATAATCCAAAGTGTCTCTGAACTGAAAATGCAATCATTTTGATGTATTATTTATAATTATTAGACTGACAAACATAATTATAATAATAACATCTATATATGATAATGGTTCAAAAAACTTGATTGTCCTTTATTATTTGGGTTTTTTGTGTATGCATCAGTATTATTCCATCTCAGGAATCTGAAATCTGAAATTTGAACAATGTGCGAACAAAGAAAGAGAGGAAACAGTCAGACGGTAAACTCATTTTCCCCTGTAACCTGTAACAAGTGTGCCAGATGTTCCCCATTGCTTGTACCGTGAAGTCATTTAAGCTTGAAACTGGAAGATTTTCTTTATCACACATTATCAAAGAGACACAAAAGGATCAGTGTTTATATGCAAAGGAATTTTGGGACTGCATATATAAGAAGTGTCATAAGGTGACAAGGACTTGTGTTTAAGTTAAAGCATAGCACAAACACAGTAGAAAGACTTTCATTTATTAGGTGAATATTTTTTCATGACATTTAGCACTTTATTTCTACATATTATAAAAAAAAAAAACAGACCCCAATGTAAGCATACACTGATTGCACATAATCAAACACTTGGCTGTTTGTTTTTAATAAAGAAGAGGAGGTTTTGTTGGGTTGGCTGAGGCAGTGGCATGTATGTCCTGAAAGGCCGATGATTTTAGTCAATCAATGGTTGAAGCATTTGCATCACCACTCGGACTAGATATGTTGTTTCAGATTTTAAGTGATACATGCCCTAGTGCGCATCCCTCAAGTACTGCCCTCCATGCCTGATGGTTTTGACTGCAACTACAGCACTTTAACTGTGTGCAACTGTGTCTGCAATAGGTATGAATCAGCTGCACTTTATAGAGAGGAATGTAATTAGTGGTAGAAAAACAAATGAATTTGGACACTTTCTCATCATTAACACACATGACTGAACGTTTTAAATCTCCATTCACATAAACTGAATTATGAATTAAGGTTAGTAAAGCATTGTGCTGTTCATGGATTAATGACTTCATGGATTCATTGACTATTATGCTGATGAGCAACCTAAATCTATGGTTAACAAACTACATAAAACAATATCTTCATTCATTCATGGCATCCAGTGGCTCCTAACCATCATTGTTTATATGAACTAGTGATATCGGCTCAGTTTTTTTCCACTATCTATTGTGCAGTTAAACAACATTCAACAGTGAACAACCTTATTTGTTGGT
Organism: Acestrorhynchus altus; assembly: GCA_034509495.1. Lineage (NCBI taxonomy): Eukaryota > Metazoa > Chordata > Actinopteri > Characiformes > Acestrorhynchidae > Acestrorhynchus > Acestrorhynchus altus. The sequence goes on from CM067501.1 coordinate 10,861,079, forward strand.
GTGTATAACACCGATAACACCACCAGCAAGCTATCACACCTTGGGACTGGGTTCAGTTCCCAGTCTGGGCAACTATGCTGTGCTTCACCAGTAAGAGTCCTTGGGCAAGACTCCTACCACTACTCTGGCCACCTCTGTAATATGAGAAACTTTGTGGGTGAATTTAAGTGCATTGTAGCATTAAGTGAGCATTAAGTGCAAGTGCACAAACTCATCTATAGATGCTGAGGATCTGTGACCTCATTTCACTCTCAAAATATAAAACAAAACCAATCTAAACCAAAGTATGCCAAATGATAACACTTTACAAAAATAGCTTTATTAAATATATCAAATGTCCTTCTGTGCTTAAATGCAAGCTTTAACATCCATTGTTAGGAGCATTTTATTTTGGTCCATCCATTTCTAATTTGCTTCTTGCCATGGTTCATTTTCATTTTCTGCATGGCAGTAGAAATCCCAGCATTGAAAACTGCACTCATTTCTACTTCCTTTCCTTTCTGTGCTTCTTCATTCATTTTGCACAACTTTGCTGTGCAACCGTGCACCATTCACTAATGCTGCCCAGGTCAGCAGAGGGATGGATGGATTGATGGATGCTGCACCTGTTTCCATAGTAACATTGCTGCTGAGGAGGAACTGGATACTGTGTATTTCCCAGGTGATGATGGTTGAGAAGTACAGATGCACACTGAGAAAGAGCAAGAGGAACAATGAATCTTAACCAAAACAATAATTACACATAGTCTGTCTTGCAAGCACGGAGTCCTATTTGATTGGCAATACTCTCTACTGGGACTACACCAACTGTGTGTGTGTGTGCATTTGCAAATCTGTGTCAGCAATGGATGCACCATGTTCAAAAACATTTGGACAGTGTTTTAATATACAACACTTTGAAATATCTCTGTGGTTTTAAATTTGCATGTTTAGAGCTTAGGGTTACAGAGTGTCCTCTTCAACATCTGCTCTGCCCTTTAGGCATCCTGTTGCTCATTTTGTATTTTTTCTTACAATTATTGGACAATAGGCATGAATAAATACCCAAATGCAAATGTTTTGACAACATTAATTGGACATTAAGATGAAGGTCAAGGTCAAGGAAACTCAATAAAACTTCTCATATACTGGCAAATCACAAACCCATATTAATGTGTCCTATAAAGGAACTTAATAAAAGAGAGAGAGAGAGAGAGAGAGAGATTAGATTGTGTTGGCACAAGTGGAATTGGCATTATTTCAACACCAGACAAAACCACTGAAACAAAGGTTTGCGGGTATGTACACAGATATACCACAAGGCACATCTAACAGGGTTTACAAAGGGTGGAGTTAAACTGTAACACATCACAAAGGTGAGACAAGGCTAGAAAAAAGAGACATGTGAAAAAGCACGTGACAGATGTAAAAACACATACAGACAAAAATAATGTCAGATATGAGGGCAGCTACCCACTGCTGACACACGGGTGCAAATGGACACAAAAAGCAGAAGTGTAGCCAATAGATTAGGACTCTGCAACCAATGAATCTCTTGGTAGCAGCTTGGTAGCCCTCCTTCTCTGTCCCAACACTGAGTACAGATGTCTGGTAACTGAGCATTTAGTATTCTTCTCCATCCTTCCAGTGATATTGTCTTCGCAGTAGTTTAGAATGTGTGATGACCTGGACCCTTTAAAAACTTCTATTTAGCACAAGAATGGGTTCAAGTATCAAATAACAATGTTTCGTGTTATATAGAGCCAGATACCAGACTGCAAATGTATGGATTTTATACAGTTTTCCCACAGGCATCATCTGTTACCCAGCAAAGGGGTGAAATGTTTTATCAGTTTGTTTTCAGAACTATTTAATATCCATAAAATTAAGTCTTACTTTGCTAGATCAGATGCCTTTAGATCGGAGGTAGACAATTTTGATCTATCTGGAAGTACCAGCTCTCTGCATAGTTTGCTGAATTCCCAGCTGAAACAGCTCAGCTCCTACTAAACCTGGCAGTTAACAGGTAAGTTGAATCAGGTGCGCTTGGACAGAAGGCACATAAAACATAAAAGGAATAAAACATCAAAGCACTCTGGCATTCTAGGATCAGGGTTGCTTTGCTTTAGATGATGGTCTTAGTAAGAAATGTGAGTGTACTTTAATCATAATTCTGCAGTAGAAAACCAAATTTAGCCGTCTAATGCTCTATCACTATGTTCCAGGGATCACAGTTTCAAATCCCAGGGCGTGCTGCTTGCCACCAGCAACCAGAGTCTGTGAGCAAAATTGGCCATGCTATCTTTGGGTGGGTAGATGATGCGCTCTCCCCTCATTACACTCAGTGCCATGCTGGCTGACACAGGCTTCTTTTAGCCATTGTATTGGAGCTGGGGACCTGTCACTTTCCTCAGAGCGCATTGACTGGCCAGCAATGATGCAATGGTGGTAGTTAAAAAATAGAGACAGGGGCTGGCTTCACATGTATTGGAGGAAGCATGTGTTTGTCTTCACCCTCCTAGTTTTGGGACTGTTGTATTTGACAGGGGGAGAGTCCTAATGGGGTTGAGTAATTGGCGCTTCCAAATTGGTGGGACCATTGGGAACAAAAAAAGTATCCCATTCTTCATAACTTGCCAGTTATGGGATTATTATATACAGTAAGGATATACAGTAAAATTGTCAAATTGTCACCTTTCCGAAAACTGGGTAGATGATGCCCCTAGTATTTCTTCAACGGTTGCCATAAATTCTACTTAAAGGAACACGTGTGTGGCATTTATACTTAGCTTCAAATCATTTTCCACTCCACTCACCTTAATAAGACAAATTATACCTTTATTGTTCCCAGTCCGGGCTCTACACACCATTAAATCCTGTAATAATACTGTACTGCCTCAGTCCACATAATTCTTTTACTTTCATTTACAGTTCTGTATCTATCTGTTTGTCCACAATGCATGTGTCAAGCATGTCCTTTAAACATGTCTCAAAGCTTCCTTCCTGATTGTAGGAGACATCTATGTCCAAGAAAAAAACAGTTCTTACATTGTGATTCTTTAACAGCTGACTGGTAACACCAGAGGGGGGACCTGGGGGACAGGATGAGCCATGACCTCTTTAAACAATCATTGGGCCCCCTGTGGGAGAATTAGCTTACATATGCATAAAATTAAATGTTCCTATGCTTCATGTGAAAGAAAATAACAAACACAGGTAGCCAGTTGTCATCACTGTATTACACTGCAACCCCACCCCCAACCCAATGCTATACTGTGTACTGTGCGAGAGCAGTCTGTCTCACACAACAGCAGCTAAATTCCTTGGGTACACTTCACAACTTTTAAAGTTGTAGCAGATTCTTAAAAGACTGGGTTCCTCACACTTCCACACAGTTTACTGATTTTTGTGATGAATGAAAAACTGTCCATCACACAATATAAGCAGTAGCACCCACAACAATAATCATGTAACCCTTAATGCACTGTGCATACATTCAAAACAAACTGAGGAGGACTGTGCAGGCATACATTCAAATTCATTCCTGCTGGCACCTACAGATGAGGCAGATGTTGGCTTCTAACATAAATTTCTGTTACACCTTAAAAGATGCTGCATGGACGTGCATTACCACCAGAATATAGCTGCTGCATTGCATAAGGTGGGACATGAAGTAAGAAACTGCCTAGTAACTAATAATAATTGATTATAATTTAAACCTCTGCGTGATTTTTTTAAACTTGAGTAGACTTGTTCCAAATAAATGATTTGTTCCTTACAATAAATTTTCTCATTCAAATTAAAGCTGTTTATAAGGAATAGGGTAACTAGTGCATTTGAAGAACAGTGAATCCCCCAATATTTATACACAGATACAGAACAGAGGATTTTTGTTGTAAATTAAAATGTTAATTGTATTGTATTAATCTATGCACATAAGATAATTATTGATATTAACTTTAAACAAGAAACCAAAGTATATCAGTACATAGTTCCTTACTCTCATATTGATACAGTTATCAACTACACTGTAAACAACAAAGGCACAATAGAATTTGAAATTATGGCCACATCAAAAAAATCATTTTCCCCTTTTGGCTACCCCTTTGAAACACTTCTGCGCAACATTAAGGTAACAAGCTAGACAATCCATACTCACTGATTCTTTGAAATATCAAGAAATATGCCTATTTCTGCCTTTTTTAGCACTCAGAATAGAATGACTCTATGAATTCCCTTGTCAGAAGCCCACAAAGGCTAGATGGAACACCTTGCAGGTATTGGCTCTTAAAACTGTGGGTAGATTAAGGTAATAATTGGCTGTGTTATAAGGATTTAGCCCAATAAGAATAACCCTTTTAGTTCACCGTTAGTGCTACATCTGGGTATTACCATTTCACTCAGCCATTCATATTCTTGGGACATGAACACACATACACAAACACTCAACCACCACTTCCACTCGGCTTCCGCCCGACAGGCCACCACTCTGGGTCCATGAGTGGCGCGAAAGCTCTTCCCCCACATCGGAATTGCTCTCTGGGGACTGCTGGCATTTGCCCATGACGCACTTGCACAGCTGTAATCCAGAGAGCGCGACACTTTGTCATTCATGTCTGAAGGATCACATGGGAGGCACTTTTCAACGGTGCAATTAGTTTGTCTCAATCAGAGCCAGCAAGACAAAAAAGCTCGGCCACAGAGGCTTAAGTGCTCCTATTCATACCACCATCACCAAAATGAAATAGAAAACTCTCTCTCTCTCTCTTGCTCTTTCTCATATTCTCTCTACCACCCCCCACTCCTCCCCAGACTGCAAAATGGGGGAGTGACTGTACAGCTATTTTATGTGGCCTTGCTGATACTTGAGCTATCCTGCATTAGTGACTGTGCAATACACTGACTAACAGTGTGACACATGAAAGAAGCGGAAACCAGGCAGGTACTTCACTAATGTGTGTGTGGGCTGCTTAGTCTATAGGTTGGACTGGCAGATAAAAAGATAATTGTTGGGTTGATGAAGTGGAGATTGCTCTAGAGGCTGTTGAGTGATGAATGGGGAAAATGTGAGAAATCTCCACATATGCCTGCACACCACAGTCAGTACAGATAGGTTGCTTCTTTTTTTCCATGCATAGATGTACTGCCAGTGAAAAAGGACTCTCTGACGAAGATAAACATGAACCTATTGTCACAGGCCCAATGTCAAGTGGGGGCTAGAGGGGTTTAAAGCTCTCCAGCATTGAGCTGTGGAGCTGTGTTCTCTGGAATGATGTTGCTTCATTCAGTACAAGGATGGGAAGTTGAAGATGAGTTGGGTGGTGATCATCCAACATTCTGACCTCACTAACAGCATTCAACTATGCTGTTGTCGTTGAATGCAATCAAATTCTCACTGCAATGCTCCAAAATCTATTAGAAAGCCTTCTCTAGACAGTAGAGACTGTTACACCAACACAAAAGCAGGATGAACTCTTTTAATAATATTGTCTCTCTATTTCTGGAGATACAATTAATGAGCAGAAATCCAGACACTTTTAGCTATATAGCGTTAAGGACTTAACTGCTTTGCTTCTTAGACATGAGTGAATGAGTGGCAATATGATAAACCACTACCAAAATGGTGTAGTGTACCCTATATAGTCTACATAGTCAACATCATTTTTTAGGTCACCGCAGTTTGTAAATCGAGTAGCTACTCCCATCTGTCATCTATGCCAAGATTTCTTATCCTCTACAAATCTGTCAGAAATTTTACAGACATCCTGTCATTACTGCACATTACTCCACTTCCCCAAAATTCATTAGAAAATGAATCCTGTCCAAATTGGGCTTTTAGGCTGTAGAGGAATGGCTTATTACACTGGTTTCATATTACACTTTTTTGCAATTTTGCAATTATATTTATTTTATTTTAATACTTATTATTATTATTATTATTATTATTATTATTATTATTATTATTATTATTATTATTATTATTATTATTATTATTATATTTGAAGTGTTGTATGTCTGTACTTGTTTATTTAATATAGTATGAAAGGTATATTGTATGCAGTACTTTATGTTATATTTGTATTGCATGAATTTAGTGTCACATATTTCTAATACTGTGTCTTCAATAAACACAATGAGTGATGAACGAATGAATGAATGAATGAATGAATGAATGATGCAAGGGGCACCAGCCAAAATTTTGCCTAGGGCACCAAATTGGTTAATGCCGGCCCTGGTGCTCAGTACAAATATGGTAGACCTCTGGGCGTTTTAGGAGTCTTGCTCCAGGAAACTGACTGGTGTAGTTAGGTGTGCTTATTCCAGCATGTGAATAAATCTGATCTAAACCTTTGCCATCAGATGTTCTGCTTGCTTGAAATGAAAACCTGCAATTACAAAATGTCATGCCATGAAGGTGTAATTTAGGCAGTGTTATTGCAAAGGAGGTTCTGCACAAACCAGGTTCAGGTCATTAAATGTGCTCTCCAGGACAAAGGTTGAGAACCACCATTCTGTATTCTTATTTGGCACACTTGTAATCATAGAGGTATGTGGCTGATGTAGTCTGCAGTGCTGCTTCAACAAACAACATTTTTTATGGGTCACTAGATATTTTATTGAAGCCAACTTGGCCATGGCTCACCCAGCCTTTAACATAGCAGAGGCAAAGGAAGTCACTCAGTCACAGCAGCGGATAAGAAATAAAGTAGCAGCCTTTGTCACTGACAAACCAAGAGTGTCAAGTCTAATGTAGCTGCCACATCTTGAACCTGTCAGTAGAGGAGTGCATTCAGAAGAGCACTGAACTTTAAAGCATATATTAATGTGAGTAGAACTGTCAGAGTTTGTTAAAACATGCACAAGTCCAACCCAGTCAGGAGATGCCTCAGTAATCCAACCTTTGGCAAAAGAAGTGGAGCACTGGTAGCATTGTGTGATAGTTTCTTGTCTATGGGTGGGAAATGGAAATGTCTTAATTGGAGAGAAAATTGGAAAACAAAAATGAAAATATGTAACAATTGATTAACATTTTAATCATTTTAGGAATTTTCAGTCTCTTTATGCGAAAATAAGGGGAAAGAAGTGGAAGGGAGTCAGCAGAACATGGTGAACATGGTTAGATTGGCCACTCTTTCAGACCTCAGGGTCAAAACACTGACTTTTGGATATAACTTGAATGTGCAGCACACTATGTTTGTGTGCAGGTTTAACAGACGTCAGTCAGGCCTCAAATGCATCACCTTCTCAGACAAAACCATCAGCATCTTCTGTCAGCATTTTATGGGAAAGTGTTGATTCTGTGATCAAAGAAAGATAAACTAGTGACAGCACTGCTGATGCAAGAAAAGGAAACCAACTACAGATCTTCTACAGATGTCCAGTGGCCTACTCCAGAAACAATGGATTTGCCATCACTGTCTAAATGACTAAAATGAGAGTGGCTGCCCAATTTATATCGACACCTCCTCCAAAATGCATGGATAATTTATGACGACCTCTGCTAAAGTATTAGAGGATTATGGATGGATTATGGATTATTATCATGGATGGTTGGTAGGTGTTAGTAGCTGCTATTGTGTTGCTAAGCAATTTCTTTGGAATCTCTGGAAGGTTGCTATGGTGTGGCAAAGTGGTTGCAAGGAGGTAGATATGGTGTTGCAAAAGGCTTATTTTAGTGATTGCTGGTAGGTGGTTCTTAGGCAGTTGCTATGGTATCCAAGATGTTGTTATGGTGTCTCAGTTATTTACTTAGGTGTAGCCAAGGAACAAAATCTACAGCCTAAACCTATGTCCAATCGAAAAGCTGAATACAGGTCCAAATCACAGATCAAACAATCTGAATAATGTGGATAATCTGAAGTTGGAATGGTTTATATCTCAAAAAAGGGGACAAATAGCACATCTAAAATAAAAAAAATTGATAAAAAAAACAGATAACAATATAGTTGCAACTGGGTCAAGTTGACCCTTTGGCACTACAAATTTTGGCTGCTTTCTTTTATTATTGGAATTCTAGGAAGATTTCCCAACACCTCAATGTTTATGTGTGCATCTGGAATTTTGAGTTTCATGACAAATACAACCGGTCTGCACCTGATGCAGCATGTATCTTTAATACATACAGCAATACAGTTTCCACTCTTACACTACCGCTCAGTATAGTTTAGCAGCTGCGACACCTGCAAAGACATGGTGTTGCAACTGTAGGAGGAGCAAGTTGAGAAGGTTGTTACAGGACAAATTATGCTGATTTTCTGCATGATTGGGTGAAATCTTGCAGGAGCTGGACTGAAAAATGTGCCTGTCCAGAGCAGTGGGAAATGCCATCCCAGGAATTTCAAAGCACTTTCTTCTAAGCTTCAAAGAGCAACAATATCTCAGGTTCTGCAGTACAGGGACACTGCAGCAGCATGTTATTAGGATGATAACACATCTTATGTCTTAATCACATCCTGTAGGCTCTTATGGTGCTAATTCAGGCTCCCTTTCTTTTCCGGATTAGAACTGGACTACTTGACCCTGTTACCTTGGCAACCTGCTGGAATTTGGCAGCAGAGCAAAATCCCGTTGGTACTGGTGATGAAGTGTTAATTGAGATGGGAGATTAGTGGAAAGGTGAGAAAGAGAAATGAGAAAGAAAAATGAAAAATATATGACCAGCTCCTTGTTTCTGCACTCACTGTCCATTTTATCTGCTGCACAGACCATACGGGAGCACTCTGTATTTCTATTTTTACAGATTCTAGTCCATGCATACTTTGTAAGCCTCCTTTCACCCTGATCTGCAATCACCAGGACCCCACAGGATAACCAGAAGCAGGTATTATGTAGGGGGTGGTGGTGGGTCATTCTCAGCACTGCTATGTGCTATGCTGGTATGAGTGGAACAGGTTCAGCAGTGCTGCTGGAGTGTTTAAACCCCTCAGTGGTTGATCAACACAAACTGTGCAACAACACATACCACTAACAGAATATCAAGAGATATCACTGATTTGTTCAGAATGATCCATTCTATCAGAAGGCAGAATTACCTCTTTGGTAATGGGACCGCATGAAACCCGAATTCAGTGATTACAAGGTGTCCCAATAACTTTGTCCATATAAGTTAGTACTGTGTCAATTCACTAAAACTGTCCTCCAGTCTTTGTGTGTTGATGCCTGAAACCATTGCTCTGATTGATTTTACAGCAGGTTGTGCATTCAGGGAATTCATAAACATGTCAATATTGCATAATCAGGGGGAAATGGATAAATGAATGATAGAAAGATTCAAGATTCTAGGTCAGCTTTAGCATTTTCTCACTATTCAGAGTTGAATCAGTGACAGACAGAGCGTGGGAAACACTTAGTGAGAGTTGCCAGGTTAGAGAGTTTCCTACCAAATTTGGCAGGCTGTAAAAAGAAGTTGTGAATGAATGGTGTCGTACAGTGTTTTTATATGCTTTTTAGTTTAGCACTATGTGGGAAGCAGACAACAACTTCCCAACAAATCCCAATAAATTGACCACTGCCCAGTCTGCCCTGCGTCTCTATAATGTTAGGGCTATAGATGTCACTATACATCCAAGTGTCCAAGTAGACACCCCTTCTAATGAATGTGTTCAGTTATTTTAATTAGTTGCTGACACTATTTGCAAATGAATGCATCCGGCTTGTAGAAAACAACTGCCAACAGTAAATGACTCTGGAGTGGTTAAACATGAGCCAGTTTGGACCATGCCAAATACCTGGACTGGGCTAGAAGGGTACAAAGCCAAATAGGTTGCCAATAACAATAATTGTAGACTTCAGTGGGTGTAAAGAGAAAGACATTTCTGAAACTGTAAACTGTAAGAACTTCCAAACTCTGAATAAGAGCATCTGCCAAATGCCTTAAATGTAAATGTAAATAAGAAGGTCATCTAAAGACAATACAAATTCTCAAAGCTAGATACATATAGTTCATATAGAATACATATAGAAACTTATAAAGGTCAAAATTCATTTCATTGTTGAACAGTTATTTTTTGTTCTGTCTGAACAACTTGAGGGTTGACTTCTGTACAGTCTGGCACTATGAAAGTCCTGATGAGATTCAGGTGAGGGCAGGTTTACCCTTAGTTGAATTATCTTATGTGGAGATTTAAAAAATCTGTAGAATTCACATTTAAACTTTGGAACATAATATTGCTGGATGTTTTTGTACTTTAGATAAGTGTTTATTAAATTGAGATGTAAAATTAACAGACTCAATATATTTGTATAAACTTGACATTGTTTTCATAAAAATGTATGCCTTTGTTGCTTATAAGATCTAAAAACATTTCCAAAATTGCTCATCCTGAGCTGAAAATGCAATAATTCTGTTATTTGTAATGATTAGATTTTTAAGGAAAATACTTGACAGTGGTCCAAATAAAATACAAACACAACCCGAATGTCCTTTATTGTCGTTATGTGTGTATGCAACACCATTAGCCCTTCTCAGTGTTTTTTTATTCTTAAATTTAAACACTGTGTGAGCAAAGAAACAGAGTAAACAGCCCCTTCTTTCTGATTTTCCTCTATAACCCAATATTTGGGGCAGTGACATCATCAGCTCTACCCCTCACTGTTCAGTCAGAGGCTGCATGCAGGTTGAGCACTTACAGAGCAGTAAACATGCACTGGACGCTCCTTTGGTTATTAAACTGGAATTTAATTCAGTTGGAAATCAGAGAATTTTAGCTGTGTTCTGAGTTGGATTACTCACTGATCATTCATCACCCAGTGATGAAGTTAGATTAATTTAGAATTATGAGAAAACAGCATGTAACTGCCCACAAAGTGTGGATCTTGTGTTCTAAGAGTTAAAGGGGCAGAGGTGCCACAAGGGCCCGTTCAAGGGTCTTTTAGTTTGTTCTGTTAATTTTCTGTAGCCCCGTGTTTAGAGATCTAGAACTGTTCCAGATCTCTGTCTCTGAAATGTTCACGTGTTGTTGAATCGGAGGTATCATGTAATACATTTTGAGTTAAATACATTACAAAAATAAAAACATTTATATTTATGGCATTTAGCTGACGTTCTTATCCAAAGGGACTTAAAAAGTTACTCATATTACAGAGGTGGCACAGAGTAGTGTTCGGGCTCCTATTGATGTAGCACAACATAGTTGCCCAGACTTGGAATCGAACCCCAGTCTCCCACATGGTGTGCTGGCTCACTGGTGGTGTTATTTGTTGTGTATAAGAGCAGTCTTTTGGATACATCATTTTATATAAATCTATTCTCATGCTGCTGAATCCTAAAGGTAAATTGCCTTTTCTTCTAGTCAGGCTGTATTCCCCAGCATCATTTGTAAGTTTTACACATAACACAAGATTTCTACATCTCAATAATTCTAATATATGAAAGTCATTTTGCACGGCTTCACATACGCTTCAATAAGAAAAATGGAAGGAGGCTATTAGAAGCCTCAGTAACAGTGTGATAGGTATCCAGCTTTTTAAAAATGGGTTACAATCGGAAATAGGTCATGTTGAAAATAACATTTTAAAGTAGCTGGCTTGGAGATAATGTGTTTGTTTCCCACTTTCCAGAGTTTATAGCACATTGATTACATCCTGGGTTTCAAGGTTTGGTTCTGTTGTAATTTCAGTTGATATTATGTTAAAAAAAAAGAAAGAAAAAAAAGACTTGTTCTGGTTTTCTTCTGACAAATGAGCTATTTTTAAGTCTATTTCCTAAAAGACATATATAAATATCAGAACACAAAGTAAGAGGGGAATTGCTAAGAGCCAAACATCCCCTATGGTGTACTTATTTAGTGTGGTTCATATTATAGTTATGTAATATGTTGAATTGTTGCCTATTTGTAGTCCAGTATGTTTGATGTGTGAATCTAATACAAAATGTTCCCTTTACTAAAGAAAACATTGAAAGTAAATGTATATAAAAAGGTAACTGCTGACCTGATCTGGAAAGGAAGAACTATTACATGTTATAATATAGATTTTTGTTTTATTAGAAATAACACATATTCATCTTGTGCTCTGGAAACTGTACATGTGGAAAAAAATAAAAGAATAAGGACATAGAAATGTCAAAGGACAGAAAACATCCAGGTAGGAATTCATCTGATCACCTGTACCATGTAAGACTGAAACAAGAGGGAAGGTTATTGGCACATAGGGATACAGAGTTCCAAAACACAGGACAATACAAAGGACTGGCAATTCAGTGACAATCAGGGGTATCAAGTAGAAAACCAAAGTTATTTACCTGAAACTCTATGGTCTATTATTCTTTATATATAATATCTCTATTTTTATCTCCCAGAATTAATACTGGTCACAGGACTCAATATTGTGTGCTTTCATCCATTACATCTCTATGGAGAAAGAGTCTTTGATCATTGCTAAGTCCTTATACAGTGTTTTCATAATAAATGTGTCTATATGCTCTATAAACATGGTAAAAAATCTCTGAAAATAACAAAAAACCTGCCAAGGTTCTGACATCAGCCTCGCTTGAGCATCAAGCGTCCGTCAACATATTGCACAGTTATCTTTCACTCTGTCTGCACAATGTGAGAGTCTGTTTGCAGTCTCTATAAGCTGGCACTGTGGAAGTTCTGATGAAGTTCAGGGGAGGGTGAGAACAGCCTCAGTTAATGTGCTGAGGTGCCTCAAGGCCCACTTCTAGGGTCTATGAGGTTTTTTAATAATGTTTTTTTTTTTCATCTAGTTCACAAGGCTGTAGAAAGAGCTGAAGTTGCAGAAATGGAGGCAACACAAAAAGTGATATAATCCAGTGAGGCCTTCAGCAGAGGACAAGCAGTATTCACTTCAACACAGTCACTGGCGCCCAGCCTTTTGGTATCTAGAATGCATTCAGGGTTGCTCCAGATGCAGCTGTAGTGTCTTTCAAGTGGGGCGTGTTCTAAGTTTGAGTGTCTCTGTGAAGCCACACCTCCACTTCCTCTCCTCTGCACTCCCTCGTTATGCCCTTGATGATACTTTTGGGATTGAGATGGTGAGATGTTTCATATTGGATGTAAAACTTAAACTTCCCATATGGTGATAAAGACAAAAGGTAAATAAGTGACAACATCTTCAAACAAAAAAAAAAAGGAACATAACCATAAAATATAAATCATATTCATAACAATATTCAAACTGATAACAAGAACACATAGAAACACCAATGATAACTGTAACAGTAAAGATAATGTTCAGCTCTTATAGTCCTATTCAAGCCTTGAATACGAGTCCAAGAAAGCTATGCTGAGAGACTCTGAATAGAGTTCAGTCGAAGAGTCTATAATAAGCTCCATAGAAGCAGCTCTACACAAAGCGATAAAAACGACAAACCACAGCGTAAACATTTCGCAACATGCGTCCATCCACTGCAAGGTCGGAAATACCCCAGAAGCTGCTGGGACATCACTCGTAGCCTTCCTCCCCTATCAAGTGGGAAGTGCTGGAAGAGGCCCCAAAGAGGCCAAGCTCAAGCAGTCGAGTGATCGGACGTGATCGGAGGGGCCCCGCCCCTTTCCATGCTGAAGTCGAAGGAAAAACTGAAAAGGCACAGGCATGAAGACCACACCTCTCCTGGACCAGACGGAAGAGTAATGGGAGAAGCTCTTGGCAGAACGACCTTTGCAACCTCTTTGTGCCCAGAGGAGAACCAAAGCCAATCAATCAAATCTCCCTCCTCCACTGACATTACCATCAAATGCTACTGCCTGGCAGCTACAGGTGAAGCTTGAGGGTACATAAATTCATTCTTGGTGCTTACACCTTTCTCTTTCTTCTTCTCTCTTTCTTTTTTCCCTCCTCATTTCTTTGGATGTCAGGAGATGGTTTTTGGTTCTCTTCTTTCTACTTTCCTTGTTATCGCCTTCATCTTTCTGCTCTATCCATCTTCCTCTGCTTCCCCAATTCCCTTCCCATTCTGCCAACTTTTCCTTCTTTCCCAAACCAAAAGGAGCCAAGGGTGTACAGGGGTTTTCATCGCAAGGCCTTCACACCTCCGTCTGCAGGTCGATGATGTCCTGGCCCACCAGAGGTATGGTGGTGCTGGCCTTTTCCCACTCCACCGTTGGCAGCTCAAGAGGAGATGCTGCCAAGGGCTCAAGGTCTTTTCGTACCCATGCTGGGGGCGATGTCTGTGATCGTGGCATGCTCTCCCATGACCTCTCTCCTGGGGCTTGCTGCTTGTCCTGAAGGTGAAAAGAAGGGTGATGGAGAAAGATTTAGACTTGTAAGCGAAATTATTGTAAGTGATCCTAAAAATGCATACATTGATGGTCTCATTTCTCCCCTCTTCTTAATCATTTTTGTTAAGTATATGGTAAAGTATATATTTAAAGCTATTAGTGTTAGTATATTAGTTTTACAGTATCATCTCAGGTAATCAGAAGCACTGGATTATCATGCACAGTTGGCCAACTGCATGTACAAACATTTGGTTAATAAAATATGAATAACTGTTTTTTTTTTTTTATCCAGAGTCATGGAATGAATCATCCTAACCCTATTAATTCAACAAGCAGAGTACACATAGAACTGCTTGTGACAATACAAAAGAGCCGTTGGCTCTGCTGAGTAGTGCAGGAAGTGGACACATATTGTGGCTGTCTGGATTAAAGAAACAAAGCTAATAGAAAAACTTACGCTGTGGCTGGTTTTGTCGCTTCCCGCAGAAGACACACTCCATCTCACAGACTGCAGAGGAGAAAAAAAAGGAAGATTAATTTAGGAAAATTATTTTAAACCTGCTGCTGATCATTTCAGTGCTGTAAGGAGGGAAAGGTGAGCTGAATATTGTTTGATCTGCTATTTTCTGCTTCCTCTTCTAACCCTTCTATTTATTCCTCCCTCTCTAGAGAAGCAATTTAAGATGAAACTGATTGAAGATGGTACAGAAGATGTGAGGGAGATGCTGGATGGCTGAACTAAAGGCTGGTCTGATTTTGCTCTCAGCAACAATATGAAAGTCACAAGACTTTAGTGAGACAGAACTGGGTCTTTGTGATAAACATGGTTTCTGATGTGGCCCAATCTTTAGAACAGTACTCTGTCAACATTCTGTCATCTAATGGCGTTTGTTACTATTCTAAGTGGTCTTAATTGGATCTCTTCTGCGTTTGTCTGGTTATTTGTGTCTCACCTTGCTGTCAGAAGCAGGCGACTCTCTGTCCTTCTCAGCATGATGTAATTTTCTGTTAAGGTCTTGGAACATGTTCTGATGGCGCTTCCGTGTATGCATGATCTTCTGCAAGGAACAGAGAAGAGAAAATGTAGGACATCTTAACATCCATTGCATTCCTCACTCCACACACATTTTCTCCAATTATCTCTGGATGAATGTTATGACTTAAGAGTGCAATTTGACGATCTGTTCTAATTAATGTAGAAAAAAGCAGACATTTCTCTCAACTTGTTTTAGGCGCACACTTTAACTTTAAGGTTATTAATGTGATAACTGAAACTAAAGTAATGGACTAATTATGCTCTAATGCATCTCTAAATGTTGCTGCTGTATAGGTGAGTTATGAAAACATAATTACCTCGAAGTCAAGCTCAGCATAACGAGATTTCTGCCTCTGCAATGAGCGAATTGGAGAGGAGGTGGCAGAAGAAAGAGAAAAACAGAAAGAATATTAGAGCCTTTTACATTAATGCAGGCATATATTTATGACATGGTGGTTAGCAATAAAGAATGACCGCTTACCCCCTCACTAACTTCTAGTGAGCTCATAGACAGAGTGGAGATGGTCTCGCTCTTGGACATCATGGAGTTCATGGAGTCAAAGGTGTCTCCCAGGCTGCTGGTCATGTGGCTCTCGCTGGAGATGTTGTGCAGGTTCTGGACAGGTGAGTCGCGCTCCTCCGAATATGAAACGCTGAGGCGGTCAGCTGGGAGAGTCCTGCTGGCATATGCAGCCTGGGGCTCAGCGTAGCCACCACTCATGTGCATGAGGCGAGCCTGGGGCATCTGCTCCACGCTGATGTTGTATTTGGTGGTGGAGGACGGCTCTTCTTTGGGCTTGGAACGCAGGGTGGATGTGGTGTTGGGCATAAGGACATAGCCACCAGCATCCATGCCATTGCCTTCAGCTTGGCTTCGTGCCAAGTCCACATCCATCTGCTTGAAGATATCGCTGTCGCACACATAGACAGGCTTTCCGCAAGTTGGGTCTACACCACGGCCCTTCTCCCTCCGCAGAGTCAATGTGTGGCTGGAGTACTCAGGAACAGCCTGCATGTGTGCTTTGGCACTGGGGTTGGAGGGAAGGGTGTGGAAGTTTGGACCCATGGGCAGCGGCAGCTGGGGAGGAGGCATCTTCTCCTCTGAGGAGCTCTTCATGCCACCTGATAAGAGGAGCAGAGATTGATATGTGTGGTTAGATACATTGGCATGTTTTGAAAATGTGTTTGAAGGCATATCTCATCAAAATCCCTAGCAGTGGTCGCTAACTCAGAAGCTGGATTTCTATCTATTGACAGGTCTTACCACAGGTCTTACAACTCCAAAAATCACATCAACATTTTACAGTTACACAGATTTGAAGGGACTTTATAGTCAGACCTGGTGTAGTGGATAAGAGTTAGATTTCCAGGAATGAGGTTATTGACCACTGTTGCATCACTTTCAACATTTCAATTTTCAGCATTATAAATCTGGCCTTTATAGTGTCCCGACTGAACACTCTACCTGTAAGCTTCCCAATTCAATGCTATTCAGTTATTGTGACCACATTTATGCTAATCTTACCTGTTCTGTTAGGGTCAGCATCCTTTTCGAAGTCACCCTGGGAGAGCGGGAAAAAGATGGGAGGAGAAAAACCAGTAAGAAATAATTCAAATCAACAGCTATTTGTGATTGCTGCTGCTCATCGTGTAAAATGCATGAGAAAACTAATGTGGCCTACAGTTAGCATGGAATATGTGTTGGTATATGTGGGACTTACCAAGCGCTGTGTGTGGCCATTCTGAAGAGAGCTCCCAGAGTCCCCATTCCCGTCATCCTTGCGGTCGACTACACGACACTTCACAGCTTCCTGAACCTGCGGCAAATACATGCAGAATGTGTATCAGCACACATTTCCCAGCACTAAGTCTTTATTGTACGGATCATGAGTTTGCCTGTTTGTCAGCTCACCTCTCTGCGCAGGATGCAGTGAACCATGACGATGATGAAGCCCTCGAGCGAGTCGAAGACAGCAAAGAGGATCTGGAAGAGGGCCGAGCGCCGATCTGTAATTGCCAGCACTGCTGACATCCATGTGAGGGCCAGCAGGGGAAGAACCACACATGAACTCCAGAGAGATGCCCTGCAAAAAAATCAGGGCATGGCATCTGTGTTAGGCAATGGCAGTATAGGAATGTGTGCTGTATGTAACCATGTGTTTGATGGTCCTCATAAATCATGAACAATAAACATTAACAAGTGGAAGATCAGACTAAGCTTTACAAAGTGACCAGGCACATCTGATCCCACATTTAGAGTATCTTCTGGCCTCTGTTTTGCTTCTCCAATCCATTCCATATTAATCGATCATTTAGAGCCCTGTGGGACTTCCCATACGCTAAAGTAAACTGTTAACTAAATAAGGCTTATTAATTACTAAACGGTTCTTTACAAGAAAGGTTCTTTATGGAAATGAAAATGGTTCTTCTATGGTACTTCTATGTTGAAGGTTCCATTAAGAACAATTTTTGTAACACTTAAAGAAGTGAATGTCAAAGTCCTTTACCAGTTTGAATGCTCTTCACATTCACATTTCTTTTCAAATGGATTCTTTATGGAACCAAAGTTCAGTGGCATCGCTTAAAGAACCTTTCATTTTAATAGTGTTGCACATGCTTGATAGCAATGAAACGGAGCTCTTACCCTGCTCTCTCCTTCAGCTTCACATCTGTGATGCCATCCTTGGATACCAGTTTATTGAAGACTAGAATACCAATCACCATGTTAACCTGAAAAACACACACAGGCATACCATGAGATCTAAAGCAACATTCTAACAATGCACTGCATGCATTTGCCTCGAACCTGGCAATTTGATATCACAAGGTTCATACAGTACATATGATAAGGAGAATATATGAGATGTATTTACCAGGACTACTGCAGCTGCAGGACCAACAAATGAGTAAAGAAGCCCTCCCTCGAGAGACAGCCAGCAGCTATAGTAGAGAAAGGATTCAATCAGTAAAAGAGATAAATTTCAGAAAGATAGTGAGAGAAATAGAGAGAGAGAGAGAGAGAGAGAGAGAGAGATAGACATAGGCAGGAAGGGATAGAAAAACCAATACTCACTAGTTGACTGTGCCATATCCCTTGGCCTTGGTGAATCCCACAGAGACAGCCACCACCAGGGCAGGCAGTCCCCATCCCAGGCACAGGAAACGTTTGCGAATGATCCGGTTACGCAGACGGCCTGTCACGGCCATGTAAGACTGCCATGCCTCTGTCAGAACCCAGCAGAAGGAGGACAGGAAAAAGAAATGCAGGAAGGCTGCGACCAAGGTGCACATGATCTGCAGAGAGAAAAGGGCATGGGGGAGAAGGTTAGTCTGCTAATTGAAGCACTTAGCTATCACTCTTATCCAGAGTATTGTTAGGTGTAGCACAGCAGAGTTGCCCAGACTGAAGCCCAGTCTTCCACATGGTGTGGTGGCTTGCTGGTGGTGTTATCTGTTGTGCCACATCAACTGAATTAATAGCACTCCCTTACAGGGTTATCGTTCAGTTATATATCATTAGGCTCATAACTATCATTTATGCAGCAATAAACTGGAAACTAATCTGCATGTTCTGCAATAGAAACAGAACAGGTCCTTAGAGTTTCAAGCCCTTGGAGTTTAAAGGGATAAGCATACAAAAGACGATAGTCTCTGAAATGATGTCATACCTTGTTGCGAGCCTGTGTCTGACCAATCAGAATAAGCGCATTGGAGCAGATGATTGACAAGCAGAAGTTGATGAGGATGACGGAGCGCTCAGAGCGGATGTACCTGAGGGAAATAAAAAAGAGTCAGCGGATCAGTTATATGCATATATGAAGTATTTGGACACCTGTTCATTCATTTAATCCAAAATCAAGGAAATTAAAAGGTTTATCTGGTTTCATTGTCTCTATTGTCTAGGGAAAGCATTCTAATACTTATCTACATTGCTGTGAGGATTTAATAGCACCATCATCCCAGAAAACACAGTGCAATAGATGCAACTTATAGAAGCTGAATGCATTCATTAGAAGGAGTGTCCACCAACATTTGGATACACTATGCATTTATGTAGAACTAAGTGGAGTATTGTGCATGTCCAATTTTGGTGTGATTCCTTACTTCCAAACAGAGACGTAGATGATGATGAGCAATAGCAGGGTAAGGGATGATACTCCGCATCCCACGATCATCGTAACCGATGGCAACAGGTTCTTATCCATGTTCTAGACAGGAGACATGAGACTTGCATTTGAGTTGTCATTCACACAGACATGCACACTTGCTGGCAGACACTCATAGACATACACACATACACACACACTTGCTGTTGTCCCTTCAGGCAGCATGAATGGCAGAAGTAGGGCAGTGCTGAGGGAAGGAGAAATGAAGGTGAAAGAACGAGACAGCGAGAGAGAGTGTGTGCTTATGTATTTGTGTGTGTGTGTGTGTGTGTATATGTGTGTGTGTGTGTATTCTGCAGGGGCCAGGTGGGCTATTCTCACCTCAGCATTAATCAGTGTTGCTGTGCGGTGGACGCTAAATGCCCATTGTGTGCCAGCAGGCACCACACATTGACTGCCCTTTGGTGACTGAATTAAACTAGACATAGTGTGTGGACCAGTTGTAGGCCAATGAATGGCCACTGCAGGCTTTCTGCCATAGCCAATCATTAGACACCAACTCAGCGGGTATACTGGTATGTACTGGAGTATTGGCACTGCACAGTGTGCTCTGTCCAACACTGTGAATGTGTGATTTTTAAAGGTTCTTGGAGTGAGGCCACAGAGGAAACACTTTTGTTTTCATGAATAGCCAAGAACACTTAAATAGGTAAAGATCCTTTACAACAAGAGAACATTCCTTAGAACTTTGATAGGTCTTCTATGGCATCACTCCAAGAACCAACTGAAGCACTTGTATTTTTATTTAAAAATGTACCAGTTGCACCAGTAAGACCAGTGAGTAAGCACTGCTCAGACAGTAAATCTGAACTGAGATGAACTGAACTGAAGCTACAGTAGAGGAAAACACAGTCTGCTCTGCTTTTATCTTGCAGAAGAAACAGACAGAGAGAGATGAATCCTAGCTAGTGTGACCCAAATAGACGTCTGACAGGCTTTGCCCTTGAAAAATGGAATATTTGTCTCTCTCTCCAAAAAAAACAGAAAAAAACCTGGACAACCATGGAAAACAGGACAAGGAGGCCAGAGAGAATACACACGTTTCTGTATATAATTGACTGCCCTGTTCCTCTGACTGTAATGACATGGACTGGTCGAACATTTATAAGGCTAAAGGGGGAATGAAATGAAGATTGCTTGGGTTTTCTCCAGGAAGCAGGGCTTTGCTTTTTTCACCTTTCTTTGCCTTTCGTATCTCTCTGGTGATCATAAAGCTTGCAGGCAATAAGAAGTAGTGAAAATGTCTCCTGTGCAAAAAAAAGGGGGGGGTGGCTTTTCTTCATCTCTGATTGGGTAGCCATTTGGATTTACTAGCTGTGTGAGATGAGTTATCACTGCAGTCGCCCTGGCAATGGTGTGTAAATATGTAAATGTGTGTGATGAGTAATGTGGAACAGTAGATTATGGGATGTAAAATAAATAACGATTGAAACAATATTTATATATGAATAATAATAATCAGAAATGGACATTGAGGGGATTCATCTTCCTATGTGTCTAAAAACAGATCAACAACAGGTTCTTGAAATTCACACATACTGATACGGAGAAACAAGTGTGACAGCATAAGTAAACATATATAGTCAATATATATGTATAAATAAACAGATAGGCATGTTACTATAAAGCTATGCAGCTGTATCAGTGTATACATTAGTACGGAAGGGGAGGGGTTGTTTTTCTTCCCCCTCTCCATTTTCTATACCACCTACACACACACACACACTTGCACTCACACAAACACTCGGCGCTGCGGATGCCGTTGCCAAGGCAACTGGAGAACAAAATGGTAGAGAGGCAGAGAGGTAAAGGCAAAACCTCTAATCACATACAGAGCAGCTAATGTGTGCGAGTGGAACGTGCAGACTGCAGGTGTCCTCTTCAAAGCTAGAACCAGAACTAGGTTCTGAGGAATGTCTGTTTTTTTGTCTTGTCACAATGACATTCAGTGTGATACATCTTTTGGAGACATAAGCACCCAATGCAGTCCATGCATTATGATTCACACTGTAGATTAAAATGAGACATAGCACAGACTGCACCTACTGACTGCACGTTCTTCCAAATCTAGTGATCAGTGATCAGTAATCAATAACATTCAGCTTTGATAGACTGCATGCCTGCAGATCACATCATCACTTATTAATTAAGTAATTAAGCAGGCCGTTTTAATTGCAAAGGCAATTAAAGATGCCAGTGAAAGAAGATTTTCTTTACCATTAACCTGTGACCATTAGTGACCACACACACATGCATGCAGCTGAAAACACACACACACAAACATACATCATGCTCATTGACACCAACTGGACTTACCGAGTCTGGGTTTGGCCGTGCTAAAATGGCGAAGGTGGAAAGCGAGTCACACACACATTTGGTTCTGGAGTCGAGCACGAGCGCTCTGCAGCCACGAGCCGACCACGAGCCCAGCAGAGAAGCACTGCACGAGGGGAGAGAGAGGAGTGTGTGTGTGTGTGTGTGGGGGGGGGGGGGGGACGGACAGTGAGAAAGAGGAAAGGGAGAGAGAGAGTGGGGGTGAGAGATGCGCACAGAGGGAGAGAGAGAGAGGGAAGGAGAGAGAGAAAAAAAGATCTCAGTGAAAAACAATGAACCTTTCTCCAACCCTTGGGATTTCAGCATTCAGGTTGAGTTCAATGTGTGTCAGTGGCGAGAAGAGATGAGAAGGAGATCATGAAGAAGTGATGAGACTGTAGACCAAAGACTGTAGACAGACTGATTTTAGTCTAGTCTTTTAATGGCCTTTTCAAGTGTTTTAATGCTGTTCTGTTCAGCTTTGATGTTGCTGCATTGGCCACAGTGTTGCAATACATTGGAATATTTAGAGAAAGTTAGAGGCTGGAGGAAACCCAGGTAATTGGACTTAATTGTGTGACTAAACCAACTAGACTCTGAATCCCTATCATTTTTAATTATCTACATGATTTGAACACTTTTAGCCATGAGTTACAATCTATGAGACATTCCTGATAATTAGACCAATAGAAATATCCAAAACTGCTTGTAATAAAATATTTTATAATGACTTACATTAATAGCTAACACTATTTTCTACTGTTATTGGAGTTATTGGAGATTGTTGGTTTAATTTGGAGAGTGATACTATGCTTAATGGTCTTTCAAACTTGATTGTTGTCCTAAAACCATATTAAAAATCCATCCTTTACAATATTTAGCATTTTCTCAAATTTTATGTTTCCATATTATTTGAACTTATGAGACTCTCTTAACATTCTCTGAAAATTCCATAATCAACTGACCAATAGAAATGCTTCAAAAAGTCTTGCAATAACACCTTTTTCCATTGATGTTCATTACAAGATAGTTTTTGCCTTTCGTTGGAAAGTTGCTCTTTTGGACATATCTGGTTTAATTAGCAGTGTGATGATATGCTTATTGTTGCTACAAACACACTAAATCTCTCTGTCTCTCTCTCTGTCTGTCTGTCTCTCTCTCTCTGTCTCTCTCTCTTTCTCTCTCTCTGTCTGTCTGTCTCTCTCTCTCTCTCTGTCTCTCTCTCTCTTTCTCTCTCTCTTTCTCTCTCTCTCTCTCTGTCTGTCTCTCTCTAAGAGATAAGAGATGGTGTAGTTGCTATGGCGCTGTTGGCAGTGAGGTTTGTGGCTGAGGGGGGTGGATTTTGGGTCACATGATCAAGGCAAGAAAAAAAGAACCCACAGAACTGGATAAGGGTCAAATGGGTGGAAGGGGGAGGAGAAAAGGAAGCTCAGTGACATCCCATCTCTCTAGATGCCCTTAATGACATTTGGTCATGCCCTTTTTCTTCTTGCCGTGGCAGGTGCTGACCATGGCTTGCTCTCCTTCACCTGTTTTCTCTTTCAATTTATGTGTGTGTGAATGAGTGTTCTAGGGGCCAGAGCACAGCGGATGAAAGTGTTTCAGCGTTTATATAAACTTGGACTTCAAGTGTGTGAATCTATCTAAATGCAAATGGCCCACCTGCGCTTTTGGGAGTGTGTGTGTGTGTGTGTGTGTGTGTGTGTGCCTGTGCGTGTGCATGTGTGTGTGTGTGTGTGAGTTTGGTACACTGATGTATATCTCCCAGAGGAGATCTGGATTAGTTTTCTCCTGCTTGGTCAAATGGAGGACAGAAACAAGGCATGCAAGTGTGACTTGGATGTTACCGTGGTGACACATGGCATTGGGGGCAGTAGGGTGTGAGTGGCCTTTTCGGCTGTGAATGTGTCAGGGCCAACTGGCCTGCTAACACTGGACAGCACACACACACACACACACACACACACACACACACACACACACACACACACACACACACAGTTAGAAATCAGGAGGTACACAATTAACACCTACGTTTCACTCTCATCCCAGGCAATGCATGTCTCATTGATGGTGCCCTGCAGAGAGAGAGAGAGAGAGAGAGAGAGAGAGAGAGAGAGAGAGAGGATGAGTATCAGTTAGCATTATTTACTTATGGTATTGCACATAACATATGAAAGATACATATATTTTTATGTGTATTATGTGTGAATGTATAGGTCAATTATAATGCATATACATAATATATGCATGATATAATTATGCTATTTTATTTTACATAATGTACTTAATGTTGTTTACATTGTAAGAAAACTTCCTGAATGGACCAACAGAAATGCTGTAGTTGAATAATGTCAAGAAGACATTTTTTGTTAGATATGTGTTACACATATGGCACATATGTTGCATATATTTCACAGTTGTAACATATATATGTTGCATATAAATCTGTTCCATGTTCTACTATATGTTATTTATTTTAATTCTATATTTCCAGGAAAATTCAGTGTACACTGTGGACAGTGTTTACTCACATTGTGCAGGTGAGGGAACTCAATCTCCACAGGTGCGGTCAGGAAACCAGGGTTGGGCTTCACAGTTACTGTAACAATCTTTGAGTTCAGCAAGGTGCTGTTGCTGGGGGGAGAAGTTTCACATTGACTGTGTTAGACAAGGCAAGTTTGTTTATGCACATTATATATATATATGATTAATATGGATAAAGGCATAAGTGTGGTTTAATGTATCTAATATTGAAATAAAATATTGTTAAAAGCAAAGAATTTTAATTTGAACATAATTCATAACAGCAAGTATAGACAGTATAGAAGTATAGATGAATTTCACAATAATGCTACAGTGTGTGTAGGTATGTTTTTTTCTGTCTAGCCTCTCTACAAGGTAGTGCAGAGGACAGACGGAGACAGTACAGTGGGCTGTGCAAGGTCACTATGTGTGCTTGTGTGTAAGAGTGTGTGTGAGCACGCGTACCTCTGTAGAGACAGGATAGGGCCTAGGTTTCTGTACAGAACAATGCCAGTCACAAAGCCTGTACTGTCTTCGGCACCTGGAAACAGATCCAACAGGAATTGTCTTTAGTACCAATGAGACATACTGAGAAGTAGATCCACATATAACAGTGGGCATTTTGGGCATATGAGTTGTCAACACACATAAGTATACAAGAGTCTAAGTGTACCTGGGACATCCAAACTCAGTGCATTGCGGGACACTACGATCTTCTCTTCAGAATTGCGCACCCATTCCATCATGCCTCTCCATCCCTTCATTGGAAATGTCACATCTGAGGTCATGGATTTGGGACGCTTCTGGATGCTCAGCTCTGATTGAACCACAAGAAAGTTGGAGTCAGGTAATGTGAAACCACGTGGTGTTTCCTAGGCTTCAGTTAAGAGGCATCCCTTCCAGATTCCCAGCACACTCACCAAGGTTCTCTGTGACTTCATAAATGTCCTGGAAATCTCTCATTTGCTTGCCAATCATGTCAATAAACTCTTCAACCAGGCTGAAGAAGTCCTTGATGCTGCCCCTCATCTGAGAAAAATGGATCATTCACGTTAACATTCTAATTGACAGATCCAACATAGAAGAACTTCCTAGGTTCCATAAATGGTGTGCTGGATGATTCACTAGTACGTGTGGAGTGAGTATGTGCAGGATTTCGTACGTCCGTCTGACGCAGATATGCGTGTGTGTGTAGGCGTGAGGTGTTCGCATTCCCTGCCCTTTGCTTTTCTCTGCATATACAACTCCTGTTCTCTAACGAGCTGCCATGACAACACGCAGATTGTCATGTAGGCGGTGTGAGTCTTGCTTGCTTTTTTTTTTTTTTTTTTTTTTTCTTCACTTAACCTCGTTCACCATGTTAAATCTAGGCACAATGAACATTGGAGGTCAGGCCAAAGCAAGACTTTTCTCATAATCTAAACACTTTAAATCCCCCAAGCAAAATGGATTCTAAAAGGGGGTTTGACTCCAATGCCAAACATTTTGATGGGATACAGAGGTATCTACAAAAGGTTTCTTTACCCTATGGTTCATTATACCATAAGTACCTTTAGTAATGAAACCTTGAAAAAAACCCTGTTCTTAGAATCCAGAGAGATATCCAGCTCATGACTAATGAAAGCCTTTGTGGTCCTACACAATTACACACCAGTATATGTTCAGCCATGATTGTTCTATGCTAATGGAAACCCTAATAGCATTTGGGACAAGTACATTGGTACTTCTAGTCTTCTAGTTTTCGAGCACACTACACTGTGCAAGAGATTTCAAATCGGTAGGAGAAACTGCATTGTTTATTTCCTCATTATTTTTGGACAGGAACATTCTGAGTGGGCCACGTGAATCAGCTTCATATGGAAGCCACGAATGGGAGGATCATGAATCACCCTGTGATTTTAGGTATAACTCACCCAGAAAGGCATCTTAATGTTGACTAATAGTGCTCAGTGCCAGCTGTGAACTCATGCACTGCACCTTTCCCAGCCCACACCACAGGGCTATTCTGTCTTTCACTCTAATGAGTCAGTTTCTATATTCACTGGCCATGCACTGGGTAAACGGGCTCCGGGTGATAATGAGAATGTCGAAAGTGTTAAGAGAGGCACACACACTCACCAGCTGTGTCTCTTCCCATTTGCCATGGTGTTCCTCCTTCAATAAATTGCTGATTGTCTGGGCATAGTTCTAATTGGAAAAGGGAAAAAAAAACAATTTTCAGTTGGATTCCTGAATGGCATCAAATTAGACACTGCTCCTAGTCGTTCAGCATTAAATAAGCCACAAGAGTAGCAAGAAGATATCATGTATCTTTTTAAGGTAGTTGGATCTCTTGAGCAGTAATTACCTCAACATCAGCATTACTGAGGCTGTAGCCAGATCCCTGGAAGATTTCTGTAGTATTCTTCAGCACTTCCATGACTGCAAGCAGGTCTCCACTGTATTTGGTTCCATCATCTGAGGTCATCCTTAGTCTGGACAGCATCTCAGACACACCATCGACTGATGAGCCTTTCTGTGATTTAGAGAATTGTTCACGCGCCTATGGGCACAGTATAAGAAACAGCATTAGTTTCAGTTACAGCAGCCTTATTGGAAAGACAATAAATCTTATCTATTAGTGCATAAAAGGTTTATGGATTATTTCCTAAACAGTCTCTTAAATCATACCATTTCCTGAATGTCTTCATACTCCTTAGAGATGCATTTGATATAGGTGGGGTTCTCCCAGAAGGCCAAGCCCACGGCATCCAGGGTGCAACGTCGAATGACCATGCCTGCAGCAAAGCAAATCAGAGGAGTTTAGCAAAATTCCAGTGGGGACAAAGGGAAGGATAATGTAGGCCAGTGGGAAAGTTTGCAAGTTCCTCTAAAAACAGGCTGTCCCTCATTTAGGAACAGCTTGTACTGACCCACAAACTGCTTGCATTGCCTTGGTCATGAGCTAATATTGTGTGAGCATTAAGCATGTGAACATTCCCTGTGAGTCAGAGATGGATGCGAATTTCTGACATTATAAATGTAAATAAATAAATAAATCTTTTCTACACTATACCTGTGGCATCAGAGGGGCAAGGAACAGCTGCGGTGTCACCAGCTGGAGTCCTCTTCCACACCACACTGCCATAGCTTTCCTCAACACAGATCTCATGGGGTTCTGCAGGGTACAGAATTCGGCCCAGTTAGACTTTGCACAGATTGGGCAGGGAAGTTAACTCTCAGGTGCAATGGCTCAAGCATGGATTGGTAATTTACCTGGGCATCTCTTTTCATTGCAACGTCTAAGGTCAGCTTTTTCACCAACACAAGGTTCTCCACCAAAGAATGGCCCTTCGCACACTCTCTGCCTCTGCTGGCTGCCTCCGCCACATGTCTTGCTGCAGCTGCCCCAAGAGCTCCAGGAGAGCCATCTCCCGTCCACTGGAGGCAGCAAGTAACAGGTTTTATCCACACTGATTAGCCATCTCAATGCTTATCTTACTAACTCTCAGAACTCCTGTTTCAAGTATTGCACAGTATTGCAACTCTAAGGTTGTAGGCAAGGGCATACCTGGGCAGTCTCTGAGGAAGCAGTTGCTAGTCTCACGCCAATCTCCTCTGCACTCTGAGCCACCATACGATGGGCCATTACATTCCCGTGTGCGCTGCATCGTCCCGTTGGAGCAAGTAGCAGAGCATGCACTCCAGGCTGACCATTCATTCCAGGAGCCATCAACTGTGAAGAGAAGACAATGGCAATTAACTTCACTAATGGCTCCCCAGCAAAAGGAAAGTCTGAACAGAAGTAAACTCTTCAATTGATTTTTGAGAAGAGGGCTCTATGAGGCGTTGCCCTCAAAGCATTCCACTTGGCCTGAAGAGATGTTGTGATTCACTCTTAATGATGGAAGTCTCAAATGGGGTCAATATAAGAGTTTATACTAATGAGGGCTCTCAGGAGAGTAAGCATGTGTGTATATGTGTCACATCACCTAGTGGACTGACTAATGGAGTGATACACAAGGCTAATTGGGAGTCTCATGAGGACATAATTTGCTTCTCGAGCACCACTTCTTTGGACGGACTCTTTAGTGCAGAGGTCTGTAAGGAACCATTACATTTCCCACACACAGTGAAGAGGAGTACTTTGCTTTAAAGGATTATTCCCTCTCTCTTTTTATGGTGGGAAAAGGACAGAAGCCAAAAGCACGTGGTTCTCCTGGAAGCACTAAAACACTGTTGTACTGTTGCACTGAATATATTTGATATGCATTCATTAAAAAAGGTTGAGACTTTTCATTCACTTGTGCCTTGCCTGCTGTCAGGGCATAAGAGCCATAAAACATGAACATGAACTATGGACTGCAGCGCCACCTGGTGTTCAAATCAGAGATGACACCCCAGTATATTATAAGCCTGCCATCCATAATTTGTGCAAGGAATGCTCACCAGGACACACAGCAATGTTGCAAAACTTGGTCTGTTTGGTGGGGCCTCGGCAGGGTTCTCCTCCATTATTGGGTGGCTTGCAGACACGGACACGGTCACGGTAGCCACGGCCGCAAGTAGATGAACACAAGCTCCATGGTGCCCACTCATCCCAGGCTCCATTCACTAGTGAGACAAAGATATGGAGATGTAAATTGTGTCAACAAAGTTCACAAAAACAGTTTGGATAATAAGTGTACACAGTCCGTGTGTGTTGCATGTATTTAAGTGTATTTGTTTACCTGGGCATGCAACAGAGTTGTTGCAGGGTCTATTCTCTCTCAGGGGCCCGGTACACAATGTGGTGTGTGCAGATGTCATGCAGTTGCGGGTTCGACCCTGCCAGCCCTCACCACAGGTTACAGAACAGGCACTCCATGAAGACCACTGATCCTGATTTGCATCTACAACACATAAGGGGATTAGAATGCTTTAGTTTGTCAGCAATCCTAGAACTTCAATATCTTACCATACAATGAACACAAAAACTTTATTACTGCAATAAGCTCAACATCTTACCTGGTTGAGGAGCCTGCAGAAGGCTGCCCTCCTCGCCATTATCCCTCCTTTGGCCAATGATGGAACGCAGAGCCTGGCTACGCTGGCGAACTTTACCTGTTCAAGTACAGACATTGGGTTTAATCCACCACATGCATTTCCATTTCACTCTTATTAGGGTTCAACTGATGGGCAGCCACACTTACCAATGCAGGGTTGAGGGTTGCAGCCACGTCCTTCTTCAACCACGCCCTCACAGATGCCATCCTCGGGTTGACATGCCCTGCTGCGAACTTGAATTCCTCCACCACACTCACTGCTGCACTCAGACCACCGACCCCAGCCAGACCAGCCCTCTGCAGGAGAACAGCAGTTATGGACAATTAATATTAACATTATTTTATTGCATTAAATACTTGTAAGAGTAAATTCATTCGCTCCAGAAGCTGGACAAAAAGAGCTCTAATTCCACTTTGTGTAAGAAAGTGACTTTGGGCTGCAAATACTGCCACCTGGTGGAGAACATTACAAACTGCACTTAGACAGTTTTTCACAAATGGCACTACAGGGGTTCCGGCTGTTCCAGGATTTTATGGGGCATACACCAGACTTGTAGGGCATTCATCTGGCAGTGTGTTATCATGGATTCTTATCAGGAGTCAATACACCTGAACGAGACTGCCAATACAGTGCAGGGGTGGGCACAAACTTGAAAACATCTGAGAATGTGAACAAGAAGAAAAGTTCTTTTGGTGTTTGAACGGCAAATGCCAGCGCGCTGCATGATAAAACAATTTGAAAAGAGGTTCTGATGCCCGCAGTGCTGTGTGTGCGTAGTTTCGATGCAGGCAGGCCAGTTACTATGGCAACCGCAAGGGCAGCACATCGATTGCCTGTTCTCCCCGGCTGTGGAGGCATTGTGCGACAGTGCTGGTAGAATATTGCCTCCTGCCTCGCTTTGCTAACACCTCAATCTCACTGGGAACACACGCGCGCGCTTCTGCTTCGCATCTGGGCTAAGTGAGCGGCAACCCTCTCTACCACTTTAAAGGCAAGTCTTTAAAGTCTGGGTTTGCGCCTTTATTTCACCAATGCCACTAAATCAACTGTTTATGACTCAGTAGCACAGCAGGGCACATTCTGCAAGCCAGATCTTTGGTTTGCAGAGACTGGGAACAATAGTGTTTAGATTGAGAGAGAAATGTCAAAGAACACATTCACCAAATCACAAACTTTCACTAAAACAGTGGTTGGCAGACCCTCATTCCTGACACCTGATTACCATTGTGTGGCTCATAAAGATTGGAAATAAACTTTGTAGGAAATCAGATCTCCATCAGGTGGCTTGGCAACCATTGGGCTAAAGCCACTGGGGCACATTTAGAGACATATATTTGAGCTCACATACACACATACTTACTCATGATCTCAGCATCCCTGTTGCTGTCTCTGATGGTTGGTGTGCATTTGTCCATGTAGACTCCACCCCTGTAGCAGCCACCTGGCCTCCTCTTGGGTGGTTCCCAACACTGGCAAGGGGTTGCCATGATACCACATGGGTTACCGTGGGTACTGGTTGTCAGGCAGTCTTCTAGCCATTTGCAGAGCATTTCACAGGCAGGCACACTGGGGTTCCTTTTGCCAACAACCAGGAATTCAGCACTGAACTGGCTGCCTTCATCATCTGACCCTTCCTCAATTTCCAGAATCTCAGTAGCAATTCGGGGAACCACTTTTCTAACCTGCAGGAACTGCTTACTGGACTCCAGGTAGGCCACAGAGGAGGTAGCATCGCACAGCCGCACCACTTCATCAAAGCTCTCCATACCCAAGTAGGTGCGTGAGGTCTCCAAGAAGGAGTCAAACTGGAAGGTCTTGATCTGACGTGGGGTGCAGGACTCAGT
This sequence comes from Acestrorhynchus altus, assembly GCA_034509495.1. Taxonomy (NCBI): domain Eukaryota; kingdom Metazoa; phylum Chordata; class Actinopteri; order Characiformes; family Acestrorhynchidae; genus Acestrorhynchus; species Acestrorhynchus altus. The sequence goes on from CM067501.1 coordinate 10,892,148, forward strand.
GGGCTTGGTGATCTTCATATAGACAGTGTAGCGGCGAGGATCTGGGTTCTGCAGGGTCCAGGAGCAGGGAGATGAAGGAAGGGCTGTTTTGGAGGAGAACAATCCGAAGAAACGACTCTGTTCCAGGGTGGCGCAGGTGGCTGAGGCAGGTCCAGAGGGAGTAGCTTGGGTCAGGCCAAGAAGAACACAAATACACAGGGCCAAGGAGAGGCCAGATAATGAGAGGTTTCTCCACTCCATCTTCTCACTTTTAGAGGATGGATGGATGAACAAGGCTGATCTGGATCTCTTCTACTCTGGATCTCTTGATTTCTTGACGGGGTTTCTTGCTCAAGGTTCAAACTTGTTGGTTTTCTTGGTTTAGTTTGTTGTTTTTGTGCACTAATTTGGTTTGGATGGAGGGTTGAGTACTTCAATAGAATATTTGGGCCATATCGGTCTGTAGAAGATCTGTACAACAAAACACAGAAACAGAGAGCCACTAATGTTAGAGTTTCAGAGTGATGTTACCATTGAAGGTGACCAGGCATGGTCATTCAACACAATTAATATCATTTGGGGCTCATTCAGGGACAATTTGGATTTTGGGACAGGTAGCATGGCACTGACTGCATACAGAGTGTTGTTGGCTGTAGAAATCTAAGGATCTTCTTTAACAATATTCATATCACCTGCTGAGGAGTTGACAGGCCCTTGATTAGTATTAGTATGTGCCTGCACGTATCCATTATCAGCATGGAGGCATGCAAGTCGCCACAGCTAAAACAGAGCAATTACACTCAGACTATAATTACAGTGTGCTTCACAGCACATTTTTCTCTCAGTTCCATCCTTTCGCCTTTCTCTCATTCCTCTTCCCACGCATTAACACGTGGCCTGTCCGCTTGCGTCAAACTGACGTCCATGAAGATTCCACAAACGCCCACAAGAGGCTGGTGTCGCCTGGAGACTCCAATTTGGTCCCTGCAGTTTTGAGAAACCCAGCGGGAATTCTCACTTTCTGTAACTTACAAAATTACATGGAATTGTCAACAAGTCAGACAAACTCGCAGTTTGCAAGAGCAATACTTTGCAGGGGTGAGTGACTGTGGAGTCATAGCAGGACTTCTGACTGGGGGAGAAAGAGAAACCGTTGGTTTAGAAAGTCTGTAGAAAGTTCAAAATGTCTTCTGCACTAATAAGGAAAGTATCAAGGTGACACCTTGATAACTTGCAGAGAATTATGTATTGCTTCCTCTGATGTCATAGAGATTGAAATGCTTGAGCTATGGAACAGAAATATGCTGAGCCCAGTTTCTTCTAAAGATCAGCTGTCTTCTCACCCTCTTTTTGCATGCTTCAAGAACCATCCCTCACTTCAAAAGAAGGAGAGGAGCGTGAGAATCAGAGAGCTTTTCTGAGCAACCGGAAGCTTTCTTGTTCTCTCTGCATGTCTTGCTGGCATGCAAAGTGGAACAGGGATGAAGGGAGACATTCAACCCCAGCTGAGCAAGGAGAGAAAGATGGAGGGACAACCGTTGGATTGAGAGAGAACAAGGGGATGTGAGAGCAGCTGGGATCACTTCTTCTTGCTGTGGTGCACTTGTGGGTCTAGGGAAGCATTAATTTGGCCTTTTGAGGTCAGCAGCTCATCCTGTTTTGATCAGAATCAGTCTTTAGAGAGGTCAGCAGGTCAGTATTATTACTTTGTCATGCTGCTGCTGAAGTTGCAAAGTGTGCATGAACACCCAGGTCTGATAGTATCAATCTCCTCAACTTACTTGCAGGAGATCTGGAGATTTGAAGTGCAAGTTTGTGACAGCATTATGCTGTGAAATCTATAAGGTGACTCGATACTCTTTTCAGTGTCATCTGAAAGCTCTATTGCTTCTAATGGGCTTATCTCCCACTTCCACTGCAGCCCTCACTCTCTATTGAATGTAACACACCGGAAGCCATTAAAAGCAAAATGAGTGCCCTGAAAGTCTCGCTTTTTCTCTCGCTCATCCCACCTCCCCTCAGTCTCTCGCTCAGTTCCCTGTCTCTCTCTCTCTCTCTCTCTCTCTCTCTCTCTCTCTCTCTCTCTCTCACTCTCTCTCTTTTTTCATTCTCCTGAATTTAAACATTTCATTGGTAGTTATGGAAACAGATGATGGTTTACTTTTTGGGAGGGAGCTGAAGTGGAGAGAGAGGAGGAAGCAGAATAAGGGAGAGGAATGGACAGAGAGAGACAGAGAGATCGGAGCCAGGAGGCAGATGCTGGGAGATAATTTATGCAGATTTTCTCCTGTTTTTGAGAGCCACTTATGCAGCTCAAGTATTTACCTCGGGTGCGTGTGGCCCCTACTGCCAACAACACCAACTGCAAACTGCACATCTCTGTTTGCCTAATGTCTACCTCATATACTTACTTTCTCCCTGAAGTTCCTTACCGTCTACCTATCACCTACCAAACATCTCACAACATCTACCTATGTACCTAACACCCCCAACTGATATTTACCCACCTTCTCCCCTTATCTCCATGACATCTACCACTGATTTTCTATTTGCCATCTACTTAACATCTCGTATCATCTATCAAGCCTTTACCAACACTTGAAGCCAGCCTTTCCCCACCAGCAGCATGGTTTGAGATCCGGTTCAAGTTTGCAATGTGCTGCAGCTGCAGTATTGTGCTGTGTATGAGAGACTGCAAAGCCATCAAGTTTTGTCTGACTCATGCGGTGAAGAAGAGAAAGCCGTTCCAACGTTACCATAGCAACTATGCCACTCGCCTTCTCCTCTTGCCAGTCTGTGTTACATTTTAATAAGCACGTTTAGAATCTGAGCACCTGCAACAAGTAAGGAATTCAGTACAAATCGCTGCTCATTGCATGTATGATTATAGGATGAGGTATCACTGCTTAGAGCAGAATCATGCCAGACCTCTTTTAAGGCTGTCCCAAAGTGAATGACTCAGGCAAAGCCTCTTTGCTGATCTGAGGTGCAAAGAAGCAGAGCCTACTTTGCTGCTGACCCTTGAAGCAGCTGTGTGCTTAACACCATCTGATCAGACACGTTGAGAGAGGCAGGTCTGTAGGTGCCCCTCACAACAGTAGGGCTGTTGTTCAGCACTTTTCTACTATTTGCCTTTTCTTTCTGCTGATGCAGTTGACTTAATGTTGCTATCGGCTGTTTATCGCCACCGGTGTGGCGTGCACATAGTGCGCACTCTTTGGCTTTGGACAAGCATGCCATGTGACAGCCCACACACATGCATCTGTGTGTGGGAAGAGGCGGTTGCACACAAACACAAAAACATATACACACAAATGAGCAATCAAATGCAGCAGCTTGTTGAATGTTTTGCACACCAATAGGAATCACAAGTGATTAATTCCTATATTATTTTTGATACTCATGTTGTGTAGGTGTGTGAGAGAGAGAGAGATAGAGAGAGAGTGAGAGAGAGAGAGAGAGAGAGAGAGAGAGAGACAGAGAGAGAGAGAGAGAGTTAGGAGTACCTTAAGACTAATGAATCCAGACAACACACACATGCTTAACTCCAACATCCAGACACCGCTGTGCCTCACAAACAGACAGACACAGAGACCAGCAGCTCCAGACACTGACAACTCAAGAATACACTCCAATGCACAGGAAGGTGTGAAAGAAGGGTGACTGGTCCAAGTGATTAGAACTTAGTGATAAAAGCCAGAGGATTTGATTGAATATGCTATGTTTTTGAATGCATTGGAGTGCATTATATATGAAACAGAGGAAAATGTTGCATTAAACCAGTGGCCACCAACCTTGCTCCTGGAGAGCTACCTTCCTATAGGTTTCAGCCAACCCAAATCTAACACACCCCATTCAGCCTATCAAGAACTTCTGTAGGCAGTAATTAGTTGGATCAGGTGAGGTGGATTAGGGTTGGATCTAAAGTCTGCAGGAGCAGGGTTGGTGACCCCTGCATTAAACATCCCAAACAAATGCAAAGAAATATTAATGTCATACTTATCCAGACAAAGTGATTATCAGACACACAAGGTTTTTTTTTTCAGAAACCCATATGAATTGAGTGCTGAGAAACAGAGTGCAGCTTTTTAGGGCAACAACCTTGAGCTGGAGTTCAAACCGCTCGCTGCCCGTGTGAGGTTCTTCAGTTAGTAAGTTTGTTTTAACCCCTTAAAAGAGGGTGTATTAAGGGTTCTGGGACTTCATGCGAAAGGTGCAACATGCTTGGAAAGTGAAAAGTGGGGTTCCGACTGCACACCAGTTCTAGAGACGTGTGCCTGATATTTTGCTGCTCCACTCAAATCCTACCACTTTAAACTTCAATTTAATGTGCGTCATTTTTTCCGCCCATCAATTGCGCAAACTTTGCGCACTGATCTCTTCAGCCCGGGCAAACGTGCACAGCTTTTGCAGCAATCCCACGTGCACCACTTTACAAGCTTACATCCATTCCTCCGACCCAGTGTGCACCCTCTCTCCCGCTCTCTGGACGCGCGGTCGCTGCGACTGTGAGCAAATCTTCCGTGCGTAAAAGCGCAAAAGGCTGCGCTCCTGTTGTGGAACATTCAACTCAGACTCACGGATATGTTAAGTTCAAACAGGCAAACAGTTTTACAGGAGAGACAGTGAACAGGCTGCCATGTAAGCCAAGCCTGCGGATCGCCTCCAGTGCGCTTTCGGGTTCAGCACCACGGACAGCGCACCGGCGCGCACGTGGAAGCGGCGCGGAGCAAAGGCGCAACACTTGCAAACTTTGACTTTGCTTTCAGAGCAGCCCTGTTAGAACATATCTACACCACTCCATCACCCGAAAAGCCGCTGCTGCTTCTCCTCTCACCTGCAGAACCAAACCCAAGCAGCGAGAAGAGTGCGCAACAGCGGCCTTTCCAAGAAGACATGCACAGCAGAGGCGGCGCGTCGGCACACAGGCATGCAGACATAGATACATCAGTAGTAACTCCCACCAAAGTTACCTTTAACAAGCAGATCTTTCAGAAGTTCTCTCCATCCGTGAAGTCGTCTCGTTCTCGCGCTGAAGGAAGGGACTTCGCCAGCCACCTTTCTCCCGCTCTCTTGGTCTGATGGTTGGAGCTGAAGTTGAAGACCAAGAGCTGCTGCTCTTGGAGCAGGCGCTCGAGACGAGAGTCCACCAACAAAGTGGTGGTTTGTGTGAAGTTCAGACTGAGTGTCCTGGTCTCAGTGCAGTCCGTGTTCCACAAGCAGAGTGAAAAAAGGCTGTGAAGCGACTCTGACCAAACTCCAGAGAGTTTACTACCAACTTCTCTCACTGCCAGTCCCTCTAAAGCTGAGGCTGAGCAGCAAGCGACGGAGCTCCAGCAGAAGGCAAATGTTCTTTCACGAGCTTTCTTCTTCTCCTTCTTCTGCTCCTGTCAGTGTTGGTACTTTAACTCCCGGCTTCGGAGTCCTCCTGCTTGTGGTCTCTGCACTGCACGCGGGCTGTTTCAGTCTCGCTGTGCCTCGTGGCCTGCCGGTTCGGTTCTTATATCCCACCCCGCCCCCCCTCGAGAGAAAGAGAGAAAGGGAGGGAGGGATGGGCGGAGATAGAGGCTTTGCGTGGAGAGTGAATGAGACAGCGTGAGGAGGGGGAGCGCGTGGGGAACTATTCACTGTGTGTGTGTGTGTGTGTGTGTGTGTGTGTGTGTGTGTGTGTGTGTGTGCTCGACTACGCACAGATGAACGAAGCTCAGGAACCGGAAAGAGGACATAGGAGCTGCAGCAGAAGTAGAGAAAGAAAGGGGAGCGCAGAGGCAGTGTGCGGTGGCGCATGAGTGTGTGCGCGTGTGACAATGTGGTGGGTCTTACAGCAATTACATCACCATGATGGACATGATGGACACAGCAGGGAGTTCGTTTACACGCGTAATGAAAACATGTTTTGACATGAGAGTAATGAGAATACATGCTGGTGAGGGAAGGGGGGCATTACGTGCGTATTATATGTGAGAGTGCAACGCAAGGCTGCCATAAGGGGCTGTAAATATACAGCTGGGGGGGCTTGTACGTTTGCACAGTGTGCACAGTGTACAACAGTGTACTCAGGTTGTTAGACGTACAGATGTGTGACACTGCATGGGTGTTGAATACAGGTGTGTGACATACAGGTATCTAACAATGCACACAGGTGTGTGGATATACAGATGTGTGACACTGCATACAGGTGTGTGGATATACAGGTGTGTGACTACATACAGGTGTTTAACAATACATACAGGTGTATGAATATACAGATGTGTCACATAAACTTTTCCTATGTTTTTTTTTTTTTTTGAAGCCACGAGCTCCAGACAGGTGGGTGAGGGGAAGGCAGGGTCTGGAGAGATACAGGACCCAGAACTCTCCTCTCTCTCTCTCTCTCTCTCTCTCTCTCTCTCTCTCTCTCTCTCTCTCTCTCTCCCGACTACACGCTCCAGTATAACACTGGAGGAGGTGCGGGGGTGGCGCGAGGAGGCGGCTGGGAGAGCCTGAGCAGAGCGGAGTCACATTACATAAAGATCACCTGTCTAACACTGACTGACTGAGCGCGTGGACCGCTGTTTACTAGCGCCACGCGCGCTCCCCTCACCCCGTGATGCCTCGTCTGCTGTATGAGACAGTGAGGCAGTAAAGGGGCCTGGAGCGGTAGTAAGTAGGGGGACAGGGGTCTCCAGCCAGATGAGGTGAAGAGGAAAGCTCCTGTTAGAACACAGTGAATAATTCTGTTAGTCATCATATGAGGAAACACTGACAACAGAGGACAAGGTAGAGCCTCACTTACTCACACTCTCTCTCTCCATCTCATCTCACTGCCCATCTGTTACACTCCCTCCCTCTCCCACTCTTTCTTTCTTTCTTTCTTTTTCTTTCTTTCTTTCTTTTCTTTCTTTCTTTCTTTCTTTCTTTCTTTTCTCTTCTTTCACCTTTCTTTCTTTTTATTCCTCTTTCTTTCTTTCTTTTATTCTCTTTTTCTTTCTTGTTTTCTTTTACTCACTTTCTTTTTTTCTTTCTTTCTTTCTTTTTCTTTCTTTCTTTCTTTCTCATCTCTGTCTCTTTTTATCACTTTCTGTACTCTTTCTTTCTCTTTCTTTTCTTTTGTTTGTTTGTTTCTTTTGTTCATTTCTTTGATTCATTCATTTTCTCATTTTTTCTTTCTTGTTTTTCTCTCTCTTCCACTTTTTCTCTTTCTTTCTTTCTTTTCTTTCTTTCTTTCTTTTCTCATCTCTGTCTTTTTCTCCTTTCTTTTTCTCACTTTTCTTTCTTTCTTTCTTTCTTTCTTTTCTTTCTTTCTTTTTCTTTCTTTCTTTCTTTCTTTCTTTCTTTTCTTTCTTTCTTTCTTTCTTTCTTTCTTTCTTTCTTTCTTTTTCTTTCTTTTTAATCCATTCTTCTCTGTTTTGATGTTCTCACTCCATGTTGATTCAATGGTGTTGACAGATTGGAGGTTCAAGTGCCAGCCAGTCTTCATACACCACACTTGTAGGAGAAACAGGACACATTTCACATTTATCTCTCTCTCTCTCTCTCTCTCTCTCTCTCTCTCTCTCTCTCCTCTCTCTCTCTCTCTCTCTCTCTCTCTCTCTCTCTCTCTCTCTCTCTCCACCCTCAATATGAACTGATATATCTATTAACAATAAATTATGTCATAGTTTGTTCTCAGCCCACATAATCCCACCAGACAGCCAAACTGATCTGATCTGATCTGACCTGGAGATTTGGATGATGCCAGTGCCTCACCTGCTCCTGAATGGCTGGAATCAGTTATTGTAATCGCCATCAGACTTGTACAATTGCTTGGAGCCTAATGGGCGTAAGTCGGGTGGGGGCAGGCTGGGGGCTGCTGATAATGGAGCCCTGACTTCTGCTAAGGAAAATCCCAGAAAGAGGTGAGAGAGGCCCTGAAGGCTCAGACTAACGAGTTATTAATTAGTATAATTACACAGCATCTGCATCATCACTGAGCTAAATACAAAACATTTTGTTTCTCTTTCCTCAGTCTCCCCACACACACACACACACACACACACACACACACACACACACACACACACACACACACACACACACACACACAAGCATGAAATGCTTAGAGACAGGAGAATTTGCTAAACTGGGCTGCTTCCATCAGTGCTGGCGTAAGCGTAGGAGCTGAATTGGTCTCTGAATGAATTTAATGATATATTTAATGACATACTTGCACAGGACTGACAGTGTATCCATCATTGCACAAGCACCATGTGCCCTTATTATTCCAACTTTTTGAATTAAATTATGAACCTAAACGACTTTTCTTTTTCTGTATTTTTTGATGCACTGGTATATACATATTCCCATTTGCACAGACCTATAAAAACTGCATGTATGATGTAAATATAAATTAAAAGTGTGTTAATTACACACTTTTTTCATTAATTACACTCACATAAATATAATAAATATGACTATATTTTGCTGTTTTAATTTTCTTTACAACTTATGTTTTATGTAAATTCAATAAATAAAATAAAATAAAACGTGCCCACACACACACACACACACACACACACACACACACACACACACACACACACACACACATATGCTTTAATCTGTTACAAATGGCAGTGTGATGTGTGCTAAGAAACCTATAACAGCTGCTGGCACTTTCAGCTCACTCTCCCACCTCTCTCTCTCTCTCTCTCTCTCTCTCTCTCTCTCTCTCTCTCTCTCTCTCTCTCTCTCTCTCCCTTGTCATCTCCTATATTAACCAACAAACACTCGCATGCTGCACTTTACCCTAGCTGTCCTCATCATCAGCTGATGGATCAGTAGCACACACACCACTCACTGTCTATTCAGTACACACACATCACATCATAAGGCATGTCGCGAGGGCTGACACAAAACAATGCACAATCACCTCATCAGCATTTTCAAAGCAGCTAATGTCACGCACATCCAGCGTGTACAACACCCACACACACACCACACACACACACACACCCCCACACACACACACACACACACACACACACACACACACACACACACACACACACACACACAGCTAGGAGCTACTAGTACTGGCCATTGTATAAAATATTGGAGTAGCATTTAACATTCTGCACATATTTTATACATATCTTGTTGTTTACTGACCATAATCCAAGCTCCATTCAGTCAGTGTTGTAGGATAAAACATTCAATAACCTTTTAGCCTCACCTTGTCATTAATTGCCACAACTCAACTTAGTTTAGTTTAGTCAGCTTAGTATCTACTTAGTATTTTTTCCCTGCTGTTTCTCAGTTTCTCAACAAAACATAATGAATTGAGCCTAAAAACCATTAGTAAATGAGCTGTAGTTGAAATTGATGAAATGAAAGGTGTTTAGTCTGGATTCCTCCTCCTCAGAATATTTACTGTGTATTCCTATTTGCAGGTTAACCCCCCTCCCATCACATGGCTTCCTGTGTTCAGACTCCTGATGATAGAAGGCTATGGCATAAATGGGATTTGATCTTATGACCTCCCTCTCCCCAGTTGACCTGTGGAACCATGTACATGTCTGTATCTGAGAAAGATGTGTAGATTAAAAACTGTGTTTTTGTTAGTATAATTCTGCAGCTTTTCGGATGGCATAATTGTCTAACTGCTGCTCATCAAGTTTAAGAAGATCATGAGTCTAAATCCCTCAGAATTTCATTGTCTAATGGAAAATCTGGGGATGTCATGTGATAAAGGGGGTTCTAATCTGCAGCTGAGAACGAACAGGTTGAAAGGAAGCACAAACTAAATAGTGGATACAATATTGGGTCAATGTGAGCTGCAGCTCATTTATTAAACCAAGTTGGGTAAATTCAAAACCACTTTGTAATCAGTTACTGCATCATATGAAGTTTGGCACAAAGTTCATTGTAGTAAGTCAATACATTTAAATAAAAATACATTTTAAAGTAAATACTATTTTCTTAACATGCATAAGCTATTTTCCATAGCTATTGAAAGCTATGAAATATACAGATGTACACATTTCTACTCACATACAGGCAACTAAAATGAACTGTCTTGGTTCATTTCTTTGAAAGGGTGTTTATGGCTCTTCAGCATAAATCTGCTGCAGATTAATAGTTGCTTTACATACATCAACAAGTACATGCATAAAATGAACCAATTCTAAACCAGTCTGAATTCTATTCATGTCTCATGTGATCCGAAGTGCTTATGACAACATGTGGCCTCTAGAGGGAGCTCGTACTGCCAGACCTCAGACAGAACAGTTGCATTTAGATATCTTCACAGACTCCTTAAGGCCTTTAGGAGAATCTGGAGGAGCAGAAGGCTCAGTCGATGTGCTTCTTTTGATGTTAAGTATCCTCTAAAACCTGCAAATGGAAACAGCTCCAACACCAAATAAATGACTCAAATGGAAATCAGATCAATATTTTCTATTTTTGTAGATGAGGGTGTTTCAGGTCTTTTTGAGGGAGTTTATAGAATGCTTCTAGTTCTTGGGGCAATTTTCTGCTCTTTTGGAGGTTTATCCTCTGATTTTGGATGCTCTTTCAGAGACTGTGAAGGCTATGGGAAATGGTCCATTTTGGTTTTGAGGTGTGTTCAGGATCTTTATACTCTTATAAAAGCTCATCTTTTTTTCTTCTACAATCATTAATTTACAGATGGTGTGATATTTGCTGAAGCCAAAATACCAGAATTTGCTGGTATTAGATTGAATCCATTCTTTGCTCTACATGTGCAATATTTGTTATGCCACTGGCTGCAGCACAAGCCAAAAGCATTATCGAGTCACTCTGTGTCAGGATCGGACGGGCAGAAGGGATGACGAAGGGGTGCGAAAGCAATTGCTGGGGTTGATAGTTTAATAAGAAAACAAAGCACAAGATGAACTAAATACACTAACCAATACAAACAACAGAGCCGACCAAACCAGAACATAAACTAACAAATTAAACCAGTATCAAAGAAACACTGACTACATACATGGGTAACATTACAGTGGCCTGACCAGGGTCTTAAATACAAAACACTGGACACACCTGAAACTACTGGTTACAAAGGGGCAGGGTTATAAGTGAGACACAGGTGGGAAAGGGTGGAGCAAGGGAGGAGACAGAACCAAAACAAACACAAACCATGTGCTAAGGAGCACATGGGGGAAACTGACAGGGGAGACAGGGCTGACAAGAGACAGACATGACACCCTGTGGTTAACAGTTGGAATGGTGTTTTTGTCATTATTTTCCCCTTTTTTCTCAAAGCAAATGTTTTGCTCATTGCAGCCAAAACTTTCTAATTTGACTTCACTAGCTTAGAGAAACTGTTTCCAAAATGCATCAGGTTGAACTGTTGAACTGACATTTTGTGAAAAGTAATATAATCTAAACAACACCCTTCTTACTTCACTGGTCCTTCCCAAAACCTCTTTTACTACAAGTTGGTTAACTTAGGTATTGGATTCTTAAAAGATCTCATTCAAATAATATACCACTAGACCAGCCTGGTATAAAGAAGAATTTGTACATATGTGACTAACATAGCATTTCAGAAATTGTACTAAATACAGTTCAGACCTCTTCCAAGATGTACACAACCCACAAACACAGAGAATATTATAAAGCAACCAAATCTAATGAGTTTCTCTAATTCCCTAACCTTAACCATGAAACCAAAACCTAACCCATACTCTGACTCTAACCTTAAACATGAAACTTTGGAAGAAATGGACAAACCTGTCTCTTATTCTAGCTGTCCTTACTGCTTGAACTGCTTCTGAAAGCCTTTTTCCAGAGTCTGTGTGTGTGTGTGTGTGTGTGTGTGTGTGTGTGTGTGTGTGTGAGGTGTGAATGGTGGCAGTTGAATTGATGTATAGACACAGTGTAGCTGCAAATCTGGGGCAGTGTCCAAAACCAGGTCAGCTTGGCAGCCTGGTCGGCACACTCCGACAAACAATTACACACAAATCACACACATACACACCTGCACACCAATCACAAGCATGAGATATACCCCACTCTTCCTGGTGGAAAAGGTGTATTTGACCCTGTGGGGCAGAAGAAGGGGTGAGATTCAGAGCAGTATACACACACACACACACACACACACACACACACACACACACACACACACGCACACCCCACCACATATGCTCTGTCATGTAAGACAGAGGGACAAATCTGTGTCTAGAGGTCAGATTGGGTTCAGAAAAACATTTGGGTTTACTGTGGGCAGTTTAATGACCAGAGAGATTCATTGGTTACAGAGCTACAAAAGTGGGCCAAGATCTGGAATAAAGGCCATGTTTTAAAACTGAAACTTAAGCATTATGATTAGGATATTAAAGAAAAGACCAATTATTAATAATTATTCACTGTCTGCTAAGAATTACTTCTACTTTGAATTGTTCAGTAGATACTATTAATTATTCAGTACCTGTTAAGAATCATTCAGTATTTACTATAATTTATTCAGTATCCACTATGAATTATACAGTATCTACTACAATGTATTCAGTATTTGATATTAATAATTTTATACATACAGAGAGAAGGAGAGAGATTTTTTACTTTACTTATTGCAGCAGTTTAAACATCCAGTTAGAGAACTTAGTTGTATGTCTAGAAAGTAGGCCAGGGTTTGACATTAGAATAGAAATAAGAAAAGACAGGAACATAAAATTGAAAGGAAACACAAAAGCAAGGAAATACTGAGAGAGAGAGAGAGAGAGAGAACATGTTTAGCGTGGGATAAGGTCTGTTTCTGGTGACTCAGCCAGTTGAGATATACAGAGGAGTTTGAAGAGAGGGATAGAGAGGAATCCCTATGGATGAACGAAGGAGAGAGGTAGAGAGAGAAATACCTATGGAGATTTGTAGAGTACCCCCGGCCCACTCTCTCCAGCCTACAGAAATCTAATAGTTCTGGGAGAGTCCCGGTGCCCTGGATGCCTCTTATTGGTGGTAGCATAGCACTAGCATGCGAACAAGAACACTACATCTTAAAACAGTGTGATCGTGATCACCCGTCCTAGACCAACGATAAATACAGCTCAACTGGATACAGTAGGCAGTCCTGTGTGGGCACGCTCACACTCCCCCGGCCCACTACACACAGCATGTACTTCCCAATGATCAACTCTGGGATAGTCGGCTGTGATAGTTGATGATTATTTGAATTTTATTGGAGTTTATGTTTAAATAATGTGATGTGGTAAGGTGAGCTCTACCTTATCATTGATCAGAACCTGCCTCATGGACTAGAATGTATTTGTGTGTTTGTGTATATTTACTCCCCCTCCAAAAGTATTGGAACAGTCCGTTTATTTTTCCTGTAGATTGAAACCATTTGGGTTTGATATTTGAAGATGAATATGTGACAAAAGATCAGCATTTCAGCTTTTATTTCCAGGCATTTACATCTGGATCTGACACACAGTTCAGAATATAGCACCTTCTGTTTGAAGCCACTCATTGTTCTTGTGAGGAAACGTATTGGAACATGTGACTGACAGGTGTGTGTTGTTGCCCAGGTGTGTTCTGTTTCATTGATTATTTAAACAGTAAATAGTGCTGAATGTTGATGCTCAGTTTCAGATTTGGGTTTTGCCGGTGCAGACTGTGCATTTTTAGTTAGAGGAGTGACCTACGTGAAAAGCAGAGAGCTGTGAAGCTGAGAGAAGATTACTATTGCAATTTTTCATTTTTTCTGGTTTGAAAATACCCTGAAAAGTTTATTAAATTTGTATGTTGTATATCTTATAATACCTTATGTTAATATATTTCAATGATTTTCATTTAGAATGCTCAAGCAATGTTCAAGTGAGCAGTTTTTAGCAGTTGTGATCTGGTGGTTAGGGAAACTGGAATGATAGTATTTGCTTTCTTATTACTTTGACCAGCACTGGTCTGAATAGAAGGACTAGCTCTAACAGTCACAAGGTCATTCATAAAATCTGTTCTGCTCTGTTAGAGACACCAAAATTCTTCATCCCCTGAAAAGAGTTTAACCTTATTCCGACCTCACTCTAAAGAAAACACAGCCTGACGCACAGGACTGGTGTAGGGGAAGCTGGTGAAAACAAGGCACTCTTGATTGCAATTATTGTGCTTAAAACTCATCTGCACATTACCAAGATGCAGCGCTGAGAAAAGCGGAAGCAGCGGAAATAAAAACACAGGCATAAACAACATTTACACAATAAGACCTATTCCTGCCAAGGTGTTTAAGCCTTAATGTGGACTCTGTTATATGTTTTTTTTTTCTTTTTCATCTTGTGTCTTAAAAACATCACACATGTGCTATTAATACACACAGAGAGCAGAAGCAGGCACCCGCAAAAGAAGTGCAGCGTCAGCTAAATGTGTACCAAAGACAAAAGAGATGAGAAAGGAAAGAAAAGAAGAATGATGAAAAATCCTGTGTGCTTTTTTCTACCCCAGCTCCCTCCTCCACAAACAAACAGCTCCTTACACCCTCATCAGAGCATCTCACACATCATAGACCTTTTCTTTTAGTAAATGTTCCCTCTATTTCTAAACATATGGAGACAAAAAATGAGTTCATCCTCCTTCAACATGTTTGTATTTTATTAGCATGTTTAAATGGACATCTGATCTTCATATTAACTATAGTGAGGTGGTATAACTAAAAACACCTCCAGAAGAAATGTCTTGAAATAAAATAAATGCTAAAATGTAATTGATGCAATTTTCTTCTGAGGGACAAGTTCTAAAGTCTGCCACACTCATGGCAGGGGGCTTTAGTTTAAAATGACTGCCAGTGAACAAACCCTTGTCAATCTCCCAGAATCCTCGCCAACTGTGCAACCCAAACAAGCTGGACATGTCTTATATAACAGTACTGATCCCTCACCTACTACTTGAATACCGCCCTAAAATTTGATCAACAATTAGTGGCTTTAGATTGATTTTATAAACTGTATAAATTACAGCCAATATATTCAATCCTTTAAATGTCTAAAAATCTTCACACCTTCAGCTTATGGGATTTACTTACAGGTTACACTATGCAATTTTAACCCCCAATGTAAGCATAAATCGGGGAACAAACAATAATTGCAGCAAGCTGTTTTACGTCCATTCTTAATCCTCTAGGTAAAGAGGACCATGTATATTTTGGGTCATGTTGAAGTTGTGTAGTAAATGATCCCTAGTCATTTAGTGCAATGGATATATTTTCATTCATCATTAAAATCAGCAAAACTCAGTCGAAAAGACACAAGCGCGCACACACACACACACACACACACACACACACACACACACACACACACACACACACACACACACACACACAGGGATGTGTGGATCTGCTTTGGAAATTAAACAGCAGAGAGTTTTCAGACCTGTTTTTGTCTCTATCCCTCATACACACAGAGAGACATGCCCTCTGCCATTGTACATGTTTCCGGGGTGTGTATGTAGCCCTGGTTATGTCTGTCATAGTGTATTATTGTGTGTTTAGTGCAGGGCTTGATGATAATGTGATTTATAATTGAACAGCTCACTGTGCTGATCTGATCTTAATTAACTCATCTATTATCAGCCTGGAACATTCGATGGAAAAGAAAAGAAAAAAGATTTCCATCAAATTTCCAAAATCTCTGTTTGGACCTATAGTGAAAGGTGGCATTGTCCCCTCACACACACACATCTGTGATGTTCAGTTCTTAAAAACATAGGAAAAACATAGATGTTCATAGGAATAGTTGCATGATGTCATTCTCAAGAGAAATGCAGATGCATTCTTAAAAATCCAGTTTCTCACGTCACTGAAGTGTTTAAAAGCAGGAAAAATGGTTTAAAATGTCATGTGATGTAAGTAATTGTGGGGAACCTGGCTCTGGCTGAAAATACATATCCATTTTAATACCTTCTAATTTCTCAAATCCCTGAAGTGTCTAAGAGCATTAAAAAACATTTTAAATGTCATGACGTTCACTCCCAAAAAGTGTCTGTCAGACAGGTGTGTGGAGGTTTTTCTTCATTTTATTAGCACAGCACTGGCTTTTGCTTAAATTCCATATTGACTATAAAATTATTTTACTGACATATAAAGCCATACTCAGAATCAGAATCAGAATTACTATTAATCCCAGAGGTAAAACGCTAACTCTTACACCTGCACCCATCTATATACCATATAAAAATTGAATAGTAAAAATAAAAATAACAAAGTAATTAAAAGAATAAGCAGAATAAACACTTTGAATCAATACAATAAAGTTATTTTTTTTGGGGGGGGGGCATGTTAAAAATACATAAACAATGGCTAAGACAGTAAATAAATATGAACATCCAGGTTTCTTGCACTGATGAGTAAAATAAACAAATTGCACAAGTGAACTATAGTTTTAAGAAGTGGTCATCCATTAAGGGAGGATTAGAGTTTGATGGTCACAGGCAGGGATGACCTCCTGTAGTGCATCTTGGTGGTCTTACAGATCAGTTTGTTGAGTCTCATATACTGTCCTGAAAAACATCTGGCAGATGTTGAAGGCCTCCAGGCAACTTTGGCCCTTCCTGTAAAAGGCGTCAGTGTTCTTAACCCAGTCAAATTTATTCTCAGTATATATTCCCAGATCCTTTAAGTCCTCCATCGTGTCCACTCTGGTCACAGGGGTCACCAATGTCTTGTTCTTCCTCAGATCCACAACTGCAATATCTTATTTTATTTACTTATTTATGGCCACAATGAGCCATCATGCTTATTCAGATCACAGGTTGCTGGCTTCTTACTAGTTCCCAGATTTCAGAAGGCTTTAGCAGGGGGAACATGTCTTACAAAGCACCCCTACTCTGGAATAAGCTTCCAGATAATGTTCATGACTCAGACATAGTCGCAGTCTTCCAGTCTAGACTGAAAATGTACTTGTTCAGCTTTTGATAATTAATATCTCCCTTCAGATCCTGCCTTGGACTAGTTGCTTGGACTATCTGCCATCACTGACTAGGTAGACCCTAATTTTCTGCTACTGCTGCTATGATGGCCACATCATCGTCACTCCTGTACATTTGAACATTGCAGCAGACATGTGGTGGCCTAGTGTCCCCTTCTCAATAACGAATGTGGATTTTGAAAGGAGCCTGGTTTCTCTTAAGGTTTCTTCCTCCAGCTCTGAGGGAGTATTTCCTTGCCACTACAGGTGTTTAAAGCCCCCATCATTGTGCTGTAGAGCAGGGGAACTGTGTTCTCTGGAATGACAAAGTTCCAAACAGTGGTCCTGGGATGATTTGGGGAGTAGAGGATGAGGAAGGAAGGTAATCATCTAACATGTTGACATCATTCATGATTTTGTCCCTGAATGCAAACAGATCCTTACAGCAATGATTAAAGATCTAGAAGAAATCCTTCACTGGGCAGTAGAGAGAGTTCCTCCAACAAAAACAAGATAAACTCTTTGGAAGAAACAATGAATGAGCAGGTGTCAATACTGTCTCAATACTCATTTATAGCATTTTCTGGAAAAAGCAACAAAAAGAACTGTGACTGAGGATGAAGTGAATGTGCAGATGCACTGCATGTGAGTCTACGAGTCTGAATGCACAGATGATTCTGATGATTCAGAACAGATTAATTCCTCTGCTGTCCAATCGGTGCTTCAAAAACAGCCTAGAGGAAAAAAGAGGAAAGAAGTGTCTGTGTGTGTGTGTGTGTGTGTGTGTGTGTGTGTGAGAGAGAGAGAGAGAGAGAGAGAGAGAGAGAGAGAGAGAGAGAGAGAGAATAAAACAAGTCTTTATTTTCATCAGTTCTGCAGTTTTTAGTGTATTATAATCATTACAAACACACACACAGACACACACACACACACACACACACACACACACACACACACACACACACACTAGCATGCATGTGCACATATACTTTATGTATGATCACACACACACACACACACACACACACACACACACACACACAATGTACATGCACACATGTGGTCAAGGGGTCAGTAAGAGTAGAGAACGGGAGAACAAAAGATGTGAGGAAAAATGTGTGAGAGAGAGAGAACAATGGGAGAGGAAGAAAGGAAGGAACAGGGTAAAAAAAAGAGGGACAGTGAATAGAGAGAGAGAGGTGGTGGTGGTGTGGGGGTTATTTATTGTGCTTTTTACTTCTTGTTGCTGCGGTGCGGGAGAAAGAGGGACTTCCTGACAGTCCAAATATGGTCAAGCACCAATGAGGTGTGCAAGGATGAGTCAGCGCAGTGCTCTCCCCCCCACACACTCACCTTACAGCTGTCTTAAAGCGTGTGTGTGCTGCAGCCTTGAGAGAGAGAGAGAGAGAGAGAGAGAGAGAGAGAGAGAGAGAGAGAGAGAGAGAGAGCGAGCGAGCGAGCGAGCGAGCGAGCAAGCAGTGTGTCAGAGCTTGAGCCGCTAAAGCAATAGCCGAGGACACGGTCAGTGTCGATGTGCAGGTCTTTCTCTCTCTCTCTCTCTCTCTCTCTCTCTCTCTCTCACAAACACACACACACACACACACACGCACACACACATACACATGCATTATGCACATTATGCTTGCACACACACACACACACATGCATTATGCATCTTATAGGCAGACAGACACACACAAATGCATTATGCACATTATGCGCGCACACACACACACACACACACACACACAGAGTATTATTAGTGCAGACCAGGGCTGCACAGCATATTGCTAGTTATCAACACATCAGTCACTGCAGCATTGACATCACATGCGTCTGCAATACGCAGACCAATCACAGCCTGTGGTGAACTTTCTGACCAATCACAGATTCAGATGGTTGTTCCAGTGACTTTTTTGATGCACACCTGCATGTAGTTTGGTTAAATCCAAGGACTCTTGCTCATTTTCACCTTTGTTGTGATTTGTCAGGGCAGGTAAAAACGGTCAAACCAGTCTCCTATAAGAAATGTGTGAACAATTCTGCAAGCAGGCCAATACGTGCCTGTGGACATATATGTGTACAGCAGGGTAGGGTGCAAAAGTTAGCATGGTAAATATATGACTTAAAGCAACATCTCAATCCAAACTGAACCTAAACCTAACCTTTAACCCCATAGAACCCAAGATGCAGTTACATGCTGTTTTCTAGGCTTCATATCTCAGGATTAGAGTAACCTTTAGACACAATTAACCTGATCTATCAATGTGTCATTATTGCATAATGATTTATCAGTGAGTAATCCAGCTCATAAAACAGCTAAAGTTTTCCAAATGATTTGAATCCCAGTTTAAATGCCAAAGGAGGCTCCCAGTGCAAGTTTACTGCTCTGTCCACATGTATATGCTCAACCTGCACGCAGACTCTGACTGATCAGTGAAAGGGGTGGAGCTAATATCTCACTGACCCGGATATTGCGTTATAGAGGAAGGGAGAAGAACTTATTGTTATAAATATCCTTGTCAATCTAATTATGACAAATTACTTATGAAAATGATTGCATTTTCAGGATATTGCGTTTTGTCAACATTTACATCTCAAGACAAATTTAAGTAGTTTAGGATCTCTTAAAAATAAAAATATCTTATGTGTGACTGTCTCACTAAAATACTTTTCTAATTTTTTGATGAATCAAAATATGCCAAACAATGAAAATGCCTATACAAGTGGCCTATGGTTCTAAATATTAATCTAACACTAACATGTGTGTGCACATGAGTTTTCATTTATTAATTTCTTTATTATAAGCTCTAGAAAGGTGACAATGTTTTGCAGAAAAATAATGTGTGTGTTTTGCTAAAGAACATCACTAGGTGGACAGGAGGACATAACAAATTGCAAGCGGGTCACAGAATGTGTAAATAAGTATGTCATTTAAAACCTGCAGAAATGTAAACAAATTCAAGGGTGAAAGAGGAGGTTGATACAGAAATCACACTCTCTTGTGATTACTAATTGAGCTAAATGCATTCTACAGATATAATTCAATGTAGTATATTGCTCAGATAATTACTGCAACTATGAACAAGTGCCATTTCAGATTTGCTCCATGTTAAATTGCATGGAAATATACACTATTTAAGGCCACAGGAACTTAATCCAGTGTGTGCATTCTTGCTCCTAACCCCAGGCAGGTCTGACCAAGCAGAAAGAACATTCACACATGGTGAGACATTTTGGTGTGATTGGAATTTTTCTTGTGTGAAAACAAACCAAACCAAAGGGGAAGTGCTTCACATAGTTGAATCATAGAATCATAGTTGGATTTTTTTGCATTGTGAAAACACTTTTTTTGGAGTTGAGCCAGGCTGTAAATGTTCATTAAGCAATAGAATGAAGAAAAATAACCCCTGACATGCTGAATTCCATCTCCCCACAAGAACTGACTCAAATCCATGCATGTCAAACAGTAGATTAAACGTTATCAACAAAAATAAAAGGACCAGATTGTAATCTGTTACACTCATACTGCTGCATTGACGCACCTGCACTCGCAGGGTTTCAGATTCTGGCAGGGTGTCAGAATTTGGCACAGCACTTGGAGACACTATCTGCAGAACTGAAATCATGCCACTGTCAGACGCATGCCACTCTACATACCAATCAATGTCAAGTGCAGAGATACACAATCCATCTAGTTGGACTCATCCCTCTATGGCTATGTTTGGATGTCAGAGAAAAAACGTTATACTGTAATTAAGTGTTAAAGTAAAAATGTCAATATAGGTACTTCATTAAGTCTCCTGGTACACCTCTCCATAATGAAACACAATGGATTTTCACATTTATTTGGTCTTGATGGGAAAAGTTTAGTTTCAGCAGGAGAAGAAGCAAAGTAAAATAAATCAATAGACAAAATGAACACATGATCTTATGTGAATGCATCACCCTTGTTCATAGAAAATGTGATCCATTAGAAGCTCATTTATCATGCAAATATAATGTCATCACTGATTTCATCTGATTAAAACAGACCATATGATCAGCTAATTCAAACACAACTGACGTTTCACTCAACTTGTAAATACAACCAGAATACTGATATTTTGTCCATATCGTGCAGTTGTAGTGAATAATTAAGCAATGTTGATCCCAGTTCTGCATTAAGAATGCAGATCATGCAGCATTTGGAGTGCAGCTGTCTGGTCCGAGTTAATGGGCTGAGTTTGAGTTTGAGTGTGTGTGTGTGTGTGTGTGTGTGTGTGTGTGTGTGTGTGTGTGTGTGTGTGTGTGTGTGATATCCAATGCGCTAAAAACACAAGTCAGTTCTCAAGTACTGTGTTGCTGAGAGAGAGAGAGAGAGAGAGAGAGAGAGAGAGAGAGAGATGTAGACAGAGCTGGGCAAACTTTTCACTGATTTATCATTAATGTAATATTTGTGTCTTGTTGCTTGTTAATCATTGCTTCCTGATTTCCTAGATTTCCTTTTATATGTTTTTAATGATATTATTTATACTATTATGCCATCATTACACTATATTGATTCAAACAAGTAAACAGATTTAGATTTTTCTGATTAAAGCTATTTGGCTATTGAAGCTAACAAGGAACAACAACATGTATCCAATATATAGTACTGTGCAAACAACATATAAATCATTACACACCTGCAACATCATACTGGTTTGTTGCTAAAAGAACTGCTTATGTGTCACACGACACACTTTTATCTAGAAAACATGGTGAATCTCATACTAGTTTATATGAATTTTAAATACTCCAGTAAGACTTCAAGTGTATAACATTTGAAAGACAACAAAAGTGTCATTTGACTGCACTTTAAATGAGTATTAATTAGGTAGTTGAATTAAGACTACTGATATCCTTTATGTTATATTTATTTAACATTGACAAGAGAGCCCACCAGCTCCATGCTGTTCCCATACATGTACCGGTGCTGTCTGTGTTTGGCTTATTGGATACTGGAAAGTTCCAGTGGATAACTGCTGACATATCAGGAGATCAGGAATTTCCCAGTCCTTAATGAGCTGCAGCATCCCAGGGGTTTTAAATGACATAACCCCACTAATTCAAGTTCCCATACACATTGAATAAAACATCAGTTTCTGCATCAAAATAGCTGTTTTCTTTTGCGTTTTGCAGAGATTCCTGAGTTATAGCTTCCCTATGTAATAGGATCTTGGGAATTGCAGGGAAGGTCCATTTTACTCATAATTTATTTACAGTTTGCTCATGTTTTAAAGGTTTCATGAATGTGGCCCAGTGATTCTAAATGAATGAAGCCAAGGATACTGTACAATCACACACAGCCAATCGCACACACAATGCACCTGGAGGACTGCATCAAACACTGGGGTGTCACCAATATGTGTGCCAGTCCATACTTGGGCATACAGACATTCATTCATTTAATCAATTAAACAGGAAAAGAAACCAGAGATGAATAAACAGGAATAAATAAAATGATGGACTGAAAAAGAGATGTGAGTGATCTGACATAAAAATTCAAGCAGTGGGAGGGTGCGCTGGTTGTGGCATGGAAACGAAAAAAAAGAGAAGTGTTTCAAATTACCAAGGAAGAATGATGGTGAGAACAAGCAATAATAAAACAGCAAGTTCAACTTTGGTAAGCCAGCTTAATTATAGAAATCAGCGGGTACTGCAGCTGTGCTCTGAATTACACCAAGTGCAATTTAACAAAATTCACTTAAATTGAAAGGTGCATTAAAAGGAAGCACTTTCTTACTAAATCCAATCAATGTACAAGTGAATGAAATTACATGTATTTTTAAATGTCAGGAGAGCTGTTGTTGTAATATCTGCAACAAGGCCTTGTAGGTAGAAAGAAAGAAATGATTAAATAGGTAGCCAGCTTCAACACAACTCTGAGCAGTGCGTGAGAAAAGGGTCAGTGCTAATGAAGTTTAGTAAAGGTTTTCAAGTTCTTTCAGGAAAGAGGCACCAACAGATCTTAGTGCCAATGCAGACATAAGGATTTATTATGAGTTGTTCCAAATGTTTGTGGACACCCCTTCTGATGAATGCATTCAACTACTTTAAGTTGAACCCACTGCTGACACTTGCACACTCTTGTTGCTGAATGTAATCAAATTCTTACAGCAATGCTCCGAAATCTAGTATAAAGCCTTTCCCCAGACAGTAGAGACAGTTACTCACCACAAAAGTTGGATAAACCCTTTATAATACCCTTAATGTTGGAAAAAACAATGAATAATCAGGTGTCCCAATACTTTTGTCCATATAGTGTATCATCAATATGACTGGGCTCCACAGCAGTTCAGTGCTAGTGCTGCACATCAGTGCTCATCAGTTCTGGGTCAATCTCAATTTAGCGCCAACTCACAGTGTACAAATGATGCATTTATAATATTAATTATTAGATTTGTGATGTATACTATCACTGTCCAATGAAAAACAAGAATCTTAAAAATGGCATCTTTACAGGAGAAGGCAAAATGCTTTGAATGGAACTGAATGAAAACTGAGTTTATTTAACTAATTTTAGAGTATTTCTATTGGTCATCTCATCCACAACTATTTATACAGTGCCAGAGAAAGTACAATTTGAACCATCATGAAAATTAAAATTGGAGATGTTTTTCATTGGACAGCAGCAATATGCACTAATGTGCAACATCAGCTCCTGTGTTTGCACTGTTAATACCCTAGGACATCTTCCAGGTTCAAAATGTCCTTGTTATGTCATTAACATTTTTAAAAGCGACCATGTGGTCCTGGCATAAGGGTACCACAACCTCTCTATTTGGAACAAGGTCTATAAATATCTTACTCTTATTTGGTAAGATCATTACCCTTCTCCCACCATATTATCAATCCACAACTAAAGTTTAAGGTCAATAAGATGTTGCAGTGCAGAAAGGAGCCCAACCATATCATGCTCAACAAACCCTGCTCCTGGCCTTCCAAGAATTATTTCTTCATCAATCAAGAAGAAAAACTGAATCACAGCTTTATAAATACCCTTCTTAAAGTGTGAATTGCTCCTAACAGGAGATTACTATTTGCTTAAACCTATCAATAAGAAATTGAATAAGATTTTTAAGTAGTGTTGTGCTTCATCTCCAGAATGTGGTTCAAGGTAGCAATCTGGCCCCATTTTGTATGTGGCCACACAATAACACAGAAATATACCATTGATTATACATGTGGGCTAGACAATGATGAACAAATTTAAACATGTAAAGAAACATAAATGAAAGAGAAGAAAAGGGAGTAGGAGGAGTAATGAGCAGTGGAGGGCACTTCATCCAATCAGGTGAAGAACCTATTCTCCTCTTTCGTTTTTATTTTTAATACTCCTGTTCGAGTCCAGTGAGATTTAGCTGCAACTACAGAAACTGATGAATTGTACTAGGATTTCATAAGAGTATTAGAACAGGGAACTGAATCAAGGCTGGAGAAATTGCGTAACTGACAACCTTGGAAGAAATTAATAAAAAATAAAATAAAACTCCATAACACGATTATGTGTCAGCCTCATTAGTAACTCTGAGTTTAATGGTGCATTATATGCTGCTGTTCCAAAGTGCCACAAGAAAAGTCTCTTTCTCCTCTTCTTTCTCTTTCTTTGCTCATTTGTAGGTAGTGAAGCCTGCAAGGTCCAGATGATATAACTTATTTCTGCCATGTCCAGTATGGCAAACCTATCACTGAAACTAAAAGTTCTACACAGAATATTTTAATTGATATGTGTACCTCAAATCCATGTGACTACAATAATATGAACAATGCAATTTTAGCTTTCGGTTCATGTGTAATAATTGTATTGTTTTTCCATATATATATTTTTTTTGCATCCATAATTGAATGGTAAATTCAATACTAAATGGTTTGGTAAGAAATGTTAGTTCAGAGTAGTGATAGTTGATACATGACAAAATGTTGTTTTTAATATTTGTGGAAAAATGCCCTTTGAGGCCACAAAGACTATTCTGTTTGCCATTAACTTAACTTATCATCAACATTACATATACACTCACAAGACACATTTAGTCTAACTGGTGGGTTTGGATAGTAAACAATATACCATGTTTGTGTTGTAATCATAGTGACCCCAGGTTCATCTCACCACCATTGTGAATAGTGCAAAGATACTGCCAATTCAAAAATCATGACAAATATCTAGATACACAAAATGCACAAAGCCTAAAAGCTTTAAGAAACTTATACTTTATGCATTAAAAAAAACAAACAAACATATGATTGCATCTTAATGCAGTCACAAGCCTTTAATCAGTGAAAAAATAATGTCCAATTAAGTGCTCTTGAAATAAAAAGTGTGTCTGTAGTCTAAATTTGAAGACAACAACTCTCAAATCAGCTCTGTTTGAGCACCATGGACATGTTCATTCAACCACTGCGCTGCTGGGACAGAGAGAGTCTTGATACATGTCTACCATGAAGGACGACCATTGCTGTAGTGTTTCTGTAGTCAAACAAATCTAATCAAGTCCTGAAACAATGAGGCGCTGAACAAGCACCTGGTTGGCATGCTTAGAGGGAAATGATTGAATTCCCTGGCTGCTGTTGAAGAGATGTCTGCATGTCCACGTTAAGAATGATAACTGGTCATACCCAAATCCTAGGGGCAAGTGAAGCTTAAGGCTAATGATCACAGAACACCGATTCCATCCCTGTTCCTGGCCAACAGCACCAGATAGTAAAGCTAACGACCCAATGAAAGAGCTGCATGACAACATCAGCACGCTTCAGAACAAGCACCTTGAGGATTTTTACGTGGTGGTTCGGGACATAAACCATATAAACCTGACACTTTACCAAGGTTTTATCAGCATGTCACCATTGCATGTCTTCAGGGATGCTGCTGTGAACGAGGGGGAGCTGGATCTGCACGATTACACATCTGTTCTCCTCAGATACATCCGCAAGTGTGTTGAAGATGTCACCACCACCAGGAGTGTGACGTCCTACCCAAACCAGAAACCCTGGCTGAACACAGAGGTCTGTACTCTGCTGTACTCTGAGGGCCCAAACACACACCCCAGCACCAGACTCACCCCACCATCCAGCGTGACTCCAGCAGATGTAAGGAGGAACTTTCACAAAGTGAAAGTGAAAAGATTTCACAACCACTTTTCCCCCCTTGATTTCAAAGACCCTGGCGAATGCATTTATTGAATGATTCAAGGTATCGTTTGATGCATACACGAGGAAAATACATGTCCAGACTCAATCAAAATCGTACTATTTTGGCTCAGAATGAAAACTGATTATCGTTTACAGGAGCCCCAAATCATAACATTGTATTGAATAGTGCATATGTGTAGTGTGTAGATTAATTGTATCTATTCTTTAGTCTTACCAAATAGTTTTTAGTTCTCTTGGCATGCTAAGCTAAAAAATTGCAGACTGATAATAAGATATCAGAAGAGATGGTGAAAGCCATTCAGCTATTTTTAGCTTTTAGCCTGTCATGGATCTACATGAACAACAATCATGAAGCCTCACATATCAACCCGCATCATATTCCCATAAATGTCAAAGATGAGGTTTTGGAATGGCCTGGTTTTCCAGCTCTGTTTTGTTTTCTACGGTATTTTCAAGGTATGCCACTTCCATGTCCTGAACTCTCATGATTCAACTGTATCAAGGAAAATACAGTTTTCCATCCTATGGCTCCAAAGTTCATAGTGATGAGTAAGTCTTATAACTAATACAAAAGTCTACAATACACATTGTAGAGCTAGGCCTAATCTGTGTATGTGATACTGAGAATAATCTGACTGTTTTGCATGTGTAGTTTGAAATAAAAGAGTCAATTTCTGTGTGGATGAAGAATCATTAGCTGTGATTTCTTGGAAACCATTTTCAATAGGTTTAGCTATCCCGGGAAACGTGTTGGGAATTGGAATAATTTGTTGCTGTCATCATGTTAGGTACAAAAGTAGAATGATTGTAGAGAAAGCACTGTGTATTTCACTATTAAATCACCACTTCATCTCTTCTTCAGCCAGAGTAAAATCACAGCCTGAGATTTAACACATATTTTAAGTGCTGCAACACACAATACCTCACATTGGTAGCTTTACAAGTGAGTGCAGTATGTCAAGCCCAGAATAGCACCAACACAATTATAGATGTCAACATGACCATGACGACATTAGAGCAAGAGCACTGGCACCCCTTATGGGCAAAAACTAGTGCTGGTTTTAGCCTTTTCTGCCTACATCATCATCATTATCATCATCATCCTTTGCATCTGGAGATCTACCTTCACATAGTCTCTGCATCTAACCTTAATCAACTCCACCTGATCCATCTAATGACTGTCTTCTGAAGACCTTGACTGGCTTAATTGGTTGTGTTAATAATGGGTTCGAGTTGAAAACTGCAGGAAGGTAGTTCTCGAAGAAGACAGTTGAAGACCACTGGTCTACATAGTTTGGATTTATACGGAAACAAATGTAGTTTATATATATAATTTATTTAACCATGAAATTAGTTTACGTGCTTAATGTTCAGAAAACTCTACACAATCTATATGTGCAAAGAGAACTCAGTCTTACAAATGCCTCCTTGTCAGCCACACCCCTTTTTTTCATTTAAACATTGACAAAACCTACAACTGTTATAGCTCATTTACAAGATCAGCCATAACATTAGCACCACATGCCTAATTGAGTAGGTCCTCTTTGTGTTGACACAACAGATCTGATCGTTCAAGGCATGGACTTCGCAAGACCCCAGAAAGTGTCCTGTATCTGGTGTCTGGTACCAAGATGTCAGCAGCAGATGATTTCAGATGATTTTTCATTTAACTTCAGTTGTGAAGAGCGCTGTAAAAATAATCTCCATGAGCATCAGTGATCCTAGGTGCCTATGACTCTTTTGCTAGCTCTTGTTTGACTAGCATATCCAACTTATGAATGGCCTTGAAAAGACTTCCAAGTCTAATAGAACATCACAATCATGTTGATTTTCTTGAAAGAAATATTAATATTAGCCTGAAATGGACTTACATTAGTCTGTTCTATAACACAATGCAAAAACACACACATACTGTACAGTGACAGACTTATTTTTGGTATTTGGAGAGGTTTGGAGGACACTTGGAGTTGCCCACATATATCTGTTGGAGATTGTTGTGTAGCACCCGAATACTGTTACATTTGTTTACATTTCAGATACTTGTTTGAAACATTTGAAACTTACTCTAAGATTTGTTTAAATGAACTGCTGTAGTGTGTCCTGATACTTAACCACTAGAATGGATCCAACACCCACTTCAGTACTTTGTTCCTTCACACAATAATCCAACACTAACGTATATCATAAATAATGTCTTTGTGCTGCTGTTCAGCTCTGTTCTAATAGGATGACAGTAACTGCTGTCAGTCAGAGCACTAATAGCTAAGGGAGGCACTCTGAGCCAGAGCACTCTTTCAGGCAATTATCCCACAGCCCACTCCAGACAATGCAGTGATTAGACTAGCAGGAGTGTCAAGTGAAGCCACGTGTGGTGTGATAATATCAAATCTAGCTGCGTTCCTGAGGCACAGTGCTCCAGCAAGGTCACTGTGTGGGAAAACCTTGTTAATGCTGATTATATTTTGATATTTCAGGGCAGGTGAAAGTAACAGAAGTGGTCAATCAAAACGTGACTTTTTACATCCTGTCAGAACTGAAATGTGGTTGGCTGTGCAATGTTGAAAGTCGTTCTCTATATACCTACATATCACATCAATTTTATTTTGCATTAATACACCAAGTATACAGAGTTGAGAATATTGAACAGCAACCGTGGCCTACTGTTAATAAATCACATTGCTTTGTGAAAGAACTGCACATTTGGAGTATTTTATTTATGTTTTATCCCATTATAAAAGCAGCAGGCCAATCAAAGTTATATTCTATATACATAGAATATACAGTGTTCAAACATTTGGGGACACTCCTTTTAATTAATTTTACTACATAGATACCTCTAAAAATGGGTATTCATCGGTGTTCGGACATAAGGTACACTTCATAAAACTATCAAAAAACACGACCATGAGTGGCTTATGGCTTTATTTATGGCAATGTTTTGTCAGAGGCAGTTTTAGGACTGTTTTGGTCCAGCTCTAGAGAAGAACTCCTTCCCACACCTTGTTACGACATCGGTGTTATGACATGATTATTCATTTGTTTATGTTCCAATACCCTATTCTGAAATGACAGTATAATCTTTTATTGATTTCCTATCCACAAAATCCTACCCACAGCCAAGGTAAACACTGTGTCCTAACGAAGTAGTGCCTGTCCATTTAGTCATCTTTATTTTTCACTATGTCCTCAATCACCTTCGAAACAAACCAACAAAAAAACAAAAAACAAATCAGAATGTTGCTTTTAATGGCCTTAAAATGGTCACCAACACAAACAGTCCCAAAATAAAGTGATATAAAATAGGCAATGTGTGTATCTGTGGAAGTGTCATTAGAGTAATAGGTTGCAGGGAGCAGTGCAGGAAGGAAAGACACACACTCAAGGGCAGACAGTGTTTAAACAATACTACAGGACTAAACTCATAAAAATAGTACCAAAAAGGGTTCAATGGAGTGATACTGAGGAGAAATCAAATTTGCTTCCTTTCAATGGATTTCAGTTTTTGTAAATGAAATGTGAGTGTAGCTCATCATCCTCGAAGGTCCGTATCTTGCCATATTATTGTGGATCTTCTAATTTTATTCATGTTTTCACCATTTTCAACTTTCCATTATTCCCTTGAATTGTGTTACACATCTTTGGAACAACTCCCTCCCACAAGATGAATACACAGAAGTTTAACATTTCTCTAGATTCTTTTATTTAGGTTTCCTTGAATAACCTGTTATTGTATTATGGTTTTTGTTGCATATTTTAAGCCACATTTTTCATGCATCATTGTTGTTAATATAATGATTAATATCATATATAATGTAGTAGAACAGCTTTGCTAAAATGGATCAATAGAAAGGACCATTTTGTTACCAACATTGATGGCAACCAAAGATGAAACATTTCCCTTGCTTTACCTTCTTTATTTCCTACATATTATTGTAAATCCTATATTTCAGTGTAGTTTTGAAAACTAGGTTCACAATACAGTCAAGTTTTTATGTCAGTATATCAGTGTCTTAGACAATATTTAGTCATTTAATTATTTACTAACATTTTAATGTTTTCAACTCAGTGCATTCTGTTGACCAAATTGAAATGCAAAAGTAAACAACATGAGCTCTATTGAACTTCTCAGTGACTGGTTTTTTGAAGAATAATGTTTGTAAAAAAAAAAAAAGAAGAAAGAAAACAAAAAATAAAGAAAATAACATAATTGGCCTAGGATTCTAAAGGTTAAA
The DNA here is from genome assembly GCA_034509495.1 of Acestrorhynchus altus. NCBI lineage: Eukaryota > Metazoa > Chordata > Actinopteri > Characiformes > Acestrorhynchidae > Acestrorhynchus > Acestrorhynchus altus. The sequence continues at coordinate 10,922,413 of CM067501.1, forward strand.
CTCAATGCAGCGCTTTGGAAAATAGCCTTAATAAGGAGGTTTTTGAAAAATAATGTAACCAATCTGGCTTTACAAATATTGTGCTGCTGGGAAATGGTGATGTGATCTTGTTGACTTAAACATTACAGAGATGGTACATGCTGATGAAATACAAACAAAACTATGTCCTCTATGGCTAAACATGCACACACACACACACACACACACACACACACACACACACACACACACACGCACACACCACGCTGCATACACACACACACACACACCTCACAGGACACACACACACACACACACACACACACACACACACACACTCTGTACCATTGTCTCAGGTTCCTGTGGGTTTGCATCTACTTGTACACACACAAGAAATCAGACAGCCTTCAAAGGACGGCTTTAAAGCTGGAGATAACAAACCTGTCTTCATTCACATTCCCTCCATCCTCAAAGACATTGTCAAGTGCTGCTCTGAATGGACTCTTGCTGTGGCCCTTCTCTTGGTGATATTGACTCTTGTCACTTCCTGAAGAGAACAACATGAGTCCTTGCCACCATCATCTCTGTTTTGGTTCTGACATTAAGACTAGAATCTAATAGAAAAAGAAAGAAGGTGAGAGAAAGAGGATCCACAGGTTACAAATACAATGTATCGACTAAACAGTGAGTTCAAACAGACTTCTTCACAAATTCTGTTTATGAATGTATTTGAGTTTTGGCATGCCCTACATACCTGCTTTTGCTGACCCACTTAATTTTCCCAGCAGCATGTTTTATTTAGTCATTTGAAACAAGAACCAGGCATTTATTTCAAGCCATAAATGTCAAAACAGTCCAAAATGAGGAAAACATTCAATATACATAATTTATGTAGTATGTTGGTACTAGCGCTGCTGATTGTTTACTTTGTATTTGTTGTTCTAGATTAACTCCTTTGTGGGCAGTTACTTGCCATTATCTAAGCTTCATATCTCAGAATCAGTTTAAAATACAGGACTAGTTTAAATACTAAAGATGCCTTCCAGTGCATGTTTACTGCTCTATGTATATAAGGTCAACCTGCATTCAGTCTCCAACTGATCAGCAAGAGGGGCAGGGATAATGACATCACTGACCCGGATGAAATAAATGATATGAATTAATGCATTTTATAAATGATAATGAGAAGAGAGGGTCTGTTTGCTCTCTTTTTTTGGTCACACAGTGTTCACATTTCAAAATAAATACAATATTATGTATGTAATATTAATACATACATTATTTTATTTGCACTACTCTCAACTATTTTGAAGAACTTATTGCAAATGTAATTGTCAATCTAATAATTATAATTACAAATAAATTTTAAATAATGATTTTTTGGATGATTAATTTCTAAGAGGATTTTTATGAAAGTACTTATAAGGAAAAAAACAAACAAACAAAAAATTAAATGCAGGCACGAGTATTTGTTTTTTGAAGTAATTTATGATCAAAACATGGTCAAAATCATACGATTTTTAAATAAAAAAATATTAAGTCACATTTGAGTAGCCTCTCATTTTTTTTTTATAAAAGTACGTCTAACTATGAAAACATTCCACATCAACCCTAGGGTTCTAAAGGTTAAACATATCTGAAGCTTGTAATTTGGATGTTGAATGTATTTAACTGTTTAGGTTATTACATTCACTTTTTTCTTAAAATTGTTTCCTTTCACCCAGAATCAGAACATGCAAGGCTGGTGGTTGCATTGGTCTAGCACCTGTAGGCCTAACCAATGGAAGAGCTCTCTTGGCAGTTCAGGTATCTTGGTAAATGTTTTTCTATCCAACATATCAATAACTCTGGCATGAAGAAAATCACTGGCATCAATCCTAAACCACAAACTGTGGTGGACAGTTTGGACATTCCCAACAAGCTGAACGTGTTTTTAATGGATTCAGCACGTCATCATCCATCCTCACCTCTACCTGCAGTAGCAGTAGCCTTTCTTCCTCACCATTGCTACTGTCTTCACACTCCTACTCACACCCCCTCCCACCACAGCCTTTCTCCAACTAGAGATGACATCTAGCCAGGTGAAGAGACAGCTGAAGGAGCAAAAACTGGGCAAGGTGACTGGACCAGACCAAGAGTACCAAAGGTCTATGGGATTCTTCAATGTCTCTTCAATATGAGTCTGAAGAAAGAGAAAGTGTGGAAAACCTCCTGTCTGGTTCCTGTTCCAAATAAGTCACCTGTCTCTTCTCTCAATGACTTCAGACTAGTGTCTCATGTCATGAAGGTCCTGGAAAGACTGGTGCTGCTGCATCTCAGACTTCAGGTAAGCCCTTTCTTGAACCCTCTGCAGTTTGCTTACGAACAGCATGTTGGTGTGGATGATGCAGTAATCTACCTACTGCAGAATCTGATGACTCTGCAGTGGTTGGGTGTATCAAGGATGGACAGGAAGGTGAATACAGAGACCAGGTGAGCAGATATTTTAGTGATGTGACAAGAACCATCTGCTCTTTAATGTGACCAAGACCAATGAGATGGACTTCAGAAGCAAGCAGACCACAATCAGGTCTGTTATCATCATGGGTCAGAATGTTGAGCTAGTTGAATCAAATATCTGGGGGTGTGTAAGAAGGAAGAAGGGGATGAGCTTCTGATGATCCTTCAGTGTGTGCAGCAAAATGTTGGTAATCTTCTTCCAGTCTGTTGTTGCTGTTGTTGTGGGTGCTGTCTTCTTTGCAGCAGTCTGATGGGGAGGCTGTATCAATTGGTGGTGGGGGGGGGGGGGGGTCAACAAACTGACCAAGAAGGCTGGCTCTGTTCTTTGATGCTCACTGGAGTGTTTTGAGGTAGTGGTGGAAAAGAGAACTCTCAACAGGCTGATTGCTATCCTGGAAAACACACCTCACCCCTTCCATGACTTATTGGTCAGGCAGTCGAGCACTTTCAGCAACAAGCTCATTCAGCTCTGCAAGGAGTGGTAAAGGAGGTCTTTTGTACCAGCAGCGATCACACTGTACAACTCCTCCTCACTTATAATGTTGGGACATTATCACACACCAAGCCACTAACAGGACAAACTCCCTCCTTTTGGCTGGACATTATTACTCCCCTCCAATCACTGCACCGACACTTTATCTACACATTTTCATAACTGAGAGAATCACTGAATGGTTGGACATTAGTGTTCTTCTATCTACATTTCTATTGCACAAACAATATTCAGATCTTCTATTCATATCTTTGCAGACACTTAAGACATTTTACCTGTACATGTACACAACAGAGACACTCTCTGAGCCTTCATGTGTACTGTACTAGCATAATGACACATAACTCATAATAGTACATGTATGTTCTGTGATCAGTAGTTTTAGCTTTAGCCTTTGTTTCTGTTTTGGTTTTAAGTTATTGTATTTAATAAATATTGTATTTATTGTATTTAATTTAATCTCCTAATGATTATGTTTCTTAGTAAGGCTTGAGTACTGTGCTATCTATCTATATACAGTACAGGAAAGCTTGTTCTTACAGCAAAGACACATGATGCTGAAGGCATGAAATAGCTACAGCTCCATGAAGCTGAAGAGGACAGCAGGTGGTGACTGAAAACATTCTCATATTAGACATTCATTTAATACAAATTAAATAATAAACACAGAACATCCAAACACTGTCCCCACCACCATGTCCCAGATAAATAAAGCCTGTATGGCTTGCTCTGTCCTGAACCCACTGGAAAACAAATGTAGCAGACATAATGTTTCACACTTCAGTGGAATCCTAAATGATGTTGTGAAAGTAAGCACCATATTTGTATATGCACTGCTAGCTGACGTGCGTCATTCGCAGTCTAGCGTGCAACACACTGCCAGCTATTCTGGACACTGCGGTCGTGAGTGCCTGTGTTTGTCACATAAAGAAGCTAAAATGATCAATGGGAAAGTGCTAGATTTCCTCTGCAGTTCTGTGGACACCTCTTATTTTTACTCCTCATTCACAAATTACCCAGATAAAGACAAATACAGCACTCTGTCTTTAATTAGAAGTATAAGACACACCACCCCTCAAGGTGCAGCTCACACATTTGGGATTGGTGTAGGCCGCACAGCATGTGAACACAAATATTCTGAGAAAGTCATTTTGGAGGATTTCTATTGGTCCCACTTTAGCAGTCATAGGAATGTAGTACATTTACTAAATAAGTAAATGATAATATCTAATACAATACCCTTTATAATATATATATATATATATATATATATATATATATATATATATATATATATATATATATATATAATTTATATATATATATATATATATATAATTTAATATACTAAAACATACACCATATCCATATATACTATACACCTAGTGTGACTATATATATATATATATCCCAGTTTTGATCAGTGGGTGGACAAATAATTTTACAAATAACTGGCAATGATGTCTGTCCAAAACAGTCCTTAATTATCATAGGAGTGTTTACTTTTGTAATTCTAATAGCAATTGATAAAATTAAAATTTTCATTTCTTACATTGCTGCATAAAGGATTTTGCATAAAGGATTTTCACATACAACAATTATGTGCATATTCTGATTATACAACACAAATTACTAAGTGTTCCTCTTGTTTATTGTGTGTGATGGTGTTGTGTTTCCTTAAGTGTAAAATCCCTGTGATAAATTTAAACATGTATTCGAGGATGGTCTGAAGTCCAGACGGTGTGTGAGAAAGGCCAGCCTCTGATGTATATGATGATTCCACGACAGTGTGACGAAGCTGAGATTGAATTAGCGCCCTGCCAACGCAAAGACACCACCTCACTTCACTGTTCATCATGGCATCCCACACACACACACACACACAAACACATATTGCTGACGATCGCGACAGTCACTTCTCTCTCTCTCTCTCTCTCTCTCTCTCTCTCTCTCTCTCTCTCTCTCTCTCGTGCTTTCTACTGACCATAACCAGCATGGGGGGAGAATGACACATGGTCACAGGAGTGTAAAGGAAGTGGAGCAGACTGGAATGGTCAGTTGGGAGCACAGGGCACTGACAGAAGGATGGGCAAGACATGATTGTCGTACTGAGTCTATTCAAACCCACACAAAAATATCTCAGCGCACTGTTGGGAATCAGTTGTACTTCTAAATTAACCTGAACACGAAAGTCACAGTGATCTGTACTTGGCTTAAAAAAAGAAATGTGTACGATCAGAAGATTTAATGTAATAAGGATGAACTGTACCTGAGAAAATCAAGAAACTCTATGAATGTGCGAGGAAGAATCACTAGGGGAAACCCAGTCTCTAATGGAAGTCACAAACCAGAGCAAACCAAAGCACAAACCAGTGAGATTAACCAAGGGTAGAGAAAATCACAAACATAAGCAAAACATCTTGTATGATGTAAAAGTTTATTGAAATTAGTATGCAGAGCCACTTTGTTAGTAATTCTTAATCCAGTAGTGTTGTGAAGGGAAGTTAGTGCAGTGACTAGCTACAGCCAATGAGAGTGCAGAATATGGACTGAGGACAAAGTTTACTCATATTAGCGCTTTCACTGCTACTAAGACACCTGATTCAATGCTCATTAACAAATTCTTCTTTGTGTTCAGATGACAAAACATGTTTTTGAGAACACATATAATGTGGAGATAGTCCTGGAGAAAGATCTTGTAATTTGTATCCCTGTGTGGAGAGTGCAATAATCTGACAATTCTGGGTTAGTGTAGTGTGAACCTGGCATAAAGCCATAAGGAAGAACCTTTGAGAGGAATAGGTAGAAAGCCTATAAAAGCTGGTGACAGAAAGTTTTACTCTAAAGGAGGAATTCCATAAGGGCACGAGGGGTAAATTGTTTAAGAGCATGAAGATGAAACCCTAGGCAAGACTGGGACTGGTGCTTTTTACATCATTCATTCATCAATCATTGTGCTTATACACATGGATACACATAACAGTTTTGGTCTAGTTCTCAAAGGAGCACCTGAAGACATTGTTTGGTACTCACCTTTTACAACATACAAATATCCTACAAGTGCTCATCTTCACTACCCTCCTGCCTGCTCTCAGCACTGCTTTTATCCAGAGGCCGGGATTTTCACGACAGATTTTTTGTTGCTACTATCTCTACTGTCCAGGGAAGGGCTTCCACTATATATTAGGGCATTGCTGGATAAGAGAACAATAGTGAGGTCAGGATATTGGATGACCCCCAACATGCCTCATTCCCCATTCCTTGACTCATCCCAAAAGTATTAGATGGAGCAGAGAGAACACCATTCCCATTCCACAGCTCCTCATCTCAATGGCAGGGACCTTTATACCACTCTAGTCAATGCCTGACATAAGGCATGGTGCTAATGGATTCATATTTGCTCCAGAGAGTCCTATTCTATTGGCAATACTTCTTTACAGGGACTAGACATATATATATATATAGTATAAATAAATAATGCAGCAAAGTCATCTATGAAATTATCATATGAAGGCTGTCATGAGATATTTTCACCAACTTTCATCATCTTATTTTCTTTTTCTCTTGAATGGGCACCAGGCTTAGGGCTTTTGACATGTTGGCTGGCAACTGATGTGCTTCTATTTTGTGAGCTAATCTTTGCATTGAATTAACAACGGAGAAAGTTCTGAAATTCTCAAGACTTTTTCTGTCTCCTGAAAAGGTATGTGCAGGGAAGGCAAAGCAGAATTTGCCACTCATGTAAGAACTGATGAAACCCTATTTCCTTATTTTTCTCATGAGTGCTCGTGTTTATTTCATGACTGTAGGTGAATTATAACACCTACAGTTCAGGGATCACGATCTTGCCCATAATTACCTCTAAATGAACCCCAGCAAATTACCTTCAGCATGCACCACAAAATGATCCCCCGACATGAAAGTCACAGAGCACATAAGAGGATAGGTCGGCTATTCATATTACCACTATAACACTGCCTTTGTGTGAGTAAGGACAGACAGAAAGAGAAAGAGAGATAGAGATTATTACCTGTCTTTGTATCTTGGAATCAGAGGTTGTTGTGTCTTTCATTAAAGGAGTTAATGATATCACGCCTCTCTCTCTCTGTCTCTCTCTCTCTCTCTCTCTCTCTCTCTCTCTCTCTCTCTCTCTCTCTTTCTCTCTCTCCCTCTCTCTCCAGTGTGACTTGTCCTGTTTGTTAAGATGCCCACACGGTCATTATTAATGTATATTACCGGTGTGGGTGATTCATTTCCTCATGAAGAGGGGATAGTGTGGAGGAGCATGCTGAATGCTGGTCTTGGAAGAATTGGGCATTGAAATTGAGAAGCTATTATTTATTCATTCTAGAGGAAATTGCAGGGTCATGGTGAATGGTAAGCTAAATAAATAAATAAATAAATAAAAATAAACATGTTGCTGTCACATGAAAACCTTCAAAAAAAACCTTTCCACAGTTTTTAGTTGTTGGCATAATCTCAATCAGGTTTTCTTTATTGACAAAATGCTCAAATATTACTTGGAATGAGAGGTTTTACAATAACTTCCATTGAAAAGTTAAGATTGTTTTCCTTTCTGTTAAATTGCAAATTTGGAGATACGTGTGTTAAAACCCTCTGCATAACAGCAGTGCTGGACTGTCTTAACCCATAGATGATTTTATTTGAATTGCTTAAAGCAAACTAATCAAACAAGGTTTATGTAGACATACAATCTGTAGAAATGAACAAATGAACACATATTTAGAAGTGCTTTAGAAATATGACAAAATTTGTCAGACTCTATTAACCTTTAAACTATTGAGGCATCAGTAAAGAAGGGGATTGTTTTGAAATAAAGAATCTGTTTCAAGAGTATTTAACTCCATAAAAACTTTTGTTTCAACACGGACTAAACGTGTGGAATCTCTAGATTCCAGCCTTGTCTACTAGCTAAGGATGTTCTAAGTAAACAGCAAAGCACTTTTGTAAGTCGCTCTGGATAAGGGCGTCTGCTAAATGCCGCAAATGTAAATGTAAATGATTCTTATTAAACAGTCGCCAGGTTCACTGTGGTAGCCTTGCCTAGATGAGAGCTACACTACAGATCCTCTTTTTTTTTTGTAATGATAATACTAAATCTGGCTATACTATTAATAAAGACATATAAACTTAAAAGGAGGAAGTCTGTGCCAGCTGTATGTTATTTGTAATGTGTTAACAAAAGGAAATGAAAACAAGCCAGCTCACCTTGTTTTCATCCCACTTTTCCTGTTCATCTAGATTAATTTGCCCCAAGGCCTTTCGATAAACAGAGAAATGAAACGAACACATCTGCACCTCCAGCTGAGTTTCCGCTGTGCTCATACGCTTTGTGAATTAAGCACATCAGTTGCTAAACCCCGATTACGCATTTACACAGAACTGCTATCTGTTCTTTGCAGCGTCAGCAGATGAGGAAGGTTCTAGAAATATGATTATAAATATAGATAGTCCCCCAGTCAAAGCACGGCCCTAATTCCAGCCTCAGTGACGTAAAGAGAGCGGCTTGTCCCAAGCCCAACCCAAATGCTGAGCTGGGATGTGTGAGTGGTTATTAGGCACTAATGATAAAAGACGATGCTGAGGCCTGAAGGGAGCTTTCAAAAAAGGGCTGCTGAGTCAGACAGAGCTAACTACAGCACACTGACAATCAGGCGCTAACTGTCAACAACACCCATGTTGACCGCAAAGTACCATCAGAGCTGCTGTCATTGGGTAACTGGGATGTGCTGAGTCATGGCCTTTGCAATGGCCTTGCACGAAAAAGGCAATGGGATCTTAATGACAGGCTAGCAGTGATTGCAAAAGTGTTATATGGCCCAGCTTTGACATCACTGCAAAGTGCCTGGATTATTTGGCATGTACAGTACCTACTTCAATTGAGTAACTATAACCCTTGCTTCTGCCTCCACACTTTTATGAATAAAGGTTTGATTCTATGAAAAAAAAGCTTTGACTGATAAAACATACATTATTACAGCATTGTTCTTCTACAGCAATATCAAGAAAATGCTTTGATTCTTTAAGATCAAAAGTAGAAATTAACTACTTACTTAAGTTGTTTTCTGAATGATTTATCACTGTCATTTCCCATCCTTGAGCTAGATATTCTCATATTACACAATATTACCAAGCTGGTAATTAACAAGGAACCAAGTGATGAAATCATTTTTAAAATATCAGTTTGAATTGAACCCTCCTATTATCTTTGTGGTCAATTTGATCCCATTCAGGGTTTAACACATTTAAAACCACCACTGACATCATTCATTCATTCATTCATTCATTTTCTGAACCGCTTATTCCTGAATAGGGTCACGGGTGAGCCGGTGCCCAGCCGGCAACTCTGAGCGCAAGGCCGGGAAACAACCCTAGACAGGGCGCTAATCCATCGTAGGGCGCACACATGCTCACACACATCCACACATCCACACACTAAGGGCCACTTTAGAGTCACCAATTCACCTATCATGCATGTTTTTGGACTGTGGGGGGAAACCGGAGTACCCGGAGGAAAACCACACGAACACGGGGAGAACATGCAAACTCCACACAGAAACTTCCCAGGTCACCCCACCCGGGGATCGAGTCCTTCTTGCTGTGAGGCAACAGCGTTATCCACTGTGCCACCGTGCCGCCCACCACTGACATATTTTTTTGCATTCATTTTTAACTGGGTAAATATAAAATTATCATGACGATATGTTTAAAATGTAATGTACACATGTTGTACGCATCAGTGTTTTTGGGGTCAATTTGACGAAGACACTGATAGGTCACACAACACAGGGGTTGAGCAAACATGAAAAAGGGAAATACAGTAACAGCAGGTGATGCACACACCCCAAATCCAAATAAAAATTTCAGACAGGAAACATGGCAGGTGTCAAGTCTGTCCCAACAAAAATGACTCCAAGACCAGCAACACCTTTGTAAAATGCAAGAATTACATCTCCAAAGAAACATGCATGCACTCTCTGCACATCGTGAATACAGTAGTGGAGTCTAGAATGTTCCTTCTGGTGGCTTGAAGGGAAAATAAGATTCTGTTTATATTCTGTCTGCTCTTAGTCTGTCAAACTAATTTTAGTGAGCAAATAACTCACACATACATATTTACATACAGTAGTATTTAACATTGCTTAACATTTAACATCACTTTTTGTAGGTGTATTGTAACTAAAGAACTGTTCTGAGGATGACAATGTTTTACAAATTAAATCCTTCTAAACATAATGAATCAAAATTTATACTTAGACATAATATAAAAATATGAAAACAACAAAAAGATATATATTTTTTCAATTTTAGTTCAATCAATAAGATATTATGGTATATTTCTGCATATTTCTCCATAAATGCATAACAGGTATTCTGGGTGTGGGTGGGGGTGTGGTGTTTAAGTGATCAACAAACAAACATAAAGCATATAGCATGAACTTGGCAAACAATTTAAATTATAATGATTTTCAAATTGACCCCAAAGACAAATGATGTTAGTACATTTGAAGCGAACAGGAGCAGGAGTATTTCTCCAGCATGGATACCAGCTTGGTTAATCTCCCAACACCTGCACTGAGTCTAAGGGGCTTCCCTCTTTCTGAGTTTGTTCAGTCTCTTCCTGTGTGCCATCGAGATACTGCTGCCCCAGCAGACCACACCATAAAAGGTGGCAAACGCCACCACTGTGTCAAAGAAGGTCCTCAGGAGTGCTTCCTGCACTCCAAATGACCTCGGTGTAGGCTGATTGAACTACACGCTTGGAGGAACTGCCAGTTCTGAAACAAGCACGAGGAAGGCTGAGTTAATAAACACCTGCATTGTCCAGCACAGCACAAAATGAAGTGATTTTAAAAATCATATTTTTCAGGTACCACAAATGCTTTAAATATTTTTTTCATAATGGTCTGTTGCAAGAGAAAGCAAGGAACAGAAGGAGGTCAATGTAGCAGACAAATTACCCCTATAAATCACCTTGCCCAGAGCAATGGAATGTTTAGAACAGCATGTTCAAAACAAAAACACAGTTTATTTACTCCACATTTTTAAGGACTTTAGGTACTGCAACATGCATAGCAATGTTGTTTGATAGCAGTGATATTTAAGGGCAGATGAAAGTTCAGTCATACTTTTCCAAACTACTTCTTTTCTCACATCACATCTCATATCACATATTTCTGAAAGCGACACCTGCAGAAACTGGTCTACTGGTCTTAAACTCATAATGTCTACAGATGCTGATTTATGTTATGTGACCACAATGATCAGAAGCATGGTCATTAGCTGGTCAAAGACAGAACACCCAGAAAATTACTTGGTAAATCCTAAAGAACTTTTTAATGCTCAAAAATGTTGCCTTTTTGGACATACAAGGTTTTTGCAGTAATATTACATAATGACGCAACTAATCATATAATTGTGAATTTTAGATTTAAACATTATAGCAAAAAGAGCAAATGTACAACTTTGCTGAATAAGGTGAACCTGCTTCCACCTGCTTATGCATTCAGGCATTTTATCGTCTGGTCAAGTGGAACAAGGGTGCCCTCAGAAGACAAGCTAACCCTTGACCTCATGAAGCCCTTCATTACCTGCTGCTGGTAAACCTGAGCTTTGACTTTGTGTACACTTATTGTTCCACTTCTGTCTGGCTGAAAGCTGACCTCTCTCGGCTTTGGCCTTGCTGTCAGGGGGAAGCACTCTGCTTTATGCACATCGCTCTCTGTGTCACAATGTCATTGTCCTCTGCACTTGTTTATCCCCCTGTCAACATCCCTTCCTCCCTCAGTCCCACTCTCTCCTCTCATTATTTTATTCACTCAGTCATTTAATTGCGTTGTGTCGCCAAGTGCACTGGAACTTCTCCATCCGAACTCCATCGACAGTTGTCTCCATGGAGACACAGACTTTCCGCTGCAAACTCCAGAACAGTGGAGTGACCCGGGCATCCCTGCCAGCTCAGGTTCTGGCTATTTCCAAAGCTGCAGTTTGCTTCAGCACCAACTCTTTCACTTTAGTATTGTAATGCAAAGTGACACACAAATGAAACAACACTTGAATAGAGTGTGTTCATGAGATCTTCCTTTGAAACTTCCTAACCTTTAATCATCATAAAAGTCCCAATTCTCAGCCTTCTAAATCCTTCTCATTCATTCTTCACTGTAGGCTCTCAGAAGGTTCTCACCATTTATACTGTTTTAGTATGTTCTCTGTCACATCTCCTTCTGGTCCTGATTCATTCAGTACTGTGGTTGGATGTATATATGGACTCCTCTTTCTTTAGTTCAGTGCTTAGTTTTGCCATTTTAGCACTCGTACAAAGAGTTGATCATTTCTAATGTTTAACGTTTTGCCTGTTTCTCGCTTTGCCCTTTGCCTAGTCCTGTTTGTTCCATATTTGGTTTTGACCGTCGCCTGTTCCTTATGCTTCTGGTTTGCCCCTTGAATTTTCTTTTGTCTGGCTTCAACCTGGACTGTTTTGATTCCACTACCTTCGTTGTGCCTGCAATAAAGCCTTGAATGTTTATTCTGCACATGCTCCTCATCTGTTCATTCCTGATAATCTGTCACATTCTGTCAGTTTGTTTGCATACTACACTCAATAGAATAGTACACTTAACCTACCAATATTCAAACTGATCACAGATTAGACTATATGTCCAGATGTCTGTAGATGCATTCTAATGAATGCATTTAGCTACTTTACGGTTGTTGATACATATGTGCAAATGCACACACACAGCATGTCTATTCCCTGTAGAGAGGTACTGCCAGCAGAATAGGACTATCACAAGCAGATAAACACAAACCTATTGGCACCATGCTTAATGCCAGGTTTGGGGTAGACAAGTATAAATCATGGAGTATGGCAGGAGTTACCCCAACAAAGCAAGATAAACTCTTTTTAATACACTTGATTTTGGATGAAACACTGGATGAGCAGGTGTCACAATACTTTTGCCAGTATTATGGACCTTATGAAACTTAAATTAAAATTGGAATTTGAAGCAGGGCTAGGTTCAGGACCAAGTTTAGGTGTAATTAAACATTTATTTAATTTAAGATTGAGTTATGTAAATGTTTGTTAAGTACCTTCAACATAAAGTGCCAGAATTTCCCCTTGAAAATTGAGATTGATTTAACTCTTTTGGGAAGACTTTACACTAAATTTTATTGCTTTGAAGATTTGATTGCATTCTGCCCCAGAAGACCATAACCATTGAGATTAGGGTTGGTTTGGTTGTAAGCCAAGCAACACTTCTGTGGCTGTATTTGGTTAGAATGGGAGACTTTGAATCAAAGAAGTTAATACTTTTGGCAAACAGTGAACTTTAAAAGCCTTCTCTGAGCAGGGCTTTATGTAAGAGCTTCTGAATGCTCTTTTCACAAAGCAGGTAGATGGAGTGTGTGGTGCTGTAAGATGAAATGCATTCCTGTTTCTCCACATCTCCTCAGCATGAACATAAATTAGATTAGTCCAGTTCACCTTCTGCAGACTGCACTGTGAAGTGCAATACTAATTTAAACAAAATCAGGTGTGTGAATGAGTGTATACACTGTCTTGCAATTCACTGCAGGTCTGAAATATCTCTGGAAATGTGCTGTTTTGTGTGGAAGGGAATGTAAGCTTCAGACCCCAACCAAAAGGGCCCCTGTACTTCATTTACAACTGGCTTTCTTTATGTTTCCCCAATAGACACTTAAACACTACCTATGTTGAACACTTGAGTCATGGTCCCTTTGTCAAGGTTGGTTAAGCATCTGATATTCTGAGTTAGAAAGTCTATTTCATGGGGCTTTCTGGAGCTGCATTCATCATTCCTCAAAAACAGGCCATTAGAGGATCTTCTCCCTTCATTGGCCTTGCAGCTGTAGATGTACAACTTCCTCCACTGACACACAAACACACACACACACACACACACACACACACACACACACACACACACACACACACACACACACACACACACACAAACCAAACCTGCTGTATCGTTGTTTGGAGCTTTATTGCATGAAACCATACTCTTCATAGATTCTGTGCAGCCTTGATTCCTTCCTTAAAATGTGTTCTACACAATTCAAAGGAAAATCTCTTTGAACCTCAATGAGGTTAAACAATTTTAAAATACACCATAATAAAAAGTATCCAAAAAACCCTTACAGCTCAAATTTATCATAATGAGAAATTGTACGTGTAAAGGTGGCCAAGAATGTCAAACTTCCTTGAATTCAATAATAAAAGATCAGTATATGGAAGTCACAAACAGAACCTCAATCACTGTTGTTTCTTCTTCAAAAGAAAAAAAATCCAGCAAAACCAAAAACAGAGCTGAACAACAGCCCAATTCCAACCATCCAAAAGTGTTACATAACACTATTGACCCCAATATTTACACCACCAAAATTTAAACACACCCATTAGAGAAAGCATTAGTCAAAGTTGGGGAAACAACTAAATGTGATGGGAATTGTACTTGAGTACAGCATATCAGCTCCAGATTCTTCAGATAGGAATATGGGTTGCTACGGAAACCAGGCTTAATGACCTATGCCAGTGTCAGCACGTAATGAGGCAAAAGATGTAGAACCACACAAGGAATAAACAAGGCTAAAAGCTAGTGCTTGACCTTTATGACCTCTTCACTCCATAATCTGGAATACCTTGGCTGAACCAAAGTGGATCAAAATACACATCATAAGAGAAAGCACTGGCTTATTTTTACTGGTAAGACCAAAGAAAGATGAATGTGGGAAACGGTTGATGAACGGTTAAAATTTGACTGCCTACAATCTCTTCAACTTGCTAACAGCAAATTATACTGAGAGGACACAATGCATGAGAATAATCACAGTGTTTATTACACTAACAGTTGCAATGTTACAACTTGATGTGGCTTCTGTGAGGCGTCGGTGGTTTTATGAGTTTATGCAGTTTATTTGTGTTTTTTTCCACAAGACTTCTATAAAAGGAGGTGAGGCAAAATTACGGGGATGTAAATAGGCTTGTGAGATGTCAACTCAAATGCAACAATTCAAATACTCAACAGATGTATTCTTTAGCATGTTGTAAACTTGACTTTACCCAAGGAATTTGAGTTTAGTCTGAGGAACTGGATGAATAAGTGTTTACATGCTGTGTTTAACTGACTGGCCTAGTTCACAAATCCTTGAGATACACTGACAAACATACAGTCTGAATACTTCACCGCAAACATGGCACTAATGAACACCACAGTGCTCAGAAAAAAATCAGCTTAAATGGTGTAAGACACACTCGGACATATTTGCCTACACAATTACACACACAGTCACACACTCATTCATGGAATGTTACATGATTGTGTGGAGGAGACTCCGGCACAAAGGCATTTCCGTTTTCTCTCTGTCTATGATCCAGAGACATTCATCTCTCTCTCTCTCTCTCTCTCTCTCTCTCTCTCTCTCTCTCTCTCTCTCTCTCTCTCCTCTTCTCCCTCTGCCGCCTCCTCCGTCTCTTATGTACTCATTCTCTTTGCTCATCGTGCGTGCCATCAGAGACCTCAGCTAACTTTAGCCGGTAGTAGGTGGGTTTCCCCACACAGTAACATATACACACGTGCTTATAAACACCAACACAAACTCACACACATACCTACTCACACATCAGTGCATATACACAGACGTGTAAGGCCATGCCTGCTAGAGTGTTGAGACAAGCGAGAACAATGTTACAGAACATTTGTTTAATATCCATTTATTTTTATTCCAAAAGCACACCCTTTATATATAACACATTAATAATGTTGTAATAAATGGTGGTATTATCATGAAGCAATTTTCATTACAGTGTTTAATTAATGGTGGTTCTCAAGAACGCACGAAGGCATGATCCAGATTTTGTTCTGACCCACTTCACCGTAAATGTGGAGGGAACTGAAGACCAGTCAGAGAAGATTTGCTCTTAGAATCGTACAGAATCTTTACACTTTAAAGTAATTTGTGAAATTAGCATACTGGACCTGAATAGCTTGCTATTGAACCTGTGGATCATAGAATAACCTACCATCCAAAGACCATTGAAGGTCAGGGTTAGTGGAGACAAACAAGGATATTCCCTTAGAATCATACAAAATCAATTATATGATTGTATGATTCTAAATGGACAAAGATGGTGAAAATGTGCTGCATTGGTATAAATAAAGGATAATTTATAAACATATGTTGAGGTGGGCAGTTGTAGGTCTGGAGGGGCTCACTGCACAGCAGGTCTGATCTTAATTTGGGTGTGCAGAAAGTCTTTGTACTGAAGCTCTGGTCACACACCTCACACACTGACTCACTCACACTATGCACAATACATAGCTCTGAGTCACACGTACCTAGTACTACAGTGTCCTACTGCCCCCTCATAAATACACACACACATACACACAGACGTGTCCACCCCAACCATTATCACGACTGAAGTGTGATGCGGTCATTGGTGGGATATTATATCTTTAGCTGTGATTAACACCAGGTCTAATCCTGACACAGCTTTAGTTCTTCCTTTGCAAACATATGCACACATACACACACACACACACACACACACACACACACACACACACACACACACACACACACACACACACACACGCACACAAACACACACACACCGGTCAAAAAAAGATGAACATATGACGTCAGAGACACTGCCACATCTCTCTCTCTCTCTCTCTCTCTCTCTCTCTCCCTCTCTCTCTCTCTCTCTCTCTCTCTCTCACTGTCACTCTCACTCTCACTGTCTCTCTCTTCTTTCTGTCTCTATCAGTTCAGTAGACTTTGTTGGCATGGCATTGTTTTCATACAGCATTGCCAAAAGAATGACCAAAGTCATTCAAGTTTGTTAATTGTAAGCACAAATATTTCTGTTTTTCATGAGCTATAAGCCATTTTCATATTCTAATGATTTGAGAGACACTAGTAAATTTGTTTACGGCGTGCTAGAATTTGGTTTAGTCTAGTTGATTATAACAGGCTGGTTTAAGTTGTGTGTTAATAATACTTCTACTGTGTTATTAACAAGAGCTGACCAAAAGGAGTATCTTCCTTATGATTCTCCTTGTGTCCTATCATTGATAATGTACAGAACCAGGCTTTTATCAGAGCAGCAGAAGGTCTTTTCCATTGTGCTTCACCTGTGAATCAGAATGATGTCTGGGGTGCCTACATATATCTTCATCATATGTCTGTGTCTCTAGATCTGTCTCTTGCTTACTCTATCTGTGACTGGTTCTTGTTCTCTCTCTCTCTCTCTCTCTCTCTCTCTCTCTCTCTCTCTCTCTCTCTGGTAATCTTTTTATTAAGATTGAAAAGGGGAAGTCACTGAGGGCAGTTTCTGAGGTGAAAATGACGAAGGGGAAAAACTACTGTAAAAATAAAATGCAATGACGATCAGAGCAGCAGGTTCGCTTCCTGGACACTCAGACTGAAAAAAGAGAGATATAATAATAAGGCAGTGATGGAGGGTTGAAGTGGATGTTAAAAAAAGACACAGATGAAATTGCACACTGAAATGTCTTCTCTGTCCTTTTTTACTCCTTTCTATGCCTCAAGTCTCAAGCTTTTGTGCAAATACTAATAAGCCTGTAGTCCCCCCCCACTCTCTCTCTCTCTCTCTCTCTCTCTCTCTCTCTCTCTCTTTCTCTCTCTCTCTCTCTCGCCTCTCTCTCGCCTCTCTTTGTGTGTGTGTGTGTGTGTGTGTGTGTGTGTGTGTGTGTGTGTGTGTGTGTGTGTGTGTGTGTGTGTGTGTGTGTGTGTGATGTAGCTGGAAAATGTTTATTATAAGGAAAAGTGTATGTTTTATTGGCTGTAAAATATGCCAGCAGAAATTCTTTAGCTTTGATGGCTTTGATGGGACATGGCAAAAGTCAAGGAACACAACAACTAATTCTTGTCCCTTGACTTTTCAGTAGTAGAGTAGTTTAAGATGAGATGATCACTAAAAATGTATTAAGTTAAAGATGAAACACATCTTTCAACATTTTAAGCAAAAACAGTCATTTATCTTAGGCTTTGTAACATTTTAGAGTGAAATGGAAAGGAGTACTCTTGTACCTATACCGAACGCTAGGAAATTTGAATGCTCAGGGGATAATGTGCCACATGTTTAAGCATTTGAGCCTTTCAGGTGCCAGACAGCAGGGATGATGTTAAACTTTATTTTGAGTGGGATATTTAGTTCTGATTTAACACATGTACACAATCACTGTTAGCATTTATGATGGTGATGGAGGTAATTATTATGGTACTCAGTGGAGTGAGAGATTGCACAAAGGCACCCACACCCCACAAATAAGGCTTATATGGATGATATGACAATGCTGACTATTACTTTCCAGGGTACCAATCAACTACTGAGAAATCTAAAATCTTAGGATGGCAAGGAAGAAGGTTAAACCCAGTAAGTCTAGAAGTGTACACAGAAAAGGGAAGTGTGCTGAAAGGTTTCTGATGAAAGTGAAGCAATAGCTTCTGTCCTAGAGAAACTCAAGTAAGAGCTTAGGACGGGTATAGTGAAGCACTGGAGGATAGCAGATTGTGAGGTTGATGAAGGACGAGGGAAGAAACCCCAATGGTAAGTCTTTTTTGCCTGAGAAAAGGTAAAGTGAAAGGAAGGGGTCAAATGTGTAACTGTTAGATGTAGTGTCTCGTCAACCTCCTGGGTCATTTCACAAACAGTAACATTTATGAAAGGTTGCCGATCAGATCATAAATGGCCATTGCAACCTTAGTTGTTATATGAAGGATAGTCTTGTCTTCCTGTAGCACTGGTTAATTGAATTGTTTTAGTATTATTCAAAGACAGGTTATAGCAGGAATGTTGCTGATCAGATCATAAACAGCCACAGAACTTTACATTGGAAAACGGTGGATCGTTATTAGGTGCAGGATTTTGTCATCTTCCTGTATTATTTTATATTGACTGAGGCTTCAGACCCACTAGCCCGTTAGGGTTGAGGCTTGCCCCATAATTAACATTATGATTCTCCAAAGCTTTATGAATACCAAGACTCTCCAACCTTGTCCCAGAAAAACAGCAGACATTGGTTCTTCTAAGAAATTGCCTAGCACTCCAACAAAGCAGTTTTCAGTTTGCCATTTTCAGTTTGAAATGGAATTAAGAAGGGCAGTTAACAGGAACGCAGAGTTCAATATAAAGTCTAGAAGAGCAAGAAAATAATATCTCATATGATAGTTTAGTACAGTATTGAATAGTATATAGTATAAAATTACAGACTGAGGTCTATAACGCTTTTTTTAGAGTTTAGGGGCAAACTTATAAGAACCAAGGGTTGTTAATAGAAGGAATTTAAGCCCTGATTAGGCTTTAAAACAAAAACAAATGAGAGGCAGCAGAAACTTTAGACAGTTTGTATCACATTCTAAATAAAGGTGACTCTAGCAGCAGTACACAAACCAGAAAGATACTTAGAAGCTAGGAGACATGAGAGAAGATGCTCCAAAACAAACTGCACTTTCTGAAACAAGATCTTTCACATGTGAAACCACAGGATTACCTGAGTATAGAGAAGGAAAAGAAGGTCATAACCTGAATCAATACTACATTATCTGCCAAACATTGTGGAGGCAGTGTTATGGTGGCATGGGTGAGCGATGCCAGAGGAACTGGGTCAATGGTGTTTACTGGAGGATGTGATCAGACCTGGAAGTGTGCAGTTTAATCAAATGCAGAAAAACTGAAAGGGAAGGTTATTCACATAACAGATGGATAATGACAAAAACAAGTAAAGAAAAAAATCTCTGTGCTAAAAGAATTGGGAAAACTCAGTATTTTGTGATGTTACAGACTTAAGATCATGGATTGCAATTTGTATCCAAGTATAAAAATAATCTTTACATTTATAAATATGTTAGTCTGTCCAATTACTTTTGACCCTGTGGAATGGATGATCTGTAATTTCTAAACATTGAATGAATTCCTTTGATTTAAATTTTAAAGTCTCCACTGTAACTTCATTACACTGGATGCTTATGGATCTGACTACCTGTAGTGAGACTGGGAGATGATTGGATGATTTGATATTTTCTGTTAACACTGCTGCCAAGCATCTCAAATTCTGCACCTTCATTTTGCCTCCCACTTTTTGACAGTCACAATCATGATCAACCACACACACACACACACACACACACACACACACACACACACACACACACACACACACACACATACACACACACACACACACACACACACACACACACACACACACAACTCACAGGAGATATTTCTTGATGCAGCAATGATGACACATTAACACATTTCATGACAGCTGTGATAATGTTTCTCAAGTCTATATATACACACACACACACACACACACACACTACACACACACACACACACAAAATACATACTCAGTGTCTTTCATAGCATTTTACTCCTGTTCCCAAATGCCAAATGTCATTAGTTAGAGGAATCTCAGAGAGGGTGAAGGATTCTAGTCTTTAATAATAATCAGTATCAGTGTGTGGCAGGTATGTGATATTGTACACACTGTCCACGTAATTAATGATACCATTACCCTTACTCACTTTTGGAATGTTTATACATAAACACTTGTTTGTGATGGGTTTCTGATTGAGCCCACCTAGATAGCATGCAGATGTGGGCCACTTCTGCATAGACATGGCACTGTTGGGATGATGGCAACCTGCATGTGAGCTGAAAATACCACATACTAAAATGTCCCACAAGTATTAAAAATACAAAAACTGGTTGCTGTCCACTGCAAAGTTCTGGTCAATCAGCAGCAATGGGCCAGATGAAAATGGAAGGTGTAGGCCAAATGTGTGCCAGAATACACTGTAAAATGCAAACAGCTAACCATACTTAATAAAAGTCTAAGTAAGGGTTGTATTGGTAGTGTGTTTTGTAAAACAATCCAATGCTTACTGAGTATAGTTTACTTATCTAACTTAAAAAACCTGCATAGAGGTCACTGTTAAAACTGACTTGAGTGAATTCAAATGATTAAACAAAAATGTTGCCTTAAATCATTTGAGCTTAAACACCCTCAACACAGTACAAACAAATTGTTTTACGTTATTTGTAGGTAAGTAAATTCAAGTAAACTTTGTTTAAAGAGACATAAAAAGAGACATGTACATAAAAATCATATTCCAAATATCACTCTCAAATGCTGATGGCATCAACTCTGCATTAGTGGTCAATGTAACACTGCTTCATATAACTACCAGTAGAGAAAGTGTTTGTAAAACCTGAGTAAATTTCTAATACTGTGGGGCACAGAACAAGCATGTGAAAGTATGTATGAGTCAACTAGAAGACACAGAGCTCTGTCACTTGAGCAACATGCTGAAAGCTCCTACCTGATGCAAATGTGTTCTCACAACCACAAGTAACACAAGCAGCCGCCAATGTCTTCTAACATAAGGTTGTAGGAGGTAGTATACCATCTCTCTCTCTCTCTCTCTCTCTCTCTCTCTCTCTCTATCTGTGTCACACTTGCTCTCATCCAGATGGCAAGTGGTGGATCAGGTTAATGCATTTGTGAGACAGATACAGATGGGGTTCCTTGTACACCAAACAACCTGGAGGGATTTTCTTATCTCATTCATCTATCTATCTATCTATCCATTCATCTATCTATCTATCTATCTATCTATATCTATCTATCTATCTATCTATCTATCTATCTATCTATCTATCTATCTATCTATCTATATTCATTGTTGTAATTTGTAAATGTACTTTAGATTTTCACACCTCTTTTTGTTTTTCAGGGATCTCCTGTGTAGGCTGGAGAGAGAGAGAGAGAGAGAGAGAGAGAGATAAAGTGGTTTGTGTGTGTGTGTGTGTGTGTGTGTGTGTGTGTGTGTGTGTGTGTGTGTGTGTGTGTGTGTGTGTGTGTGTGTGTGTGTGTGTGTTTATTAGAGAAGGCTCTTCTGACAACACCTGACAGACCTTAACTAAAGTGTACTGTGTCATCCTCCATCATTTGAAGATCATTTTTCTCTGGAATGAATGTAATTAGTTACACAAGAGCTTTGTGCTTGTCATGATTTGTCAGGCACAGTTACAGCTAACAACAATCAATAATAATTTAGTCAAAACACACTGTAACACTGATGCAGTATTCCTGCCATTAACATGTCAAAGCAGATACATGACTAGTACCAAAATATTACCAGCGTCATCACTGTCATAACAAAACACTCAACCCTGAACATTACTACCTAACAGTCCACATAACTATGCCAGAAACATCTCAAGAATGTCTATAACCTTTTTAATATACAGTAACATTATATTAATATTATGTTGACATTATGAGTAATGAGAGCTAATCCGGATTTTCCTTGGGCCCTAATTCTGACAAAGGGCCTTCCAACCTCAACTCAAAAGTCTTGTTGAGACCTCAGCCCATACTATTCTTGGGACTTCTTTATTGCCTTAAGAATAAAATAAAGATTAGATTAGATTAGATTAGATTAGATTAGATTAGATTAGATTAGATTAGATTAGATTAGAACTTTATTGATCCCTAGGGAGGGATCCCTCAGGGAAATTAAGTTTCAAGCAGCAGCAGCATCAATACACCACAGAAAACATTAGATAGTGAACATATTAATTTAGTAAAGAACACTATAGAAATACATAACAAAACAGTAGTATTAGTGTATACACACATACATATACATATATACATGTGTCCAAATACTTTTGTCTATAAGCAGTCTTTCCTTTCTCTCTCATGTTCTGGCTACTCTCATGCAGCTAGGGGTATCACATGTGTGGGTGGTCTCTATGCTATGTGTGTGTGTGTGTGTGTGTGTGTGTGTGTGTGTGTGTGTGTGTGTGTGTGTGTGTGTGTGTGTGTGAAAGAGAGAGAGAGAGAGAGAGAGAGAGAGATTTAATTTGTATTTGTGCATGCATCTGCAGCCCTGAAATCTCTCACAAAATCCACCTGTGTAGGTACCCTCTTCTGCTACCTCTTCTCGCTTTTTCTCTCACTGTGTGTGTGTGTGTGTGTGTGTGTGTGTGTGTGTGTGTGTGTGTGTGTGTGTGTGTGTGTGTGTGTGTGTGTATGCACATGCGCATGTGGGTCTCTCTTTTACCTGATGTGGTCTTTCCGGTCTGCATGCTGAGGAATCCCTTGTATCCAAGGCAACAACAGGCGCCATCACCTCTGCCACGTGCGTCACACCAGTCTCACAAGGAAGGACTGAACTTTATTAAACCATCAAGAAAAGGAGAAAGACGGCAGCTCAGTGTTTTCACAGTCTAGTTCCAGAGGAATAATGTCAGGCTGCACAGTATCACTAGCTGTGAGGACTGCTTGAACTGGCAGTAATACAGTGAAGAACCTCACCACTGTCACTACTCCATCTGCAGAGAGATCTTGAATCTCATGCTAATTGGCAGTGCTCTGCAGTAATTAAATTATTAACTGTTTATGGTTAGATTTTTCATAAGACTTAGGGACATTATTTTTTCACCAAATGATCACTAGAACTATGCACATGCTTCCCCTGCTCATTGCAAAGCTGTTCAGAGGGGTGTATTAAGCAAGAAATCCACAGAAATCTGCAGGATAAGGTGCCTAGGAGCAGGGGTGGAGGAGTCTGTAAAGCAACATTAAGTAGTGTTTGTGTACCTTAAAAAACAAGTAGAAAAAAAAAAAATATTGATTTTATTTTTACGCCAGGATGAGGTGGAAATATTTTGAATTTCACTAAAGCCACATGCAAAAGAGAAATGTAATGTTTTGAATAAACAATGACATATCAAGCCCTAAGTTTTATGACATGTTTTTCATGTCCAATCAGGAACACAGATTTTTCAAAGTTAGTTTTGACATTCTGAAATGCCGACCTTCCAGAACTGTCTGCTGCACTGGTGCTCCCAGATGTGTGGGAGGACGCACGCAGACACAAAGGTTTTATCCCTCACAAGTGGACCAGTGGCACAGTCTACCTCATACAGGTTTCTTCACATAATTTGTAGTGAATAGCAATATGCATAGCGAGATCAATTTGTGGTCACAAAGAGGACACACTTTTTTACAATGTACAGCAAACCTAAATAAAAATCTGATACCAGTCTCAAACCACAATTCCCATAAATGAATAATAATAATAATAATAATAATAATAATAATAATAATAATAATAACAATAATAATAATAATAATAATAATAATAATAATACACACTGTGTGTGTGTGAGTGTGTGTGTGAGTGTGTGTGTGAGAGAGAGAGAGAGAGAGAGAGAGAGAGAGAGAGCAAGTATGTGAACCATTATGAACTCTTTTTTTTTGAATTTATAAATGTGATCGTTTGGCTGTTTTCCAATATAGGCTAACAGAAGAAAGTGTTGCAATTGCGTAGCGCTTTGATGACTCATAGTGACTGGAAACAGTGTCTGGAACACACATCTCTACATGTACTGTCTTAAAAATTCAAACTTGTACAGTGCAACAGCACTGAAAACTCAGAGCTCCACTGGAAATCTTAATAGATTTTATAGTGAATGTATGTATTGTGATACCAGCCCAAGAATAGCTGTGACTAAGACACCAAGCAGGACCAGAGTTACTGATTTGCACTTTTTAAAAACACTCCACTCCACTCAGACACAATCATGCTAGCCCTTTACTTTAACAGTCCTGAGCTCTGACTGAAACTGAA
Organism: Acestrorhynchus altus; assembly: GCA_034509495.1. NCBI lineage: Eukaryota > Metazoa > Chordata > Actinopteri > Characiformes > Acestrorhynchidae > Acestrorhynchus > Acestrorhynchus altus. The sequence continues at coordinate 10,947,107 of CM067501.1, forward strand.
ACTGTCACCTTTACAGCTCTTGTTCCTCACCTTTCTCAGTCTTTCCCCAAGCAAGAGAGCAGTGTTTGCTTTGAAGCCACCATTCTGAACTGCTTCATACAATCTAAATGGGTCCACAGGAACATGGTGGCTCTACCCCTCGGTCCATCACAGTATGCAAGCATGTTTTCCCATTTCTTTATGAAAAGCCAATATTATTTATAGTTACTGTTTCACTAGTTATGAGTTCAAACCAGTTGTACCAGAAGACAGCAAGTGTATGAGGAGAAAAAACTTTAATAATAACAGAGTTAATATTAAAGTGTGGTTTGCACTCTGGTCGTGGAACACTGGACCAGCTCTACACTCTCAGGGGAATCCTATAGAGTGCATGGGACTTTGCCCAACCAGTCTACATGTGCTTTGTGGATCTGGAGAAGGCATTCAACCATGTCCCTCTGGGAGCCCTGTGGGGGGTACTCCGGGAGTATGGGGTACCAGGTCCTTTGATACGGGCTGTTAGGTCCCTGTGCGAACGGTGTGTCAGAGCTTGGTCTGCATTGCCGGCAGTAAGTCGAGCTTGTTTCCGGTGAGAGCTGGACTGCCCTTTGTCACATTCTGTTCATAACATTTATGGACAGAATTTCTAGGCGTAGCCAAGGCAGTGAGGGGATCCGTCTCGGTGACCTTAGGGTCACGTCTCTGCTGTTTGCGAATGTTTGCGTCCTGTTGGGTTGTGATCTACAGCTTTCACTGGAGCAGTTCGCAGCCGAGTGCAAAGCGGCTGATGAGGATCACTGCCTCCAAGGCCATGGTCTTGAGCCAGAAATGGATAGAGAGCTTTCTCCAGGTCAGGGATGAGGTCCTCCCACAAGTGGAGGAGTTTAAGTATCTGGGGTCTTGTTCATGAATGAGAAAACTGGACAGGAGACCTATTGTGATGATTGGTGCTGTGTCAGCAGTGATGCAGACGCTGTATTGGTCCATAGTGGTGAAAAGAGAGCTGAGCCAAAAGGTAAAGCTATCTATTTACAAGTCGATCTATGTCCCTACCCTCATCTATGATCATGATATTTGGGTCATGACTGAAAGAATGAGATCTCGGATACAAGCAGCTGAAATTAGTTTTCTCTGCTGGGTGGCTGGGCTCTCCCTTAGAGATAGGGTGAAAAGTTCAGTCATCCAAGAGGGAATAACAGTAGAGCCACTGCTCCTCCACGGTGAGAGGAGTCAGTTGGGGTGGCTCAGCATCTAGTGTCGATGCTCTCCCGGACTTCCTGGTGAGGTGTACCGGGCACGCCCCACCAGGAGAAGACCCAGAGGAAGACCCAGGACACGCTGGAGACTATGTTTATCAGCTGGCCTGGGAAAGCCTTGGGGTTCCCCCGGAAGAGTTGGACCAAGTGGCTGGGGAGAGGGGGCTCAAATTTCATTTCAGGCTGCTGCCCCCAAGCACCTGACCCCAGATAAAGCGGCAGAAAATGGATGAATGGATGAATAACAGTGTTATGGAAACCATTATATGAATTAAAGTCCTTGGTGTAGGCCCTGTCATCCGGACTCTCACAGATCCTGCACATGGAGGACCAAGGACAAAATATCAAGTGGCTGAAAGCAGCAAACAGATGTGTCAGTGAAGGGCTTTAAACCTGTAAAGCAAATAATATATTTTCATTTTTTGTGCTTGAATTTGTTGTAATGCATGGAGATATCTGTAGGTTACTCTGATCCTAGGACATGAAACCTGGAAAACAACATATGTAACTGCCCGCAAAGTGCAGATCTTGTGTTCTAAGAGTTCTACAGACAGATGTAAGCAGTTGATTGCAGTTGGTTCATCAGCAGCACAACTAAGTTAAACAATTTGCTTCAGCACAGTACATTATGTCTTATTATGTCTTCACTGGAATGCTGATAAGGAGGGTACAATTTGTCATTTCTTGATATCCATCTTTTTCCAATCCATCTCATATCTGTCTCTGTCCTCTGTTCCTGCTCTTTGTAAATGTATTTTGTCAGTCCTATTAGGCTGTTCCTCACTGTGCAAGGGAGGGTCAATGGTTGCACTCATTTGCTGTATTGTATGTGTGTGTGTGTATGTGTGTGTGTTTGTGTGTGTGTGTGTGTGTGTGTGTGTGTGTGTGTGTGTGTGTGTGTGTGTGTGTGTGTGCATGTGTGTCAAGCTCATCAGACTCTCTCTGCTCTCTGTGTAAAGCACAAGAGCGCCTCTTCAGTATGTGCGCTGTATCACTGGGTGGACTCACAGATTCTGTTATGCCATAAACCCCATTCATTAACCTCCTCACACTGTGAATTCCACTGCTGCAGTGCGAATGGCCCTTACACTTGCATGATATACTTCACACTACACACACACACACACACACACACACACACACACACACACACACACACACACACACACACACCAGAGTAGGCAAACGCTTTTACGTATGGGTTTATGCATCATGCAGAAGGGGTTTGAAGGTAATATATGGATTATACAGATTCCAGTTCTTGGGATATTGATGTCTTAGTGATTTTTAGGTTGGTTTCTAACCATCCAAACCTGTTTCTGCTCAGCCATTGGTTCTTCCCGAACTTGGCTGACTGACTAGACCTACTAATAACATTTGCAAAAGCTTGTGTTTGAACTAATATTCATGAAATATGCAGTTGACATGACTCTGACTTGTGTAGATTTAGAGCTTCATCCTTCAGTTCTTCCCGAGCTCCTTGACTTTCCCATTGTACTGTGAGTTCAATTCAATGAGTGCTATCAACTAAACCCCATTTTTTAGGTAGTTAAGGGGTCTTGGCCTTGACATTTTAGAAGAACATTGGAACATTCAGACCTACCCAATGCATCGATGTGTTAGTGTATTTATAATTTTCTCCTATTTTGATCCTGTTCTTTCCTTAGAACCCTGCCAACATAATTGGCAGTATGTTGTAGTCTCATTAAACAGTCTGTAAATAAAGAATTGAAAATCCAGTATTGGACACTGGCATATAAAGGGGCATATCATGCCTATGATGCTTATTTAAACTTCTCACCACAACTAAACATAAACACTTGCCTGGATTATGGGACATAAAGTGAATATAGTAAATATAACATCATGTCTTGACCTTGTATAAACGCAGACACAGTACTACTGTATGCCAAAAATAGAATATTGTGAAAATGTTTCTTCAAGAAGGTAAAACAGTCATATTTTCAATATGTTTACTATTATGCACCAAGTGAACAAGTCCATTACTCAGATTATTATAATATTTCATGAGCAATATAAAATAAATTGGCACTGTAGACAGATGCTAAATTTCTAGAAATGAAAATGATAATGTCCATAAAGTTTATCAGGAGATGGAAGCATGAAGTGCTCTAAAATCTCCAGGTAGATGCTACTTTGACTCTGGACTTGGCAAAACATAGTGGACCAATGCAGATGGCCCTTAAACCAATGCAGACTTAAAAAAACTTGCACACTGGACTTCAGACACCTTGGATTCTAAGTCTGTCCACTTCATCCAGACTTCAAGAGTCCAGTCCAGTTCTTTATCACCTTAGCCCTGGAAAGACCCAGCCAACAATGATCTTCTGTGGTTTACCCTCTTTGTGGACAGTGTAAATGATGGATTTCCTGGATTTCTCAATTTATGGACTATAAGCCATACCAAAATGAAAACAAAAATGCTTGAGATATGTTTACATGCAGTTATAATAAAAATATATACCAGTTCATTATTAAATTATTATTAAAATTAATTATTAATGATTTAAAAAAAGTTTTTAGCATTTTTTGTTGCATATGTGTTTGAGTGGTATGGAGGCTGCTGGGAGTATCAATATGCTATTGTTTATGAATTGATAATCTAATATGAAACTGATATTGTTTGTGGAGGTACAGGGTGAAATGTTAATGTATTGGATATGAACTGATAAAACAAAAAGTGCAGTGTGTGTGTGTGTGTGTGTGTGTGTGTGTCTGTAAGTGGGTCGACATGTTGGGGCGTACGTGTGCTCTGCCTCTTGTGGACGTCAGTGCTCGTCACTGGGCTGAAAGATTCTTGGCTGGTTAACCAGGTGTGTTTGCATGCGAATGGATGGCAGCTCAGTGACAATGGGTCCTCAGGCAGGAGTGGGTGAGATAAGAGCTGCTTTGAAGCTCCAATACTGTGCTCCATCCCATGAAGAGTGGCCTGTGTGTGTATGTTTTCTCTTGTCCCTGCAAAGCTCTCCCACTGTTCCACTTGATCATTAATTAAGCTCTCTGATGGCTATTTGTTTGTAATGCTCTTAAAGTTTACTGCCAACTGCGCCAAGCATGGCCAGCATAGGAATACACATTTCCTTTTACCATAACCCTACAACTACATAACCCTACACTTATACTACAGAACCACTATGGATTACTGTAAATGGTTTTAATTAATTAGTAATATATATATATATATATATATATATATATATATTATATATATATATATATATATATATATATATATATATATATATGCAGTTTTTTTAACACAAGTGTCCACAAACATCTGGACATATAGTTCATATACAAGAATGCAGTGGTACTTTTATGTATTTGTCATAAAATAAAAATACTGAAGCTTGAATACTTTGTTATGTCAGTTTAAAAAGTTTTTGTTAAATAATGATGATGAGTTTGTTAGTTTCAGTTGGTCCATTAATCAGGAAATGTTTCACACAGAACAAATTGCATGATGTTCTCAGAATGGGACATTTATCAGTGCTGGTATTTGACCTTATGATCTTTTCACCTTGATGAGCAGACACTTAGACTGCTGTGCTGCCCCAGAGCTATGAAGTTACATAAAAGCAGTTGTGAATAAATGTACCTCTTTTTTCTTGAACACAGAAGTGTGGATGATGACACAACTCCTGCCTTTCAAGAGACAGGAAATCATCAGTTTAAATCCTATCAACACCACAGTACTTCATGATCAGGAGTCTATGACTAGCAAGCCTTACAAAAGTGTAAGGAAATGGTACTTTGTAACTGAATGTTTTTTTTTGTTTTTTTTTTATGAGCACTACTGATCATGTACTGCCATACATTATAAACTGATCAGTAAGTCAGTATCTTTGTTCTGAATATTTGAGAGAGCTCAGTTCATTATTTCATATACCTCTATAAAGCATCAGCAATTGCAGCTTTTACAAAAAACATTTAATTTAAGTTTCTGAACCTTCCTCCACTCTTGCATTTGATTCTAAGGATACTTTATGTCTGTCAGTAGGAAGTTGTGGGAATATGATTTCCAGAATTGATGACGTTCAAACCATTGTTTTAGTTTAGGTTGATTAGTTTGTGCATCACTGTATAACCCATATATTTCACATATACCTTCATGTATAATTCTCCTTTTGTTTGTAGCATGGGTTCCGTTCAGTGGTTCTTCTTTATGTGCCCAAGGAATTTCTCCTTTTACAGCCTGGGTTCCTCTCAATGGTTTTTCCTCATGCCTGTAGAGAGTTCTCCCTTCTGAGGCTTGGTTCAGCTCTCTGGTCCTTTTTCATATTCTCAGTGGCTCTTCCACATGTTTTTAGAACTTCCCTTTTCAAGTCTTGGTACTTCTCTGTGATGTTCTTATAGATGCTCTCACAGATGATCTTGTTTTGAGTCTTGGGGGTTCCTCTCAGTGGGTCTTCCTCATTCTTCTAGACAGTTTTGTTTTTTCAAATCTTGGTTCCTTGCACTGGTTTTTCATGATGCACTCCTTTGAACCTTGGTTCCTCTCAGTGGATCTTTTGTATATTCTTAAATAAACATTTTGGCTCTTCACACTGGCTCTACATTGAGTTTAACTCTCAACAGAGAGTTTATTTCTGCAGGTTACTGATCTTGCTCCTCATGTTCAGGCCCTTTAAAGAGCCAGTGAAAGAGCAAAAGCTAGTCTAACAACATTTTAAGGATTTACACTTATAAATTGTGCTTATTCTTTCACGTATACTTTAATATAACTAAGGTAGTTTAAGATTTAGTAATATATAATGTTGTCACTAATAGTAACAATGTGTGCATGTGTGTCACATTTAAAGTAGCATTTTATTTGCTATTTGACATAAAACAACAATGAATACAGTGCTAGTATATATCATTTACAGTACATTAAAATATTCAATACTTTATTAAACATTTTATTTGGCTGCAAATTCATATTGTAGTTATATATTTCACAGAACTAGTATATAATTGTAAACATTTATCTGCCACTAAAGTTGTTTAATTGTATTGAAAACATTGGTTCTAGACCTGCTTGTACTGTAGATGTTGGTAAAGCACACGTGTGAACTGTCTGTATGCGTGGGTCAGATATCAGGGCTCACATTATGTGTTGAGTTGGAGGGTTTTGTGGAGTGCTAGTTCACACCGCAAGTGTGATGGATGACTTAGTGACAGTGTTTGTCTGTATGTGATGTGTGTGTTGTGTGGTTAAGTGTGAACAGTCTGTAGGAGCTGTTAAATGTGACCTTCTGTGTCTTACTGTACTAGCACTTGCATAAAGTTTCCCTATGTCTCTCTCTCTCTCTCTCTCTCTCTCTCTCTCTCTCACACACACACACACACACACACACACTATGTAGGTGCATGTAAATCCTCCTGCAATTATTAAAACCTCAGTTTGTGAACTCAGCTGGTTCCATTTACAGCACAAATACAAAATAGAAAATACAAATATAAAAGGGGATCTGATGCTTAACTCTAAGTTGCTCTACTTTGGGGAAATGCTACCAGAATTACAAATAAAACATTCACTCTACCAAGATTTAAGACAATTTTGGGGCCAGATGTGGACCACATTTAAGGCAAATATTAATTGATTTCTGTTTACATCAACATTATTACGGACATTGCCCAGACTTTAAACAATTTAAATATGGTATGAGCTAATTACTAATTGACACAATTTAAGCCTTTGTTATTCACTGCTAAATAATTGAGTAATACCCTTGATTTTAGAAGAAACAATAAATAACCTGTTGTCCCAATGCTTTTCCCCATATTCTCAAATATTTTATTGTTCAAATATTTCATGATTATGTCTTAGGTAACCTCAATTAATAAATAATTGAGATATTAATAAATGATTTAGTAATGTTTGTCATAAGTACTGTTAATTATGTACCCTTATTGTAAATTGTTACAAGGCACCTTTTCATTAATTGTTTGTTCTTACATGAATAGTTAAAAAAAAAGGCCTGCTTTTGTTGATGTAACTGTCTCTACCTCCAAAAGAAGCTTTCTACTAGATTTTGGACTATTGTTGTGAGCTGATTGCATTCAGCAACTAAAGCATTAGTGGGAATATGATATTGGATGGTCACCACACACCTCATCCCCAACTCCCCGGTTCACTCAATTAATAATGTATGTAGCAGTTCCACTACTCCAACATTAATGCAAATATGTTTTTTTCTAGCTGGGCCATTTAAAAGCATAATGGGCTGCATTCTAAGGGCATGATGTCACTTCTTTCAGTTAGACACACATGAAGCAGTATGACATAGGAATTTTTGTGTAAGTGAATGTTTCTGGAAAGGGCCTTGCAATGCGCTTCTGTGTTAAACGAGCGGAATATTGATTAGACAGCTCACACAGTATGACCCCCTTCCACAGAACAAGGTAATTATTACAAACAAAATCCCATCGCTTCAGAGGCTCAGCAGAATCACAGCACATCTTCCACAGACTCTTACCTGTAGCTCACTGCTGTGCCTGTGTATGTGTGTGTATATTAATTATATTGCAGGTATACAGGGTGTGTGCAGTGCTGTGCTGTGCTGTGTGTGTGTGTGTGTGTGTGTGTGTGTGTGGGGGGGGGGGGTTAGGGTTAAACAGTTGTTAGGGTTATGGTTGGGATTAATGTTAGGTTTGTGGTCAAAATTAAATAAATTAAAGTAAATGGTCTTCACCTCAGCAATGACAGGTTTGTCATACAATGTGTTCTCTGTATACTGTCTTCACAACAGTGTTACAACAGACGTCATCCGTGTCAACTTTTACGTATAACTTCAATCAAGAGGGTGCGGTTTCATGGCAAGACATTCTTTGTTGAGTTTGTTTGATAACCACATGTCTGGGTGGCATCTGTACTGGTGGCACTTTAGTAAGAGCACACTGTACCAATTTTGAAATGGACTTTAGTTGCATGTCTGCAAATTGTTCTTGAGACAAGGCTGGTTTATTCAGTGCTCTACCTAAACACCTAACTTAACACCTATATTATCTTCTCTCTACTATCTTCACCATCACCATCACCACTATCACCATCTTCATCCTCATCATCATCATCATCACCAAAAACATAAATAAATAAATAAATAAATAAATAAATAAATAAATAAATAAATAAATAATAGCTGCCTGACTGTCATGGAGCCATTCAGAATGGCAGCGGGTCATCTTCAGTGATGAGACAACCAATGAATCTGTGTGTTTAGGCACACAAAATCAACGGTTTGTTGTCACACGTCACACATGCAGAAGGTCTGGTGTCATGGTGTAGGGTGCAGTTTTATATAATGCCAAATCACCATCACTCTTCATTACAGGCACGTTGATAGTCCTAACGTACTTTAATGAGGCCCTGCAAGCAGTGGTCCTATCTTTTATGAATGCAAATGACTTCTGTCTGTGTAGCTCAATAAATATTCCCCATATCAGTCTAATTATAAACAATATATATATATATATATTTGCACAACACTGAGTGTTTTCCTGAAAATTTCTTTAGGACAACAGTACAACTGTGCAAGTACATTCAGGACTTAACGGCTGTTATTGTGGTGCACTACATGCTAATGCACTTAGCAACATCTATGATACAAATGGTCCCTCATTACAATACACTCTTCATTAATTAAAATATGGATATGAGGATTCCATGACTCACTCTAAAGGGGGTAAAACAAAAATCTTATATGTAGGTGTGTATTAAAGAACATGAGAAATTTAAAGTGGAGGAGAGGTCATCAAAATCTGGAGCTTTTAGGCTTCATATTCAGAATGGGCTCTTTAGTAGAGGATGAGGGAGTCTAGGGCTTTTCATATGGTAAATGATCCTGGGTAGACACACACACACACACACACACACACACACACACACACACACACACACACACACACACACACACACACACACAAAAGAACCCATCTTTCCTTCTGTCTGTCTGCCTGTCTGTCAGCCTGCTCAATTAGACCTCAAGTACATTAGATAGGGCATCAGATCAGACAGTGTGAAGCCCCCGCAGCTAATTAGCAGCAAGAACTAAAGTGACCCCTGTGTGTGTGATACAGAGTGGGCAAGCAGGTGGGTGGACTACACATGGAATGTGTGTGTGTGTGTGTGTGTGTGTGTGTGTGTGTGTGTGTGTTTGAGAGAGAGAGAGAGAGAGAGAGAGAGAGAGAGAGAGAGAGAGAGAGAATGATCAATCATTTTGAGCCTGAAATCACATTGAAATATTAAAAAATATAAAATACTGTTTTACTGAGGAATCGTAACCCATTGCTCTTGAACAGTGGCCTCCTGTTAACTAATATTATTGAGGTTGAATGCTTTAACCACCTTCTTCAAATCCTAGCAAACATTTTATATGGGGTTTAAGTCTAACTGTAATAGCCACTCCAGAATCTTCCAGAACATCTTTTATAATAATGCATTGAGGTCTTTGAGGTATGCTTGGGGTCATTGTCTGTTGGAAGGTCTGATTCTAAGCTTAAGCTTACCTACAGAAGACAGGATGTTTTCTTCTTGGATATCTTATACTTGATTGAATCCTCTTTGCTTCAGATTTCCAGTGCCAGAAGAAGCAAAACAGCTCCAGAGCATCACTGAGCAACCATCTTGCTTCACTGTAGGCAGGGTGTTCTTTCCAGTGTATGCTTCATTCTTCTTCAAACATACCAAAAAGTTACAGGTTTGTTTCATCATGCCACAGAGCAGAATCCCACAATTGCTTATTTATATGTTTTTTAACCTGCTGGAACTGACATCACATAAAAACTTAAAACTAAAACTTATGGGGACATTTAGTTTTAGTATTCACCTTACAGTGCAAACACCTTACAGTGCAAACACCTTACAGTGCAAACACCTCACAGTGCCTGCAGCGACCAAATCTTGCATTGGTCTGTTCAGGAATCAGGTGGCAAACAGTAATAGTTACTTTTCTAGTAGAATATAAGTGGTAAGTTAGTGTGGGTATACATTAATTGCTTTAATAATTTGAGATCACACTTTAAATTGTAAAACATATTTACATGTATGTCAACTGGTATGTAGACGATTTACAGAGAATAACAACAATCTAGACCTGGTTTGACTAGGGCTTGCATTCACTGTCTCTGATGTATCTAGGACTTGTGGAACAGTTTTGTTCTTCTATTTTCCATCCGTCCAGTTCCTGAATTCCTAACCAATGGAACACATTGCTTGGTTGTATTTACTTAGATACAATACAATAAGAAAATCCTTATTAAAAACCTCATTAAAAACAAAACAGAGCCCCACTTACAATAGGATTTAGAGACAAAATACCAGCCCACCTTCCTACTGGTATAAAATGCAACAAAGCATCTCCCAGTTCAGGCCATTAAAACAGTAATACTGAAGCCTGGAGTGACTTGTCATTTATTCAATTATTGTTTATATATTTTGGGTATATAACCCTTAATGCAGTTTCAATTAACTTGACAATAATTCCTGTATAGTTCCTCATGTCAATGGCAGGCCTCTGTATTTTATACAATGCAACATTCATATATTACAGGGTTAAGAAAACTCTCCACTTTGTACTTGCTTGCACAGTAACTCATCATTGTATCACTGCCCATCTGTCATGCATCATGACATCACACACGAAACACTCACGCATGTTTTCTTACTGTTTAGCCTAAAAATGCACCAAATATTTATTGATACTGTGAAACATTTCCACAAATCAAATGAAGGGGTCCTCATGTTGGGTTGTAGTGCACTTATACCAGTGCACAGCACCAGCCAGAACAAAAACTTCTACAGTAAGATTTCATTGCAAGTCATTTCAGAGCATTTATGTTACAGGAGCAGGATGGATGGATGGATGGATGGATGGATGGATGGAATTTTGGTACATGTTATAGTTCTAATAATGTAATAATAGTCACTTGTTGGGTGACCATGTTATGCAAATTATTAAGCATTAGGGGTTCTATGACTAATTGACTACAGTTGACTAAAATCGGTGACCAAATCACCTGACAACTAGTTTACTAGTCAGTTAGTTGACAGACGAATAATAAACACATGAAACACATTTGAAAACAAACACATACACAGAAAAAAATAAAGCTGTGTAATTTTTTTTTTCAATCAGAGCATGCTCAATTTTCTTGTTATGCTGGATGCATTAAAATCATGCTGACCAATCAAAGCTTTGTTATCATGCCTGCAGGCCATGAACAGGCAGTAGCAGAACAGCCCATCTTGTTTGTAGCAGAACACAAAAGCTTATAGCAAGACAATGACTATAAACATACAAAGGTATATCTAAATCAGCGGATCTACAGTAGAGCAGGTACACAGCTTTAAGTTCCACAGCATCCACATCTCTAATGATGTCTCCTGGTCTCTGAACTCCTCCACCCGGGTCAAAAAGTCACAACAGCATCTTTACTCCCTTCTGAGCCTTAAGAAAACTCACCTGTGTCCGTGATCATTCACCACTGTGTCCATGAATCTTTACCACTCTACCATTGAGAGGATATTCACCAATTGCATCTCATGCAGTATGGCTCAGTATGGCAACTGCTCTGCATCTGAACACAAAGCACTCCAGCGTGTGGTGAAACATCATCAAAGACACTTCTCATCCAAACCATTGACTCTTCACTCTACTTCTGAAAAGTTTCCCCTTGAGGATCGATCCCGGTCTGGAAAACAAACCAAAAGCAGACCCTGAAATTGCTTATTGATGCCTCATATTCTGACGTCATTACTACACATACCAGAGCCTGAGGCTTTTCATAACTGCCTTTAAACTGCCTTTAAATAACACAGATGTAATGCAGTCATCCTAGACGTAAGGATCCAATACACTAAAAACCCACATTTGCTGTTCTTATTTGCATCCATTCCAATTAGACTTGAATGAAACCATGATTTAGATATATAATCTGGAGCTGGCGAGGTTGCCCAAAACACGTCAGCCTCCATTTAAAGCTCTTGTGCTGCAAGACTAAGCTGCAGTTACCTCCAGGTATATTTAGAGCTCAGTGTCAGGCAGCATATCAACAGCAATTTTAGAAAGCAGAATTTCAACTAAATAAATATATATGAGAGACATGGAACAGATGGGCCTATATTCTACAACATTTGATATGTCATTCAAGCATGCTGAAGCCCCCTTTTTTTGCACAAGGGGAATGACAGTGCCTTTTACGTATGGAAGTGACTCGTTCACTGGCGTCACTGCCTCAGGAGCCAGTCTTGAAGGTTCCTATCTATTCAGACTGCGGCAGAAATAACTGTATAGTCATCCGCCCATTCGACCCCATGCAGACCCAAAGTCACACCTCCGCCAGGGCCCACCAAGCCATAATTACACATCTGACAGACGGTGAGTTAAAAATTCCCTTTCAATAGATTTCCTTCTTTCTCACGTGGGCGGGAAATTAGCTCTCTTGTGCATTCATGCATCACTTAATTCAACACATACATAAAAGGAAACAAAGTCACACATTTTGATTCAGTTGTGCCTGATCTGCTATGAGCTTCAAACAGATTAGGCAGTGGATTAGGCTTTTGACAGTCTGGTAAACCTTGCTAAACCAAATGTAAATTCACAATTCAGAGGATCTACTGAAAGAGGTAAGAAATGGATTTAGGAAATGTAGCACAAAAACATACCCTGCCTCCTAGCTCAGATTTTAACACCTTCCCATTCAATTCCTTCTTGTCTCCTAATTTCACAGAATAACAGTTATGGGGATTTAGAACTTATAGAAGATACAGTTAATCACCTAAGATAAAAAAAAAAATGTTCTCAAACCACATAGCACATGGCCAAATCAAATTTTTCTCATCATATGTGACACAGATGTGTTATTTATTTGGCAGTGGGAACACACTATGATGACGTTTTTAATTCTGATTTGGATTACTTTTATACTTGTATATATGACTTTTATTTTGACTTTTTATGAGTTTTTCAGTGAATGAAAGAGATAACAGTGATAGCTAGGTAACAGACATCATAAATATTTGGGGCACTTTTTCTTTGTTTCTTTGCTTTTGTTGTCTGAATGTGGCTGCTGGAAGATGGGGCTGTAGTGGTAAAGGTAAATAGATGTCTTAAAAGCAAACTTTAAAGAAACCAGGAAACCAAATGGCTGAGGCCAAATAACCTGTCCTTTTCACACCAAGCTTGAACACAGTGATAAGACAGTAAAATTCCACAGTGCAGTTAACAGTGTGCCAAGTCCAGAGTAGCAATGGTAGAAAGGCTGTTCTTCCTGTATCAGAGAGTGGGAGAATCAAAATGATTATAAAGCTGCTCTTTTAACCTTTTGAACCCTAAGCCAAGTTTGTGGGATGCTTTATAGTTTCATGTACCATTATTTGCCAAAAGATTAGAAAAATGTTTGTAGGAGACAGGCACACATGGCAGATATTGTTATTTTCAGAACATTCTGGGATGGTCGAATATGTCTTCATTTGAAATGGAAAAATGTATATTTATGTATGAATTTGTGCATGTTCTGTTGGAATAGGATAGGATAGGATAGAACTTTATTGATCCCTTGGGAGGGTTCCCTCAGGGAAATTAAGGAATATGAAAATGCAAAGTGTTTTTGAGCTGAAATTGCAAGAATTTTAATGACCTGTTTGTTTAGACTAGATTGAAAAGGTTATTTATAATAACAGGCTTTGCCAGCAGTCCAAATAAAAAAAGTTCTTTATTATTTTTTTGTTATGTAAATGTTTCAGTATTATCCTTTCTCATGACTATTATTCTGAAATTTGAATACCGAAAGAGCAAGGAAAGTGCACGCAACACCTGCCTTCTCATTTTCCTCTATAACCCAATATCTGGGTCAGTGATATCATCAACAATGCCTTCTCTTGCTGATCAGTCAGAGTCTGCATGCAGCTCAAGCATGTACACCTCAACAGAGCAGTATAAATGCACTCAAAGGCTCCTTTGGCATTTAAACTAGGAATCAGTTCAGTTGGAAATGAGTGAATTTTAGCCTGTTGTCTGAGCTGGATTACTGATTATTCATTAAACAATGATGAGAATACCATGGATAGATAGGGTGTAAGTATTCTACTTTGCTATGATATGTGTATAATGCAGGTTAATCAGATCTTGAGTTATGAAGCCTAGAAATCAGCGTGTAACTGCTCGAAAGTGTGGATTTCAGATCTCGTTAATCGAAGTTAAGGTAAAAAGGCTACATAATGTTGCTTTAATTCTAAGGTGGAAGAGAAAACTATTAAGAATGTTGTATTATTATTATTTGCATTTATGATACTGGTATAATATGATATTATGATACTTCTTTATGGTAAAGCGTTCTCATAAAATGCCCTTTCCTGACTTTTCTCTTTTGCTATGGATGTCACCTGTCTCTTGATATTTCATTTACCAAAGTGATAATGTTTGTAGTGGTATTCTGTTAATTTGCTGTGCTAGCCAGTGTTGACCACAGCAGAATGGTTTTCCCTTTTGAGATTTGATTCCTCTCAAGGTTTTGATTCTTGGTTCCTCTGCTCAAACGAGGCTTGGACCAAAGTAAAGCTTCTTTATGACAATGCTTCAATTGTAAAAAGATGTATATATAAATAAACTTTGATTGATTGATATCTGAAAAGATATAATTATTTCCATTTTACTATATCAGTCCCACAATGCACTGCAATACAAGGAATAAAAATAATGGATCCAGCATAGAATACCCACAATTTGTGGCATTGTTGCCTATCTTGGGAAAATGTTCAGACAGCAATGAGTTCACATGCATAGCAAGCAACATTGTTCATTACCTTTCTGGTCTATATAGTGATCTGTATTTTCACATGTAGGGAATAGTGAATATGGCAAAGTTTCAGACACAAATTTGACTCAGGATGCCCACTTCAACAAGGGTTCTTTGATGATGATGATGACGATGATGATGATGATGGTGGTGGCTGATGAGGGCTGTAGCACCCTCAGCACCCGAACTTGCCTACATCGCTGTTAGTTTTTACTGTATGGGTTTCAAAATGCAACATTTTACAAGGCAACATAAATAAGGTCACTTCCTTTGACAAGGCCTCTTATTTACTCATATGAATCACTGTAAGCCGTGACTAATTGTCCTATATGTTATCCCGCATGAAGAAAAACAGGAACCTAAAGAAAGAGAGAGTGAGTGTGAGTACAAGTCAGGCCAGGGCAGTGTGATTTCCGCTAATGTGCATAGAAGAGAAGATTGCCTTTCTTTTTCTGTTTTCTCCATCTCCATTTTTTCAGACCATGGCAATTACAGCCTACATGCCTGGAGGAAGTGAGACAGATAAAGAGAGAGGCAAAAAGAGACAGAGAACAACAAAAAGTGCCACTCGCTCTTTACATTACTTACACAACCTCTGTGACAGACAGAGACACACACACTGCTTTTATGGTGGAAGGTCTCACGCAACACATTAGGACAGAGAAGCCTATTTCCTCCTTTGAAATAGACCACCTCAATCATCTCAAACAAAAGCACAGCCTATTAGAAAAGACCACCAGTGAAAATGACACTCTGGCTCCAGTGGCTTTTTTGTCCCATATCAACCACACTTAGACAAGAGAATTCAAGAGAATCAGCCAGTGGAATACGGGTTACAATAAACAGTCTCAGACAAGAAAACATGCCATCGTCCCATGTAAATGCTGTAGGTTTGCATAGAAATTAATGTGACAATAGGAACAGAAATTTGAAGAAAAAAAAAATCAAGGCTATATTAAAAACAGAATGCCATTTGGAAGAAGTAATATTGGACCTTAAAAAAGGAACAGAATGGCACAATCTCATGACATGTGTGCCTTAAAAATATGTAGAAGAAAATGTGCTGTTCAGAAACATGATGCACCTTTCCCTGCTGTATTTCTGTTGTGCGATTTTCCCAAGGTTACATTCTAACTAATAAGTTCTGCCCAAAAAGGCATATGTATTTTTAGTTTAAATAACATGATTAAGGCAAATCATGTTACAAATAAAGCCCCCCAAACCTGAATATATCAATGGAAATACTGGCACCATGGAGACATTTGCATGAATATTTGTGACTGTGACTCATACCAAAATAAGGAGCATGGTTATTATGCTTTTATACTGAGAATTGGATACATTTGACTGAGGACAGAGTCAAATACAGGTCTGTAAGGGCCACTCAACTCTCTCTGCTTTCATCATCTACAGGGCACCGCTCATTTATTACAGCTCATGAGTCTCACAAGTAAAATAAAAACCTTACTTTTTTCACCTTTAATATATTTTTCATTTCTCTATGCCAATTTAGGAAACATCATATAAATATAAAAATCAACAACTGATTTCATGTGCTGTTCAATTATTTTCACAGAATGTGAAAATGTCAAATGGCATCAGATTCTTCTAATAGAGCCTGCTCTGGCCTTTTCTGTAAAGTGCAGTGGTGTTAACTGATCAATCCAGTCTGTTGTTTAAGTGAACACCCAGGTACTTATAAGAGTCCATTCTCTCATTGTCAATTCCCTGGATGTTCACTGGTGGAGGGGTGTGTCTGCATCTGCAGAAATCCACGACCAGTACTTTGGTCTTTCTCATGTTTATCTGGAGGTGGAGACACCAGTCCACAAAGTCCTCTGTACTCACTGTCCTCCTCATTGTTCCCAGAGAAAGAGAGAAAAGTGAGAAAGAGCTCTGTTGATAGCTTCATCTACACTGATTTGCTGGTAGGCAAACTGAAGAGGATTTGTGGATGTACTCACCAGAGGATGGAGATGGGTAAGGCCCAACCTCTTAAGTGACTTCATCAGATGAGATGTCAGTGTCACTGGCCTGTAACTGTTTATGTCCTTTGGGTGATGTTTTTTGTTCAGGAATCACACAAGATTTTTTCCACAGCTGTGGTACTCTTCCCAACTTCAGGCTTATGTTGACTTGAGGGCAGGGCAGCCTGGCCCTGATGCCATCCAGAAAGCTTTCCACAGCTTACCTACAGGACTTATTCATGGCCTCCCCACTAAGATCACACAATTCTTCCATCACTGTGGTTTCAAAACAGTCCTGCTGCGTCTCTTCAGACTCATCAGACCATTTCCTCACTATGTGGGTCACTGCTGGTTCACTGTGTACAAGGGGTTGGTACACATGCAGAAAATAAATGAAGTTATGGTCAGATCATCCAAGAGGAGGGAGTAGTGAGGAGCCTGTATGTTGGCATGACACAGCTCCAGTATTTTATTGTCTCTGGTGTGGAAGGTTACATACTAGGTTAAGGTGGTCAGAGTGGAGGATGGAGAAGTATGATTGAAGTATCCAGAGATAAGATGAGGGCTTGTGGGTGCTGTGCTTGCAGTCTGCAGTTTGAAGCTGAGTGCAAGACATCACAAGTCTTGTCAGCATTAGCAGACAGGGGAACATATCTGTGATGTGATTTTTCCCTTGGGAGGTAGTGTAGTCTCACGATAACAGCTAACAATTTTCTTACGGCAGATTAGTTCTTTAACAGAATTACACCATCTATCATTCACAAATACTGCCAGTCCATAAGAATTATAAGTGGGTTATAAGATTGATTATCATCCACTAATACTTTTTCATTGAGGCTGAAGTTGCATAATCACCCCCATTTCAGTGATTTATGCTGTTATTTCTTATACCTTAATTTTACAGGCAGACGGAAATAAATTTATATAACTCCACATCCCCATCTAAAAATATGGCTTTAGAGATCTATCATAAACGCCTAGAGAGCTTAGGGACGATTTCACACCTATAGTTTTCTCTGGCTCAAATCACTTAACAAGTTTGGAGCTTTCAGCCCTCAGTTAGTTTTATTTTCAAACAGAAAAATCCAAACCATAGATCATACAGTAGCTGTAATAATTCCTTATATGTTCCCTTATGATTGGTTTTGTATTATTGATTGGTTCCTATGATCTGTTTCATTTTCTCACCCAGGTGTGGGTGGGAGATTTAGGAGAGATGAATGATTTCTTGACCCTCTCAATGGCCCACACCTAAAGCAGCCCACTGGGATTTCTCACGGTTCTCCCAATGACAAGTCTATTCCTGCATCTGGCTGTCATATTTGCCTGTGATATAAGAGTCTGTTTGGTGCTAACACTGCAAGGAAGGAGCAACACATGGCACCTTGTAAGGGCACAGTTATTTGCAATTACTTAACAGAGGACAGATTAAAGCAAACGTGTTGATGTAATTATACAACAGGGTAAAGCTTAGCAATATCAATCTTGTAGCTTCAGAATAAAATGAAAGATACAATATTCAGAAACACAACTATTTCTGCTTCAGCCAAATGGCTACATTTGGGTTATTCTTTTATAAACTGTTCCTTCAAGCAATTCTAACTACAGGTCTGTGGAGTCTGTGAATGATTTAGATTTTAGATCATTTAGACAGTCTGTGTAACTGCTTGTATAGTACATTCCCAACAGGGCTTGTTTTATTTGCCTTGATTATGGAAAGCGAGGAGACAAGAGAGATTAAGTGTTCTTCTGTACAGTGTGTCTCTGTGAGAGAGAGATGGGTAATGGAGAGATTACTTTTCCTGCTGCCATCTGGCTTTGTAAGACTGGCATTTCAAAGTACAGCTGTGTGTCTCGTGCCCACACACACACACACACAGACACACACACTTACTCATAAACATTCAGACATGAAGGGGGCATCTCTGTATCTCATACAAGAACATACACATGTGAAATGCTGCGTTAAAGAAATGCATGCAGCTGGAAACTGGCTCAAGGTTCCTGAATCGAGCATTTAATCATTCATCAACCTAATCATTCCGCTTATGATTATGGAACTATAGGTGCTGCAAACCACTGAACCAATTAAAATTGAATTCTCACTTCGTCTAACTTCCCTTACAATCCTGAAACTGAGAAATGGTTCTTGGGTAATTGTTTGGTCCTCTTTAAAGCCATGTTTCTAAAGAACATCTCGTTTACAATCATGACCAATCACTACATGTATTATGGAGGTTTTCCATAATACAGAATAATTTCTAAGTTCTATATGAAACCATTGCCTTTGAAGCAGATATCACATACACCACATCTCCTGCACTTCCTCCCTTGATTGTGACTTTGTCCTTCATCAACAGTTTCACCTATGTCTTTCATAAGATCTCTAGTGCCTGTGGTGGTTCCACTATCTCCAGAGACCATGGCAGCTTCAGTGACTTCAGCTGTCCTCGACCCTGCTGTTTTCCAGGCTGTTTCAACCGGCTTTCCCAAGCATTTGCTTTGTTTTCCTGGCAGCATCTGCTCCCATGTTCTCCAAGGTTTTCAGAGTATCTAGGGTGTTTCTTGCAGGATCAGTTGCTGTCCCAATTCCAAGAGAACTGGCCACTATCCAAGTGCCAACAGTCTTCAACAGTCAGAGTCTGATCCCATGCAATTAAACGATGTTCCTACCAGAAAAGTTCATTACAGACTTTTGAGCCATATTATCCCTTGCTTATGTCTTTCCCCAACTTTATTTTTATAGTCTTCTTTTCTCATTAAATTTCTCATTATGTTTGTTCATTAGTCCAGTGCCTGACTGAGAGACTGCTCCTAACACTAACCATAACAGAATTCTCAGTTCAGAGAGACCCAGTAGCAAGTTTGCACTGATTAGGGGTTTACTAGAATTAGTAGAGCTATAGAAAATATTCTAGACACAGTGTTTGCCTTGGTATTGAATCCTATGATCAGGTGGCTGGGTGTCTACCCCAGCCAGGTCTTCTCCTTAACACTTTCATTATAGGGCAGTGGGGGCAGGAGACAGACAGATCTGTCTGACACACCATGTGGGTTAGGTGTTGTGCAACAGTTGTTTGTGAGTGTGTGTGTGTGTGTGTGTGTGTGTGTGTGTGTGTGTGTGTGTGTGTGTGTGTGTGTGTGTGTGTGTGTGACCATGGGACTACTTGGGTGGGAGTTATGATATGGGGTGTTCATCTGATTACACATGTGGGATATGTGAGGAAGGTGTTGTAGCATGTAACACGACTCCACCTCGTCCCGTCTGTGACATGGAAGCAACGTGAAAGAGAATTCAAACACCAAGCCAACTGAGCAACTTGGGGATTGTGCAAGTGGAATTTAGTGTCTGGTATAGTTTAAAGCAACTGTTTATTAATCATAGCAGAAATAAAATGTTCCATTCTCGTTCATGATCATTTTAGCTCATATCACCCTGCACTATCAGAGATATGGGCTTTACCAAACAAACACAGTGAGTGTTTACATGCGTTTACATGCACTTGATAATAAGAAAATCAGATTTTGTTAGTAATCCGTTCAAAGAGTTTATGTGCACTTGTGTGAACAGATAATGGGAAAACTACAGGTTTACATGAATTTACATGCAGGTTTAACCACCCCACCTCATACCATACTCCTAAAGTCATCCCAAAAGTACGCTGATGGAGCACCGTTATTCCGCTAGTAGTTCCACTCCTCCACAGCTCAATGCTGAGCAGCTTTATAACCCTCTAACTCACACCTGGCATTAGGCATGGTTTACTTGCTCCAGTGAGTCCTTTTCTATTGGCAATACTTCTGATTCTACATAGATTAGAGCAGTTGGATATGTGCATTGGCATAAAGTGTCTGAACACATTAATCTGAAGGAGCATCCACACGCATTTGGACATATAGTGTATCTATAGCCCTAACAGTTTAGAAATGCTGGACATATTGGACACTAGTCAATTTATGTTGGGCTGCTCCAGTTGAATCTATTCTATTGGCAATATTTCTCTGCAGGACCATGGGCATTTGCACATATGTCAGCAACTTAAAGTAGATCAATTCAGTCATAAGTAGGGGAGTCTGCAAATATTTGGACATACAAGTTATATATGTATATTTTAGAAAGAATTGGTCTTGTTCTGATGTGGATCCAGTCTGTCTTGCTTCTCATGCCTAAGCAGCATTTCTTTTGTTAAAACACTGTTTCTCCTGGATCCATCATCCACCACTTGTACTTCTTGCATGTCTTGTCCAGAACATCATCGTCAGTGCCAATAGCACCCCCAGAAATTGCAGGCTGCTTGCAGCCAAGAGAAATTCTCCTGAAATCCTAGATGGCATCACCACGTGACAGCCCATTGACAGGATTTTGCTTGGTATTCCAAAGATTGCACCCTCAGGGATGCTTGACTAGATTAGGCTACTGGCTGTCTGTGAAAGAGCACTGGATTTGTCTCCTTTTCACTGGTTTATCATTTAGCATGTTGTTTATGAGCAGGGATTTTCCTGTGCTACACCAGTCAGCCTGTCTTTTCATCAGTGCTTCCTTTCATGACTCTATATTACAAAATTACATCATCTGAGGTCTAGTCATCCTGAAAGACTCCTCAACATAAGTAAGCAGTATGCAAGAAGGCCTTGTGTTATGTAGCCCAGGGTGTGGAAAGTGGCAACCATTATGATCTTGTATAACAAGATAAAAAGGGGAGATGGTGAAACAAAATGCTCAGGCTCCCAATTCCATCTTTTTTTCTTTGTCTTATTATTTAAAAAAAAGTAAATTTCCACATAAAAGTTTTACAGCCACACTCAACATAAAACATATGGACCACTTTACATTTGTAGTTTTTTTTTTTGGATAAACTCAAAAGGAATACTTTTGAGAAGAACATTTTTGCCTTCTTCTGTAAGTCACTATATGTAGAAACACATTTGTACTTCTTCTAGGTAGCTAAGGATATTTTCTGAGTGAACAGCAAAGCGCTTTTGTAAGTCGCTCTGGATAAGGGCATCTGCCAAATGCTGCAAATGTAAATATAAA
The DNA here is from genome assembly GCA_034509495.1 of Acestrorhynchus altus. Taxonomy (NCBI): domain Eukaryota; kingdom Metazoa; phylum Chordata; class Actinopteri; order Characiformes; family Acestrorhynchidae; genus Acestrorhynchus; species Acestrorhynchus altus. Next base: position 10,969,147 of record CM067501.1, read on the forward strand.
TGTAAATGCTTCAGGTTAACCCACAAATGCATGCATGTATACAGGTTTACAGGTATGGAAGTGTGTGTAAGTATGTGTGGTTGCGTGAGTGTGGCAGCATGTATGTGTTGTACATTTTGAGTACACTGGTCTTCAGTATATGCTCCTTACTGGAACCTGATTCAGGTGTGCTGGAATTAGTGTACATGGGTAGTTCCATGATGTATACAGGTGTTATATCCTGAATTCCTTTAGTTTTATGGTGATTTGAATTGGCTGAGATGCATGTCAATCAAAACTTTGCAAACTGATTGTTTTGAATGGACAAATTCAACAGAAGGAAGCAGATATTAAGCCCTGTTTTATAAACTAAACTAAAATAAAACTGAAATTAAAAACTGAAAGTAAAAACTTGATGAAGCTTTTTAAGTTCCAAGCAATGCCACTGTAAGGGAGTTGCAATAAGCTGAAAGTGCCTTTCCGAGCTTACAAGCTTGCATACTGTCTGTGGTTTGTCGGATTCGTCGCAAGTGACACTCAGCAGCTCCACACTTCACAAAGTTTCTATACATATTTGTCAATTGAGGTTTTTCCACTTTTGCCTGTAAAACTGGATCTCGATTTCCAAGCGTTTTCATAATCTTTCAACAATGTATTACACATATACCACCGTACCGTCTCTGAGAGCTGCACATTAAAGTTGATGTGGCACACCACTTTTAACAACCAATCAAAGGCTTTGTCATGTAGCGTCTTCATCACACACCTCACACTTGCACGACATGGCAAGAGAAGCCTCTGCGTGACATCGGTATTTGTTGATTTTCTCTGCATTTGTGCCTCATTGTTCACCAAAGCCGAGTGAACATTGTCTCTGCAAGAAGATGTGCTGAGGCCTAAACAGTGAAGAAGGATTGTGTCTGAGAGATACAGAGAAAGAGGGTGAACCTGGGAGATATTCCCAAATAACAATTCTCTCCCTCTGTCTCTAATGATCAATTAGCATTCTCTGCACATTTATTTTTATAATAACCCTCATGTACCTTAAATGCATTATATTCATGCTGGTAATAAGCATTTGCATACTGCCAATAAATCAATTGCACTTTTGAAATTACAATCTTAAATGATCACCGAAGGGAGAAAGCTGAACTGCAATATGAAATCATTTAGTGTTGCCCTCAGCTTTCCTTAAGTAATGTGAAGTGCTACATATTCCTGAATTCATTATAAATGCCCAGAGAGCCTTCTACACACTGCTTTCCCATACTAATGAAACACTCGATGTAGGTAGTGCATGTATGTCACACACCTCCAGGGGCCTTGGGTGGTGGGGGGCATCCTGTCCATGGGGATATTCCTGGACTCACTGTACTCACTGTGACCCTGATGAGGAAAAAGCATTTATTTGTGATTTGTTTATTCAGTGGAACAACAAAACACTACTGTTCTGTGATTTATTGTTTTAGCATAAGGGAGATGCACACTCAAATGATCAATGATATTGTTTGACAGATTCTCTACAAGAAGCAAACAAAACAAACTATTTTTTTAAATTTATTTTTATTTATTTATTTTATTTCTATTTTTCTGCTACAATTACAAAGATGTGCAGAAGTGCTGTTTTCTGAAGAGGATTTGTAATTGGTCAACAGCAACAGCAAAGTGGAGATGCTACAGAAATGGTTGTCCTTCTGGAAGGCTCTCCTCTCTCCACAGAGCAACTTTGGAGCTCTGTCCGTGTGACCATTAGGTTCTTGGTCACCTTCCTGACTAAGGCCCTCCTACCATGATCACTCAGTTTGGCTGGGCACCCAGCTCTAGAAAGAGTCCAGGATGATGGAGGCCACTGTGCTTATTGGGAGCTTCAATGCAGCAAAAATGTTTTCTGTATCCTTCCCCAGATCTCGATAGAATCCTGTCTCTGAGATCTACAGACAGTTCCTTAGACATCATGGCTTAGTTTGTGCTCTGATATGCACTGACTACTATGGGACCTTATATTAACAGGTGTGTATCTTTCCAAATCATGTACAATCAACTGATTCTAACACAGGTGTTCTCCAATCAAGCTGTAAAAACATCTGGAGGATGATCAAGATGCACCTGAGCTCAATTTTGAGTGTCATGGCAAAGGCTGTGAATACTTATGTACATGTTATATTTCTGTGTTCTTATTTATAATAAATTTCCCACAAACCTTGCTCACTTTGTCATTGTGGGTTATTGTGTGTGTGTATATATGTGTAGAGAATTTTTTTTAATCCATTTTGGAATAAGGCTGTAACATAACACAATGTGCAAAAAGTGAAGTGCTGTGAATACTTGATATGCAGGCCAATAACTGTGCTTCTGTCAGAAGGGCATTACAGCAATTTCAGTCACCAGTCTTTAGATTCAGTCTACAAATGCTGGGGCAAAATGGCACAGTTGACTTCAGATGACATTTACAAAAGATGAGACAAAAGCAATGCCTTTAACCTTTTGAGACCCATCATTCAGTCACTACCCTGACAAAACAAAGCATGACTTATTACAAAATGAAAGAAAGAAAAAAAGAAAGAAAGCAAGAAAGCTCTTTGTTGGAAATTTTGATTTTGTTCGAAACTCTTTGATTTTTGACTCACAGTTGAATGTAGTGGAGGAGGGTTTTCTTTTCTTTTCTCTTGAGGCCCATTGCTCTTCATTTGTTTGCAAAAGCTTATTAGCCACTGAAAAGCTCTGGTTTTGTCTGAATCATGACTGCCACACATTGCTCAAGTGGGACAACACTGACAGATAACACTGTGGAGCAGAAACAGCAGCTTTATCTTTACATCATCACAGAGACATTTTGTTGGAGCGACCTTTAGGATCGCTAATAGGATGTGAACTTTTAGCTTAATTGAAGAAAGGGTAAACAGTGGGTCTATATTGGGTTATATTATGTATTAAAAAAATAATTTGTTTTGGGGTGAAAATTCCCAAATGCAGTTTTACAACATTATGTACGACCCTATTGTTTTACCAAAAGAAACACATTGATTTCCCAAATGGGTTCCAAAAATGGGTTTGTTTGCAGCAGGAACCAAAGGTTAGTAGTGAACCTCTGTGTGTGTCTCTAGTTGTACAGGAGCAAAAAGCAATGACATACCATTTGTCTGGCATGGTGTAGTCTTCTACGCCTTCTTATTGGCAAAAGTTGATTAACATTTGATCCATGTTTGCTTTCTGGAGAAAATCTATCATCTTTAACAACACAAATGCTCACAGAATAACTGCCATCTTCTCCTTTCGTTTTGCTGAAGCTCTGCTGATGTATTCTGTGACATATCTGTGATAACATATACAGTTCCCCAGTAACTGGTGTAAATACGAGATGGTTTGCTAAAAAGTTCATGTAAACCCAAACAGAACGAGAGTTTTTTTGGTTGAAAAGGCTACACACACACTCTCACTTGCTCTCTTTCTCTCTCTCTCTCTCTCTCTCTCTCTCTCACTCTCTCTCTCTCTCTCTCTCTCTCTCTCTTAGTGGCAGTAGTCAAACACTCGTTGGTGCAGACAACATGACATATGACACCTCTGACAGACAGCAGCCGTCTTGTTCTCAATCCGGTCCTGTACTGTGACACTGTAGGAGTGCATGAATGTGTCCCAGTGAGGGGAGTGAGAAGGCCTGGCTGAGGCACAGTGACTGGTGTGAAGAATATGTTTGCCACTGATCCAGAATGAGCTGGGGAGGTGAAAGTGTGTGACTTAATGTGCAGTAACTAGGCCATTTGACTCGAAAGATAAAGTGTAAGTGTGTGTGTGTGTGTGTGTGTGTGTGTGTGTGTGTGTGTGTGTGTGTGTGTGTGTGTGTGTGTAAAAGAGAGAGATCTAATTGCACTGCCTGCACTTTAGATTCACATTGTACAGACCCCCCCACACACACACACACAGTTAGAGCTCTTTTTTCACACACACACACACACACACACACACACACACACACACACACACACACACACACACACACACACACACAACACTTACAACAGGAAGATCTCGGGAGAGAGAGAGAGAGAGAGAGAGAGAGAGAGAGAGAGAGAGAGAGAGAGAGAGAGAGATGCTTTTATGTACAAGGTCTCATATAATGGAAACTAATATCCCACTAATCAGCATAATGTAAACCAACAAATTCTCAAAAGTGTGTGAACACCTGTTAATCCAAAGCTTCTTTTGAAATCGATGGTAATCATATGGTATAGTAATAATACACTGCTACAGCAACAGCCTCTACTCTTTTTGGAAATACATTGCATATTACAATATTGCCGTTAGGATTTGATTGCATTTATCTTGGAGCGGTCAGATCGGTCAGATCTTGATGTTGTATTATCAGGTCTGCCACTCAGACTCATCCCAAAGAGGGTGGGTGGAGCACCATCACTCCAATTCAGTGCATGGGATAGTCCCCTAATCAGGTAGTCTATCCTCCATCTATATATCGGACTACAGCAGACTCAAATAAGTGATGAGAACAACCTATGAATAATACAAATAAAAACACCAAAGGCCTGATAATAGCCAATATCATTTATTCTTTTCCATGTAAGGTGTGTTCAAATAAATGAACATAAGATGGCAAATGTGCTACAGGATAACACTTTATTGGATGACAATTTTCACAACTAAATCAAACAAATAAACAGACAAATAAATACACCAATCCTCAACCCACACACTAAATGCACCTCTACATAATGATGGGCTTTAACCTAGTACCAATGCAAACGGTAGATTACAGTGTTTAAAAAAAAAAAAAAAGAATTTATGAACATGTAATTCTAGTTTAAAAAAAATAACAAAACCAATCCCAGGAGCACAATGAATATGTTTAGAGCAGACAGCAAGGCCTTTAAAGGCCCTCCACTGGCTCCACTTGTACTACAGATGCCTTGATGGCAAAGTGTGAGATGATTTAGGCCAGTGGTTTGTATGACACTCTGCCCTGGCAGCAAACAAGCACAATAATCTAAGATTGATATTTCTTAGAAAGTCTTTCAACATTTTATGGAATGAAGTTCTAGCTTCCAGGGGTTTGGAACAAATCTGGGGGCTTCAGGAGGTAGGATGGAATTAGTAAGTGTTTATTGCCCAGAATGATCCAAATTGAGGCTGAAATATGACTCATTATGATAGCTAAACATTTACATCACTCACTAAAAAGGGATCTATACACACAAGCTGTGTTTCACTCCGTTAAATATGTCACACATTTCAGGACAAAGTCACTTTTGAGTCAGACACAACAATGCAGGTGTTTACTGTAGCCCCCTTTAGTGGCCTGTCTGCCTTCAGGCTTGTCTTCAGTGTGAGACAATCTGCTTAATTAATTAGGTTCATGTTAAGTGTTTGGCTTGGCCATTTAAGAAAAGTCCATTTCTATGTTTGGATCAGAGAAACATTATGTGTACTTTCAGGCATCAAGTTGACACCATCAATAAACACCATTTCTTTTGGTAGCAATCCATGCCCACCCTTACAGGACCTACACAATGTTTGAGGTATGATTGTGGTCATGAACCCTTTACTTCCTTCTCAAAATTCAAATTCTGGAATCTTGTTCCAGATTTGCTCAAGCTTTTTTTATGTTTTCTATCTGTCTAAGCTGTTTTATGTTCTTAAGCATTAAGTAAACCTTCTTATATAAAGTAATGGCGGTGCCTCCTGATTGTTGAATTAGACAATGAGGGTATTCTTCACTTCAGTAGATACTGTGAAGACATCTAAGGGTCTAGCAAAGCAGGAGAGGAGAAGATGCAGTGCACAGCATGATCAAGGAAAGCAAAAGAGAGAGGAGAAGAAGAGGGAGTGAAGGTGTGTGTGTGTGTGTGTGTGTGTGTGTGTGTGTGTGTGTGTGTGTGTGTGTGTGTGTGTGTGTGTGTGTGTTTGTGAATGGGAGAGAAATGAATGGCAGTGCTGATTGCACACGCGGCATTTGTGAATGAGGGAAAGATAGAAAAAAGAGAAGAAATGCAGTAGTGAAAATTAACAGGGTAGAAGAGAGAACACACCTCAGAGTGAGTGAGTAAGTGTATGAGAAATTTCACATAGACCTCCAATTGATGCTGAGAGAACACGCACACGTTGATTGACCATGATTACAAAGTCACTCTCACACACATTCTGAAAGCTGTAGGAGTATGAAAAGATGCCTCTCTATCACCTCTCTCTTTATGGGACAAGAGGAATCAGTCCCAAATCACAGAAAGGACAAAATAAACAAAAAGCTGCTGAAAGTTGCATTTCCTAAAACACAGAATGGTAGCACAGCGTAAGTGACTGTTAATAGACTGTTGCTTTGTGATTGCAATAGTTTTATTAGGTGGTCATTATGTTGTTACTATGAGTTGCTAGGTCATTGCTCTTGTGTAGGTAAGTGGTTGCTATGGTATTCTAGGTGGCTGCAACAGTGTTGCTAATGATGAGAACAAGAACAGAAAATGACAACTAAGTCACAGCATTGTGCAGAGAAGTGTAAGGTCACACTCAAATCAAAGTATTATTAATACAATCCAAATACAGATCCTTAAGAAATGAGTCACTTACAGAACTGCAGTTAAATGTTCTAGTACATCTAGCATCATAGGACCTGATGTTCCTTAAGATTCTATTCTTCTCTTATTTTTTCCTTTTGGTTGAAAATAAAGTGAACTTGAGCTGAAGACTCAAACCAGAGACTCAGCATGGATGACTAAAGTGTTTTTTCAGGAACAATAGATTTCTCTGTGCTGGGCTCATATTCTGAATTGTCCTTAAGTTAGATTTTTATCTTCAGGTCCACTCATTACCTTTGTGTGTTTTTACGCTAAAACTAAAAATAACCATGTTGCTTTTATGAGCCACATGTACCACATAGAAACCTGGCAGGTTGGCTGCGAGAACAGAGAAGTGAGTTGGCCTTTATGTGCTAAGTCCTTGGTCTATATACAGTACATATACATTCACAAGGCTTATTATTAGGAGGGAAACTGGTAGGGTCTCCCTTTGCTCTTCATGGCATGGATTCCACAACATATTGGGTACTTTGAGAGTTTTGTCCATGTTGGCCTGATCTTGTTATGCAATGCAGAACTTACAGGAGCACCTGTCATTCTCCCATTCTACCACATCCCAAAGATGTTCTAATGGATTCAGATCCAGTGACAAGGAAATCAGTGAAGAACAGTGAATTCATTTTCCTGTTCAAAGAACCAGAGTCTTTTGCTTTGTGACATGATGCATCTTCATGCTGGAAGTACTTTTAAGAAGCTGGGCAATCTGTTTTCATGAAGGGATGCACATGGTCAACAACGGTACTCAAATTCAGACTGTAACATCAGTGAGCCTCAGCATAGACTGAGATTCATCAGTCTTCAACTGTCTAGTTTTTGTCACCCTGTGTCCACATCAGCTAAATCTAGAAACTGTTGTGCTGAAATTGAAAGGAAATCAGCAGCTCTAGAAATACTCAAACCAGTCCCTCTGACGCCAGAATTCGGCCCATGCAGAGACCACTGAGATCATTATTTTATTTTTATTTTTAAAAGATTAGTTGTGTTTAAACGTTTGACTAATACTATATACACTGGTCTGCTGCCACATGATTGGCTGATTGGATAATTACATTAATGCACAGGTGTACAGATATTTATTCCTAATTAAACCAAGACATATATTAGGAAAACCTGTACAACCTCAGGGAAAGAAACAATCCTTGTACTCACACATACACACACGGCATCACAGGAGCTTACCATTCGGTTCCCACATAAACATTTAGAGCTTTAGACTACTAAGAATCTAGCTGTCCAAAAATATCCATTCTTCCTTTAATCCTACCTTTTCTGGAGAGATCTGAAGAAAAGAGAGAGGTGTGTTATACTGCTAAGCATCTTAGGAAACCACTTCACTGGCTTATCTTTTTCAGGTGGACATGAAACAGACAAAAATAACAGCAAATATCAATAAGTAAGGAATATATGAAACCAATGTACACACACACACACACATGTGGACGAATATGCTTTGTGACACATGGGATACTAAAAAAAAAAACAAAAAAAAAACAGAAAACAAACAAACAAAAACAGGAAATGAATGAATGAGGAAATGACCTCATTCATGAAAAAGACACAACAAAGATCAGACTACAATAGCAGGTGCATTACTGCAGAGGCAGATAGAGGGCAGATAGAAGGGGTGTGCATTTCTCCATTACTGTTTTTCAATGCTGATGGTGTGTTGTAGGCCATACTCAGGCCAACCTCAGTGTGTGTCAGACTTTCCAGGACCATTAGGCCTGTGACAAATACATGAGATTTAAAATAGAAATGGCAAAGGGACACAAACACAAAAAAAGTAGCGGAAAAGTAGACACGATATACGAGTGTATTAAAAGCCTTCTATGAATACACACTGAAATAAAACCAGAAAGAGAAAGATGGACAGAGAGCCTTTCAACTACACCCCCTAATGTGTACATTTTATGTCCTGTTGGGTGTCAGAGAGCCTTCCAACACCCATTCTCTGGGTATTCATTATATACTAGATAGATAGATAGATAGATAGATAGATAGATAGATAGATAGATAGATAGATAGATAGAAGGCTGTGCAAAATGGGAACACATCACACTGTTAATTAAATAAATGAAAAATTACTTTCCATTGCATTTCCTCCGAAACAGTAAAAAGCAGATGTTAAAAATAGTGAGCAGTGTTTATTGCAGTAGAAATGAAAGACGAAGGGTTTAATTTATTTTATTAACAATAGCAACTAAGAAACAATTTGCTCATTAATAATATGTATTATTATGATGATGAAAAATTAAACAAAATGAAACAAAAATGTTATATTACTAAAATGACCTAGAAATATTTCTTTTTGATGTGTCCAAAGTGGCAACAGCAACTGACATAGAACTAAACAGAGAATGATATGACTATGCAGTTTTCTTTGTTATGTAAGTGTCAGGCTAGCAGCCTTGTATGATTCATTTCCATTTAATGCCGTAGGGTTTAACTCCTAGAACCCAAGATTTACACATTACTGGCAGGTACATGGCATTTTCTTTAATTATGGTGATCCTGGTTCTCTGTAATTTTATAAACAGTTAACCCTTCACTAACCAACTGTGCAGCAAATTGACAGCCTAACATTTTGACAGTGACTATATAGCATGTCATCACATAAAGTGCAAGGATAGTTTCTCACTGAATTATTTGGTAACCCAAATGTGCTCAAACCATAGATCCTCAGTGCTGCTCCTGGAAAGCAACCATCCAACATTAAACATTTCATTACCATTCTAACAAATATTGTTTTGGCAAACCTCAATATTGAGTTGAATTAATCTGTTAAAAATGATTGTCTCTTGGTAGGGAAGAGTGTGTGAGAGAAGATAACACTGAGAAATCCTAATGTACTGAAGAGACGGAGATGAAGTGTTTAAAACCAGCAACACTCTGATCATCCAAAAGAGAAAATCCAGCAATCCTGTCTGAGCATAAGCTGTGTAAACTCATGCAGTCCGTGCCTAGATCACTTGTCTAAAGCAAGGGATATGAATGCAATACAATCTTAACATACATAACACTCTGAACACTAATCTATATCCCAGAATTTTTGTTTCTGTTTGTAAATATGGTTGATAGAGTGTTTCTGAAAAATAGAATAGTAATTCTATAGTATTTCATCTTAGCATTTAGCATCTTAGCATCACTTTATGGACAAAAGTATTTGGACACCTGCATATTCATTGTTTCTTATAAAATCAAGGGCATTTGAAAGAGTTTACCTGCTTTTGTTGGGTTGGAGTAACTGTCCCAACTGTTCAGAGAAGACTTTCTGCTCAACAATTTTTAATGCATTGTGGTGAGCATTTGATTGCATTCATTCCAGAAAACACAGCTGCACTGCTTCACTGATCAAAGGGTTATAACCCACTAGCCCATGCTTGACATTGGCATACATGGTTCCATTAGGTTCATGTTTATCTGCTGCAGATAGTCATATTCTATCAGTTCTTCTGTTTATTTATTTATTTTTTTATTTAACCTTTAATTGAACCACACAGGCCATTAAAAGCAGATTCTTATGTACAAGAATATATATAAGCTATGTGTGTGCATTTGCACATCTGTGTCAGCAAAAGAGGAAATGTAAAGTAGCTGAATGCATTCATTAGAGAGTGTCCACAAACATATGAACAAACTTCTTAGGAGCTAGCTGATCACCAACATTCCCTTAATGGACAGCATTAATACAAAACATATTTAGTCTAGCTAAAACATTTAAGTTTGAGTGCAGTGGTTGCTGCAAACCAGACTAAGAAACTAGACTACAAACGCAAAGGAAAAATGATGAGAAGACACTGGTAAGGGGCAAAATCACAAGGTGAGACAAAGGAAGAGCTGAAAATCAAAGCAAAAAGAAAGTCGCACACAAAGGCCAGAAACACCAAAAGGTAAAGATGTTACATAGACACAATAGATACTAATTAATGCATAATAGCTTATTCTCTGCCATCACTGAAGAATGTTTGCCCTTTAATTTGCCAACTCATAGTTAAAACATCTAATTTTTAACAACACAGACAGGGCATCATGGGGGATTTCTAGTCTAACTGATGCCATTCATTAATTATATATAAAGAATCTGGATGTTTTAGACACAGCAGAGTGCAGTTGTACAGTGTCAGCATGGATACATGCAAGTGATGCTATAGTCCAGATTTCAGAACAAGAGCAACATACAGTGTATAGTGCATTAAATTGCACTACATGGACCTGAAGGATGAAAAGATGACTAGTGGAATATACCTTGTTTTATGTAGCCCACCTGTTACGACTGGAGTTTCCAAGGCAGCTGAAAGCACATGGACAAGGACTTCCACTTAGATTGAGAGAGAGAGAGAGAGAGAGAGAGAGAGAGAGAGAGATGGGTATGTTTCTAAACAGTCCAATCTTCTCACCACTCAAATTACTTCATACAGGACAACATCAGTTTTAAGCCACACCCTCTTCCAGATGAAACCATTTGGAGATCACTTTTACTTTGTAACATGGCCGGGTTGTTATCATGCTGGAACTAACCATTAGGAGAAAGTTGTGGAAATGAAGTAATGCACAGGGTATGCAACAATACTCAAATAGCCTGCACTGCAGCCTCAGCTTTCTGTTCTTGGCTGACAGATGTGGGACCTGACAGGGTCATCTGCTATTGTAGATTGTTGTTATTCCTGAGATGCTTTTCTGGAGTTACTGCAGCTTTCCTGATCTGACGTTCTACAACAGTTACTTACCATTCTGATTATTTATGTGAATAAATGAAGAAGCCAGCCTGTATCTACACGACTTTATGCACTGCAGTGCTGCCTCCTGATTGGTTGATTAGATGATTGCATGACTTAACAGGTCTACAGGTGTTCAGTAAATTCATTAGCTCTATAAAGCATTTTCATTGTATTTCATGATTTTAAACAGAATTTTAAGTAGATTGAGAGTAGATACACGAATATAGTAGATGCTTGGGTTGTGTGTGTGTGTGTGTGTGTGTGTGTGTGTGTGTGTGTGTGTGTGTGTGTGTGTGTGTGTGTGTGTGTGTGTGCGTGCATGCGTGCGTGTGTGTGTGCGTGTCCGTAGGAAGTCTGTGGGATTCTATGCAGTGTATCTTACAGGATCTTAACTGATTTTGACTGAGTCACTCATACAGTAAATGCACTTGGAGAAGGAGGGAGAGCACGAACAAGAGCAGTAGATGTAGATGCATGTGTCTGTAGTGCTTCTGAAGCAGTGACACACGCATACAGAACTGTGCCCTATTGCATGGACGCACACACTCACACACACACACACACACACACACACACACACACACACACACACACTCACACACTCACTCACACACTCACTCACACACTCACTCACACACTCACTCACTCACACACTCACTCACACACTCACTCACACACTCAAACACACACTCACACACACACACACACACACACACACACACACACACACACACACACAGACACACAGGTGTGGGTGGATTTGAAATGGAAAATGCTAGAGAATCTCTTTCTCACAAAGGGATGAGCCAGAGTGTCAGCGGAAGTGGTGGGCAGATGGGGAGAGAGAGAGAGAGAGAGAGAGAGAGAGAGAGAGAGAGAGAGATCATCATCATCATCATCATCATCATCATGAAGCACAGCACTGAAGCAAATATTGCAAAGTCTAAAAAGGCCCTCTGTATTCAATTGAGGTGTTTTACAGGGCAATTGAGTTGAGCTCAACTGAGGTGAATTTAGTTCAATTATTTTTAATCCAATTCAAATCAATTCAGCATCATTCATTAAAGTAAATTTCAGTTTAAATCAATGACATTCAGTTTACTACAGTTATACTCATTCTCAAAAAATAGTTGCTCAAATAGTTGCACCCAGAAGGAAGTGTCAGGTTCCAATGGTTTTCAGAAGATAATGGTTACCAGGAACAATAAACTTTTATAAATTTAGACTGATATGGGCAATATTTATTGAGCTGCACAGTTACAAGTACTGTCTCTCTGTATGGTGCTGGGTATAACACAACATGCCAGTATGGAGTTGTAGAGATTCCTAATTGGTGTTTTGCAATAATCCATCCCATGCAGCTTGAATATTCTTTCTGCAGATTTAGTGTTAGTGATAGAGGGTTGATAGCATGTTCAAAAGCTTCCCACACAAATTCAATTAAGGATAGATCTGGCAATGTGACTGGCCATGGCACAGTTCAAGCTCTAAATCAATTCAGCATAATTCCAATAATACCATTTCAAATCAGGATAATTCAATTCATTTCAATTCAGTGGAATTCAATGAAGGTAATTTTGGTTCTTTTATTTCTTTACCTGAAATTCAAAAAAAAAAAATATATATATATATGGTATTTAACAAAGCTTTTCTCTAATCATAAATCTACTAATCATAAGTTCCAGAACACGCCATCATGTGCTGCAAATCTGCTTTCTCATAAATGTTCTTGCACACATTCATAAGCACCATGCATTATACAGCACAGATCATATTCACTCTGCACACTGGAAAACTCTCACGCACTGCTGACCGATATCCACAATGTACACTGTTTGACCAAATGTTTTGTGGACACCCCTTCTAATGAATGTCGGCAGTTACTTTAAGTGGCACCCACTGCTGACACAGATGTGCAAATGCACACACAACTTGTCTAATCCCTGTAGAGAAGCAATGCCAATAGAATATACATTTTAGGTAGATAAACATGAACCTATTGATACTGTGCCTGATTCCAGGTGTGGTCAAGATTTTTTGAGAACTGTGTTATTTGGTTGATCCAAGTTTACTTGGGATGAACTGGGGAGATGGAGGTTATGTGCTATGGTCCTGACCTCACTAATGCATTTGTAACTAAATACAATCAAATTCTCACAACAATGCTCTGAAATTTAATAGAAAGCTTTACCCGGATAGGGCAAAAACATTTTATTACCCTTTAATACAGAAGAAACAGTGAATGTGACCCAAAATGTTTGTCTGAGTCTTGTTTTTGCACAAAACCTAGAATCTCTATATGTTTCTCATTTTACAGATGCGCTGTTTCCTCACAACACAAGATCTAAATCCATTGTAAACTCTAACAGGTTGCAGGGAGATCAGAGAGAATCTCTCTCTATTTCCTGTCTTAATAACACACTTCTTAAGCATATGAATCATCACCCACTTAATTCAAGTCCTTGTTCCTTGTAGGTGGTCATTCCTCACTCTGAGAGACTGATTAACAGCCACACATCCTCCACCATCATCCTGAACACTGGCTTCCCCCAGAGCTGTGTTCTCAGCCTTCTCTTGTACACACTGACAACCCATGACTGCAGAGCTCACATCAGGAACAATCTTGTGGTGAGGTTTGCAGATGACACAATGGTGCTTGGACTCATAACCGCGGAGAGAAAAGAAAAGTAGAGCACCTGGAATAGTGGTGCAGAAGTAACAACCTCATCTTCAACACCCAGAATACCAAGGAGATGGTTGTTCATTTCTGAAGGACTGGCACAACCCCCACCCCCTCTTTACATGGATGGAGAGGGTCCCCTCCATCAGGTACCTTGGAGTACATCTGAACGACATGCTCGCACCTGAACAAAAGTCCATCATTGGTAGTATTTCCTGAGGAAGCTGAAGAGGTTAGGCTTGGTCATGGATATCCCCAGGTCCCTTTACAGCTGTATGGTGGAGAGTGTCCTGACCATGTGCCTCACTGCGTGGTATGCTAGCTTCACTGCAGCATGTGCTAAAGTCTCACAGTGAGAGAAACAAGTGACATTTACACCACCAGATGAGAGAGACCTGCATCATCTGTGACCCCACCCACCCTGCACATAGACTATAACTAAACTGCTCCACCATACATACTGACACTACACTGAACACAACCCCACCCATACTGACCAAGCACATTGTCATTGGACATTACAATTCAATTTACAGCTTAAGCTGTTGCTGCTGATGTGCATTGTGCATTACTTTTTTTTTATATTTATTTAACTTAGTTTATTTAGCTATTATAGTATATTTGTTTTTTTATTTGTCTAATTTTTTAATTCACATCTTACACGGAGTCTGAGTAAGAGTATTTCATTGAATCATGTCACGTGGTGGGAATGATAATAAAGCCTCCAGCCAAGTAGGCTTAAAAGTGAGGCAAGTCATCAATGAGAAGGAATCGCACAGCTGAAACAAACACTGAGCATCAAATATTTGGGCATAACTTAGCTTCTACTGAACTCTTCCCTGCTTCAATACACAACTTCAGGATCATCTACATTCCACACTCACTGTCTACACATCAATATAGTGCGAAATTCATTTTTTATTTATAATGTTATGCAAAAAGGTAAACTCATACTCATATGTATTATATTAATTACATGTAAAATGAAATATTCCAAGCATTTTTGTTTTTGTTTTGCTTAATATGGCTTAAAGCTGATTCAAATCAAACATCCAGAATCTCAGATTATCACAATATTTCATTTCGATTTAAATTGGGTAAATTATTATTATTCAAAAATGTAATCACCATATCTAGCACACACACAACCACAACCATGGGGAAGACTGCTGATATGACGTCTGTCTCCTTGACAATTTTCAACACCCTCCACAATGAAGGTAAGCCAAAGAAGGTCATTGCTGGTAGTTCAGGTCAGTGTACTGTATCAAAGACTATTAATGGAACATTGACTTGAAGGAGAAAACGTGGTAGGAAAAGGTGCACAAGGTACAGGAATACCACACATTGGAAAGGATTGTCAAGATAAGCAGATTCAAGAATTAAGGAGAGCTTTCAAGAGCCACCACACAGAGACATCTCTTTGAAATGGGCTACAACCTCAATATATCTCATGTCAAGCCACACTTGAACCAGAAACAATGTCAGAGGAGATGTGTCTCACGTGGGCTATTGATGTTTTGTTTTGTTCTGGGTCTTTTTTTTTGTGCTTACACAGCTTACGTCCCTTCATCACACAACATGAGTGTGATTTATTTCAGGATAAATTCAATACCCCTTACACATTTTGTACTGACTGCCCAATTCCAACATCCATCAATATTGATATGCCCTCCAAATTTTGAAAAGCTTGGCATCCTCAAACCACTGAAGAGCTATGTATTTCACCTTGAGCTGTGTCTACAGTACTAACTGTGATGTCTGTGTTGCGGTCTGAGGACACTATGTATGTGCTCAAGCTGGGCTAAAGCATCCTGGCGGATGACTCAAGAACTTCCGCCTGTGAGAGGTTAACTACCTTATTCAGAGGAGGATGTAGAGCAATGAAAAAGAGGTGAGAGAGGCAGAAGAAAGAAAGAAAGAGAAGACTGAGAGAAGTAGCATAGGGAGAGTGAATGTGAAAGCAGCTGAGATCAGAGGAAGTCAACGAAAGACGTAAAGAATTCTGGCTGCAGTCACTGTTGGAGCAATTGGAGCAAGAGGATATGGGAGAGAGAGAGAGAGATAGAGAGAGAGAGAGAGAGAGAGAGAGAGAGAGAGAGAGAGAGAGAGAGAGAGAGAGAGAGCTTTATCCACACTGTGGATATGAAAGGCAATGGGCTGTTTGGGGCAAGAAAAAAACAAATAATGAAAAGAATAAAAGATAAATCCTGGCATATGAGTTAATTTTGGGTGTTCATAAATCAACAGTGGGTCACAATTATCCATAAAGCTCAAAATTATCTATAAACCCAGTAGCTTTAATTTGTGAATGAGAAAGGTCTGTGGACCTTAGTGCAGATCATAACCTTTTCTAAACAGCTGTAGATTCTGTGAGTATCAGTTACATGCAACTTCATATAAATACTCATTGGAGGTGTGGTCACTTTGCCAAAGTCTGGAAAGAAGGCTGAACTCTGGCCCTCAGCTGAGATGAACTATGATTACATGGTCAGGAACAACCGCAAAATCACCAAGGCGCTGACCTGCCATAAACTGGAAGTTGCTGAAACAGTTGCTTCTTCTTCTTAGCCACATGGCTCATCTGCCTGATCTCCATTATAGTTTGGCACAAGTTTTACACCAGATGCCCTTCCTGACACAACCCTCACCATTTATCCAGGCTTGGGACCGGAACCAGAAGTGCACAAGCTACACCCCTAATGGCTGTTTTGAAACATGGAGTGAGAGCTGCTGTGCATAAAAGTTGACACCTTCAAGGTTGACTAAAGTTTGAGGAAAAAATTATTTCCAAAAAAAAAAAAGATGTTTAAAACCGACAGACATTCAACCACTAAAATAATGTGTTTGCCAAATGTTAAGAATGATGATAGTCTAAAGATGATGATAGTCTAAAATGGTATGGACTATGACGGAAACCAGCAATCAAATAATTTGCAATTCTGCCAAAAGTAGTGGTAAAATATCCTTGAACTTGTCTAGAAGCTGGCTGATGTCAAGCAAAATTGTCTAAGATGAAGTACTGGACGTGCTGTGCTGTATGCATATTTTTGACCATGTATGCTGATTTCAGAAAACCTTTCAAGCTCAACTTGTGCACCAAATTACATTAGTTTTGTTCTATTAAATAATAGCCCACTGATACGTTTATGTGGCTTCCTGCAAATGTATCATCTCCTGAAAGATCTCACGTTCTCTTATGGAATGTACTATTCAGGGACATGTATTTAAAAAGAATAATATAGAGCAGTGAATGGAAACATTTCCTTGAAAAAGTCACATGCTTTTTTTTTCCATTTTAGTTTAAAAAGTTTAGGCTTCTTATTCTTTATGGTCCTTTTCTCATTGACTGTGCTTGCATCAAGTGTGCTAGTACACTGGAATGGTGCTGTAGTATTCTTCTGTAAGCATACCAAGAAGAGTTTTTGGATGAAAAATATCAAGACATTTATTGTCACATTGATAACATTTATTGTCACCCAATGTCACTGTTTAAATTGTCATTTGGAAATAATTTGAATCTGACAGTTGTTATTACATTGTGTCAAAATGTTATGATTGATAAAAGATGGTGGACATTAGAAATTCTCTAAAATAAGTTAGGATAAAGCCTTGTACACTGAAAAAATAAAATTTTCCTTCTCCTGTGATTGTCATTTTTGAGGTATGAGTCTTTAGTAACAGTGATGTTAATGTATACTCTGTGAATGTTTTATCATACATATAATCTACAGTCCAAGAAGTGGAGGATGATTAAATGTCTAAAAACTAACAAGCAGCTAAGATTCTGTTCGCATATCGAAAGTGGCAACACAAAGTGACAGACATGCATTAAGTCCTGCCTTCAGCTCTAATTAATTTAATGCACATACCTTTACTCCTGTAGGTTTTAGGACAGGCCTTGAGTATGAAGGCTGCCATAAAACTACTATAAAACAAAGTGCAATACCAAAGAAATGGTGTGGAGACCCAAATGCAACTCCTTCATTGGTTTAGAAGAAAAGATGCACTCAGCTTTAGCTTAGATTTCTTATCATTATATAGAGATGAAGGCAGCTAAAGTGCTTTGATTTGTTCTCATAGCTCAAACATTACCAGACCGCATGCACTCCCAACTATTTTTCTTTGCCTAAAATTAAATATATACAGTATATTTAATCTTTATACAGTGATTTTTAAAAGTTTCTACAAGCCCTTAAACTTTGTTCGTGTGAGTACGTGTATAGTAGATATGCTATGGTTGTTATATTGTTTATGCACACATTAATTTTTTTTGTATTTTATATGGTCACATTATCTTGCTGGCTTGTGTAGCACTGTATTTAGATTTTTGCAAGATAAGGTGGAATATTTTGGACCCATAAGGTGGAATATTTTGAATAGACCGATCGATCTATCTATCTATCTATCTATCTATCTATCTATCTATCTATCTATCTATCTATCTATCTATCTATCTATCTATCTATCTATCTATCTATCTATCCTCCTAACACTACTACTGTCAACACTACTGGGCTTGTCATTGCTTGTTACTACTGCTCTACGGCTGCTATCGTTGATTGCAGGCCTGCTGACTCCCAATTAACAGCCCACTACTGCTACTAGTAGTACTACTACCACATATTCTAATAATACATTTACTACTGCTGATGATGATACCAGCACCACCAGCACCAGTACTACAACTACTACTGCTGTGTACTACTGCAACTACAAAAATATTGCACCACTACTTTTACTTTAACAACAGCAATACTGTACTGGCCCGAAGATGATACTGGCACCACCACCGCCACCTGCACATTCACAAACTGTTTTGTGATGTGCTAAGGATGTTCCGTATATGTAACACAGGGACTTCATGGGTTGAACTGAAGGACAAAGTGCAGTAAAGACTTTACATTCAGGATCAAAAGTCTGTGAAACACAAGTCATCATGGGCTTTTATGGGTTAATGTCATTTCTATTTTTACTACTGCTGTTCTACAATTACTGCTACTGCTGTACTACTACTCAACTTCTATTATGTCTACTGTTACTGCTACTTCTAGTGTTCTACATTACAGTACTACTTGCAGTACTGCTGCTAGTACTACTACTACTGCAGCTTCTAATACTGCAATTACTACTGCTACTAATACTGCTCCTACAACAACTGCTACTAATAAAACTACGACTACTACTACTACTACTACTACTACTACTTCTACTATTGCTACTACTACTACTCTACTACTACTTCTACTATTGCTACTACTACTACTACTTACTACTACTACTACTTCTACTAACTACTACTAATATTACTATCATCACCACTACATTTAAAATGATTAAACTACAAACTTATTTGTAATAAGATTTATATAGTTCATTAAAATTCTCTCAGATTATGTGGTAGTTTTACTAAATAAGATCAAGACCAGTGGAGAGCTGATCACTCTAGCCATGATGCCACTTTTCATTTACTTTATGTACTGACTGATACTGAATAGAAGTGAAGGGGATCTGTACAAAGGAGGGTGTGTGTGTGTGTGTGTGTGTGTGTGTGTGTGTGTGTGTGTGTGTGTGTGTGTGTGTGTGTGTGTGTGATCCTTATAAGACCTAGTTTCCGGAAAGATCTGTGCCACTCACAGCAGCAGAGCATATTTTACAATGAGAGCTTTTTCAATGACAGAGCACACACACATGCATGCGCGCACACACAGACACACACACACACACACACACATATATTGCATATGCGCACACACACACACACACACACACACACACACACACACACACACACACACACACACACACACACACACACAGTGCTTAATGATGGTGCACTTGAGACTAAGGTTATGAAGGCGCAGCAGAGCTTTTCAAACAGATTCTCACCACAGTGTGTTCAATAAAGAATTTATTAAGTGCACATTACATTACATGCATCCTCTTCATGCATCCACAGTGTGGAATTTCTCTGTCCCAAAAGAGGCTTTCAGCATGAGAAGCTAAAGTTATTGCAGGTGATAGTAATACATATTTCTATAACTATACCAGCCATAACATCACTACCACTGAAATGGTAAGTGAAAAACATTTACTACCTGCAGTGGCATTTGTGGGTAGCTATATTAGACATCAAATGAACAGTCAGTTCTTGAAGTTGAAGAACTAAACTGTGATGTATAGCTCACTATATCAGAGCATTTCTAAAACACCATGCAGGTCTTTTGGGGTCTTGTCCAATGAAAAACATTGGACAGGCAAAATCCTTCTAATGAAATATAATGAAAAACTTATTTAGATCATTTCATTTGGTCTATTCATCCAGAATACAGTGTACAGAGCAGATACAGGGTTCAAACCGGAGAAAACTAAAAATGGGTAAAAATGGAGATACATGGTTTCATTGAACACCAGCAATACATTTTCACCCTCTGATGGTAATCTATACCCTGCATGCTCTAACAGTTTGACAGCTTTGAGTCTGTATCCAGAGAGCAGGTCCCTCAGCTTGTTGTGCTTCTCTGCAGCTCTACAGTGAGAAACTAGATATGCACGGTGTAGCTCTGCACAGGCCAGCAATGGTCATTGAAAGCTGCATTACACTTCTGTAGAATAGCATAAACAGATACTTGCACAACAGCAACTTGGAAAAAGGGTCCACAAATCCTCAGGAACTGAGCACGGTGTGGTTGTGTGTCACCTGCAGAACAGAGAGCCAGTCATGGTGTCCTATTAGCCTGATTAGGCTGGTTTTACAGTGTGTGCATAGCTGGCTGACAGCCTGTTTGAGCCTTTCTTTTTATCAGACTGCGGGAAACCACACAGAGGTGAAAACTATCACCTAATTATCCTGCAGGTTTGCAGTGACTGGCTCTCTATCCCACAGGTGTTGTTGGCACTGTATAGGGTTTTATTAGAAATGAAAAGTATTTCATGTTGACGGGTTCTCAGTTATCCCAGAGAACTTCCACTCAAAGCCCAGCTTGTAGAAGAGGAGCTGGGATACCTTTAAAAAAAACACAATATGGGCAAATGTATTGGGACACATGCTCATCCATTTTTGTTTTGAAATCGAGTATATTAAAAAAAAGAGTTTATCCTGCTTTTGTTGCAGTAACAGCTAGAGTTTGGAGCATTGCTGTAAGGATTTGATTGCACTCACCATCAAGCACATTACAAGGTCAGTATGTAGGATGATCACCACCCACCACACCTCCAACTCACCCCAAAAGTATTGGATGGGGCTTGATGCCTCTCTAGTATACACCTGGCATTAGTTACGGTGCTAATAAGGTCATGTTTATCTGCACCAGAAAATCTTACTCTATCAGTTGCTACAGGGACTAGACTAAGCTGTGTGTATGCATCTGCACATCTGTATCAACAATGGGTACAACATTCGTTCGTAACTAAACACATTCATTGAACAGGGTGTTCACAAACATTTGGACATACTGTGTGGCAAGTTTTAGGTTTTAAAATTAGAAACAAGTTTGTTTAATCAAACCATGTTTCTTTTTATTCCCATAAGATTTAAATAAGGGAAATAAATAAATAAAGTAAATTCATAGTTAGAGAACCAGCCTTGTGACTGAAACATTTTCAATTCCCTGAACTGGCAATACATGACTGAAGTGCCCACGAGACAATTAATTTTGCAGCTGCTCCCACATGCGTTCACAAACCAAAATGGCAGCTTGTCTCAGAGAGGTTAAAGATACTAACTGGTCTTGCTCTTTGGACTTTTTGGATGGGAGCATTACAGAACTCAACACTTCTAACCTCACACACTTTCACTCAGTTTCCAAATTTTTTGGAACTAAACGCAACAAAACAAAGTGACAGAAGGAGGCCAAATCCCATAATCTTCAGTGGCTGTGTTGCCATGGTGGCAGACATTTCAATCACAATCCAAGGGCAATCACAAAGAGCTGCAAAGTTGATCATAACAGTCCAAATTGAAACAGGACTACAACAAATAAGGTCCTGCAATGAACTTATATAGTTTTCTATGTTGTAATCTTTCTATATGGACATACAGTTTTACATACACTTTATTTACTGTAATAATTTATTTTAACAGAATAGAAAAAATGGTCTGTTTTCTCATTACTGTTATACAGCATAACAACTTTCTTCAGCTTTTCAGCCTAAAAAAGCCACAGCATTCATTCTCCACAGTGTTAAAGCTGTCTAAGCATCAGGAGAACATTAGTTTGAATTCCAGTGGTCTGTGTTGATGTTCAGGTACTGCTTTGGCTCTGTGCTAGAGTTATAGGAAGGGATATAGGTCTTTCTCAATGGCCCAAGAACAGCAGCTTAAAAGGAGCAAGTATCGAACCCACAACCTCATGATCAAAAATAAAGAACTCACTTGGTTGTTGTTGTTGCAAATGAAGTACTTCATAAAATGACATGTTTTACAGAGGAGTGCTGTGCCATTCAGAGTTGTGCAATGCAGCTCAATACCAATCAGCCAGTACAGGATCAATAGGGCAGAAAATTGACTCATTAGTGTCTCGGTTCAATTAAACTAGGCTAAAGACTGTGTTACAATAGAGAAAACTGAGAAAGTAGATGGGTGAACAGGCAGGTGTGATGAATAATAAAGAGACATTTATGCAAGAGCATCAAAACAACGTTGCACTGCTAAAGCAGTACAGGGTACAAAGTAACATCACAGAAAACACTTACAGCTTAAAAAGGTTGGGTGACATGAATAAAAGGCTATGGTTCAACAAACAGACACCCATGTTTTAACACTATATTGCACAAAACACTATTTAAAAGGAACAGGTGTTTTGACACACAGTGAGTCATGCTGTGGAAGAAAAAGGGATTTAGTCATTTAGTCATTAGGCATTTAGTCCATATCCGGGCTGCAGACTGTATTTACTGGGTTTTGGTTTTGGTTTTGGTGCAACAAATAGAAAACATTAATTAAAATCAAAAGATTAAAATTAATTAAAACAATATGAATATCAGGGGCAGGCAATGTGTGTGTCACACAGCTCCGGTGGCCTTAGGCTGTGGGTTTAATACCTGCTTTGGTCGCTTTGAGCAGTTGTTTGTGCTAAGTGTATGCACATGGTTGGTGAAATGTCAAGTGGATATCCCTGCCTTGTGTCTGATGACTCCAGATAGACTCTGGATCCACCATGACCCTATTTAGGAAAAAGTGGATAAGCTAATGTCTGACTGAATATTTATTTTAAGTTTAGTGAGTGGAGATAATTTTCTCTCTGTACCTAAAATAACAATTTGCAATTACAAACAGGTATATAGCATCACTTAGCTAATGCTGACACTATCAAAGAGACAATGGAGCTCAAATGTGACCCGTTAAACCTTTATGATGGCCTGGATTTCTAAATTGTGTAAAATGTCCATGTCTCCAGCTGGGATTGTAAGGTGATTCTACATAACTGTGTGGTGAAGGTAAACTAGTCTACCTGATATGGGCACCTACAGAAAGTCAGAGAAGACAACAGTCCCATGGCTGATACCTTATCAGCTGTACCACTTCAAAGCATAGCCCACCCAATCAGCAAAACCCCACTGTGAGGATAATTATGGCAGGCTGATCTGGACAGAAGTCCAGGGTCAGTGTTGGAGTCCAGTCCAGTGTTGTGTGTTACAGTACACAGGGTATTAAGAGATGTAGTATTATCACCCTTTCATTAATTGTATGTGAATTTCCCCACTGCAGGACTAATAAAGGATTATCTTATTTTGTGATGTAGCAAATATATGTAGTAATAATAGACAGCAACACTGGACAGCAGGGGCAGTCATGGTCTGGTGGTTAGGAAACCAACCTTGTGAACTGGCAGGATATGATGGCTGAAGTGTCCTTAAGCAATGCACTTCACGCCCCAGCTACTCCCAGGCTCTGTGGATAGGGCTGCTCACCACTCTGGGCATGGTTGTTCACTGTACCCTAGTGTGTGAATTCATTACTGTGTTGTGTTTGTTTCACTGCATGGATGGGCTTAAATGCAGAGGACAAATTTCTCTGTGTGCAAGCTCTGCTCTGCTCCAGCTCTGATGGAGTTTTTCCTTCCCACGGTCACCTTTTGGCTTGTTCCCCAGGGGTTTTCTGTGTTTATGCTTTGTTTTGTGTTGATCATCTTATTTTTAATTTCTGTAAAGCTACTCAGTTGTAAGTAAATAAATAAATAAATAAATAAATAAATAAATAAATAAATAAATAAATAGTGCTATACAAACTAACTTTCTTTGAGTGATTGATGCTGGGTTTCGTTGTCTTTGTTTTAAAAGCATCAAATCCCATAAAACTCCTGCAAATATTATGTGAATCAGGATAGCTTGTTGGTGTGTGTGTGTGGTGGGCTGTTATATAACTATGATTGCAAGTAGTTATTTTGAGTACAGATGTAACAAATGTAATATTGTCATTGTTTCAATTAATGTTTGCCTCTTGATTTCAATATTAATTTGTCCTGCTTGATTGTTAGTTAAATAAAACCCAATAAAGCCAGTGGGTGGGCTAAACATGGACAAAATACCATTGTAAATATAAGCACCTTTTCTTTTCTGTTCTGATATATATATATATATATATGTGTGTGTGTGTGTGTGTGTGTGTGTGTGTGTGTGTACTGTGTATAAAGTATATCATAAATGGCACTTTCACTATATTTATATATATATAAATGAAATATAGTGAAAGTGCCATTTATGATATACTTTATACACAGTTTAGTAAACTCTATGTATACTGGAGCACAATCTGTAATTAAACCACTGCAGAGTAAGTGGTATTTTGACTGGGGGTCATTCTCAGCACTGCAGTGACAGGGTGGGGGCTGAGAATAGTCCACCAACCAGAAATATCCAACCAGCTTCCTGTGAGCACTGATGAAGGACAAGAAGATGACCAACACAAACTGTGCAGAAACAGAGGAGCTTTTTCTCTCACAATATACCCACAAGGTGAACCAACTAGGTAGGAGTGTGTAAAAGAGTGGACAGTGAGTGGACACAGAGTTTGTCGGATCCACTGCAACACACACTAACACACCACCACGATGTCAGTGTCACTGAAGTGCTCAAAATGGTTGACAAATAATACCTGCCCTGTGGTGGCCTAAGCTGGTGGAACAAGGTTAAAGGTGGTTATCAAAGTGTGAAAAACAGGTGGATTACAGTCTGTAATTATAGAACTACTCTGTGTGGTACGTATGTATAAGTCCTGTAAGGTAAGTGCAGGCTACTAGACATTTTCTATATTCACTGTCCATTTTCAGCTCATTTTACCATACAGGACACTTTGTAGTTCTGTAACCACAGTATGTAGTCAATTTGTTTCTGTGCAGAGTGTGTTAGCCTCATTTCTTCACGGTCATAAAGTTATGGCTTAATGTTTAATTTGAGTATCTAGTGCTTCTGTGCAGACATGGATTTATAAATATTATTGCTAAGATCTCCTGGTCTGGCTAGACACTTTTGTGCATAATCAAAGACTTGGGACGGTTGGATTAAAAGCAATCAAAATCCACTGAGAATAGACAGCACTTCATTACCATCAGAAACCAACTAACAAGACCTCAAATAAAAACACAATTTGTCTGTCTCAAATTAGTGCCAAAATAAGTATCTTATTTGACTATCTGGGCTCAAGAGCAGAGGCTTTAAGACTATATGACCTCCAATTACATGCTATCAAAGAGGCTTCCAGGGAGTGCTCGGGAAAATCACCGTAAATGTCGGTAAAATTTGCCTGGGGAAAGCATGGCAGCAGAATGGCTTTGTTGTATCCATCCAGTTAAAGAGAGAAGAACAGGCCTAATAGGGCCAAGCATGTTTGGCTTCCATTTTGCTGAGTCAAGATAAAAAGTCTCATAATTGATTCTTCTGCACAAATTGAAATTCAAAGTGGCACCTGTGATTGATAAACTATTTTGGTTTTGACCAGGCGAATAAAAGAGTATAAAAAGCATGGGGTAAATTGGCTGCAATTTGCTGGTCTTTTAGAGAAGAAACCTGTTTCCCTCTCTCTCTGTACCAAGACACACTCTGTGTGTGTGTGTGTGTGTGTGTGTGTGTGTGTGTGTGTGTGTGTGTCTGATAATGATGTCTTGTTTATGTAACATATGAGTACATACATGTGCTATTATGAAGGCTATTTTAAGCCATGCACCTTACTTTTCTTATTGCATTCAAGGTCAGATATGCTTCTTACAGTACATTGATTATTCTACATGGTACTTAGCACTGTTAGGGTATAGATAACTGCTGCAGATTCCTAAAAATTCCTAAAAAGTGATATTTTTAGTTAAATAGAAAAGGCAGTGGTTCTACACTGTATAGAACAATTACCGGTACATTCCTAAAAATCAGTTTCATTTAGTTTTTTTTTCTTTTAATGATTGAAATCCTTTTATATTTTACTTTAATGGTACCATTACAAAAGCTATCATAGGTACATTGATACATAGATCTACTTATTGGCAATGGTTCTCTATTATGTAGAACCATGACATTTTAATTGAGATATTTGAAAGTTTGAAGTTTAAAAGTTCCAACTTTTACCCTCTTTTTCTTTTACTTTTTGTTGGTAAAGAGTTTATGATCATCTTTATATAGAAACTTGTGGCACTTGCTGAACCATGCATGCAGCCTGTTATAGCCTTTTCTGGTTCTGATTCTTACTTTGAGGTAAGTGAACATAAATTTTGCCCCCAAAAATAAATTAATTATTTCCATTAACATTAATCAGCAGGCCTGCAATCAACGATAGCAGCTGTAGAGCAGTAGTAACAAGCAATGACAAGCCCAGCAGTCTTGACAGTAGTAGTGTTTGTTAGATAGATAGATAGATAGATAGATAGATAGATAGATAGATAGATAGATAGATAGATACAGAAACTTTCCTGTAGGTCAAACAACAACCTTATATTTATATTTTGAGGACACAGGTGTTTTTACTGGTGCATTTTGGGACCTTCAACAGAAGCCTTTGTTGCAGTAGCAGTTGTAACTTGTTGTAGGCTATAACTGCCATTTTGGTACCATTTGGATATTTCAAAGGGGATGCTGCAAATTGGTCACACAGTTTGAGTTTGAAAAGGTTTGCCTAAAAAAAGAGAAAAGGAACATTTCAGCGCCCTGCCCCAATCAACGGATCCATTGAGTTTGTGCGTGTGTGTTTGTGTAGAGGCACATGTGTAAGAAACAGACAGAAGAAGATATGGACAAGATGTCCTGTTTTTCTTTTAAACTGAGTGGGGCTGTCAGCGCATGTAGAGGGTACAAATGGATGGATGGAGTGAAGGACGGATGAAAGAGAGATAGAAGAGCGAAATACAGGCAGTGAGTGCTGCGATTCCAGCTTAATGGCCTGTGTTTCGGGCTAATAGAGATGGTGGAGTTCATACAGAGAGAATAGTTGTGTTTCAAGGCAATTTGTACAGAGTGGATGAATAGATATATGTTTATTAGCAAACGGATAACAGAATGTTCTGTGTATTTTACCTCTTCATTGTGAAAGGAAATGATCTTGCAGTATTGTGTAAGGTCCCCTACATGTTCCACTATAAAGGAAGTTCATAGTAGGGAAAGTTCATAGTGTGGTAAATTGGTGGGCAAGTTTAACCACCATCTGTTTCTGGACAACCAGAAAACTGAACATAGCTTAAGCGTTATATTTTACATATCAGAGTGTTTTTGGGGAATGTCAGGTATTTTAAAGGTAATAAACTACGATTTTGGCCTTCTGTGCCCCATGTTATTAAAAATTAGTTTTACTGTCTTTGTAACTCCACCACAATTAATGATGATGTAGAAAGGATTAGTGGTGGGCAGCAGCCTTTCAGAACGGCAACTTTCCCATTGGGACTGTCTGAAGCAGAAAAGCCTATTGTTAGTTGCTTTCTGCTCCTCTTGAAATGAGAACATATCATTTATTTAGAGTTAGCTTTTGTATTTATAACATTGGCAGAACTACTAGGGTACTTCAGTATATGGGATATGGTATAGAATCATAATGCAGGTTAGACATGACATTCTGAACCTTGGCTTGGGGGAATTCTCTCTAATTTGGTCTTGTTTATTTTTTACATTTACATTTACATTTACGGCATTTAGCAGACGCCCTTATCCAGAGTGACTTACAAAAAGTGCTTTGCTGTTCACTCAGAATTTAATTTAATACCCTGCTCTAGAGGTTTTAATGTTGAAGATATATGTTCCTGTCACTGCTCCTGTAAAGAACTCTTCAGTAAGTTTTTTTTTTTCCAGGACACCACCACTCAAATTATGTATAATTGCATAATTATGCACAACTTTGGAAAAAAGTTGTATGGCAGTTTTGTTTGCACTTTCCAAAACTGAACCATGCACGTTCCCATTGTCTGTGCACTCTAAAACACCTGACTAAACACATGAGGAGTTTGTTAATGAGTTGATGAGTTGAACCAGGTGTGTTTGATAAGGGAAAGCACAGAAATATGTAGACTGTGGGGGCCTCAGGATTTGGACTGGGAACTCCTGCCATGGCAGGCCAGTTTCCATGACTACAGCACTTATTACATCAGCAAGGTGTTAATGAGCGCTACCTTAGTGGTGAAAGTGCTGAGTTTAAAAACAGTTGGTTTTTTTTGTTCGAATTAATTTCTGAAATGTCACACTGATTTCAGAATAGCCATGTCACTTTTTTCTCTTGTTAGAATCTCATCCCTAAGGTGTTTTCTTTCATACAGTTAGCATTGCATACTACTAGAGAAATCTTGCATTACAGGTACAGTTACAATATAAACGTCTAAGACTGTAGTTTTAATTAAAGTGGCATTTTGTGTTGAATTTGGAGAGACCAGGTGTTATATTAGTGGCATTGAGCTATTTAAATTGTTCTTGTTAGATTGGTTTATTGCACACAGTGAAAAGTTTGTAAATAATGCTAATAAACCTCGTTTGTAATGGTTGCTGAACACTTCTGAGTGCAACCGAGTGCAATCAACTTTTCAAATTACACTCCTCACTAAGTAATATCTTGTAACCATTGGCCCTACTTATTCTGAGTTCACACTTGGTGTGCTGTTCCAACAGGACAATACTTATCCACAAAAAAATGCGTGGGATGTTATTGGACAAACTATCAACGCTCAATCCCTACTGCAAAATCTACAGGAACTGAGTGAGAATATTAAATCTGCATGGGATGGATTATCACAGGACACCATTAGGAAACTTTATAACTCCATGCCGAGACATCTTGCATGTTGTGTTGTACCAGGCACCATATTGATTACTTTCATTACTTTCACTACTTCTGCATGTATAGCTCAATAAATATTGTCCATATATGTCAAAATTCTAAACCAACTTATTGTTCCTGGTAACCTTTATCTTCACCAACAAAATACCTGTTCTGTGGCTATCCTGTAGGATCCCCACCACTGAACAGAATGAAACAATGAACTACAACATGCTCCTAAAATTATACGTGATACAAATGGGCAGGGTAGATACAAACAGGTGGTAATAATGCTATGACTGATTAGTATGTTCACATATTCAAAAACTGTTTTTTTGTGCATGTTTTTTCATCTCACCCAAAGATGCCTCAGAATTGAGAGCTCTGTGTTTGTACATCTGTTCATTAGCTAGAGTTTGCATTAATGCAGGTGTGGATGACTCATATGCAGGAAAGCCAAGACCATAGCACGGAGTGCTCCAAGGGCTAATAAATCAAGAAATATGTTAATAAAGCATGCATGTTCTCCTTTGAGTGTACATCAGAGTAAACAATGTAATCAAAAAAGAACAAAAAACAATTGGCAATACCAATCCTGGAATCCAATCCTGGTCAGACGCCTGCAGAGGCACCTGATTCAACTCACCTGATAAGTACCAGGTTTAGTAGGTTTGTTGAAACAGGGAACCCAGCTAATTGTCTTTGACTCTGCCCACCGTTACAGACTCCTGCTCTATAGTTACAGAATACATACTGTAGTACAGAAAATACTCACATCCCAACAAGAACAGAATTTCCACTCATATACACATCATAGAGTAGAACTACTGAGTTCCTGAATCATGTGTCATCATTTTTATGATTAATGTATTTGATCAGTGCCAGTATAATAATGTTAAATACTGAATAAAGTTAAATACAGAAATCAAGACAATACCACAACAGAACTTTCCACTACTCTGATGGTACTAAACAATGCTCATTCTGGACCACATCTCATTCATTGGCACAGACTGTGCATCATACTGCTAATCTGTACAATCTGCACTTTCACCCACCCGCTACCACTGGCACAGCTTTTGCATTATTTAATGTTTGCTGTCTCCATCAAAGCTCCAGTGCTGCAGGAATATATAACGGATAATCACACTGACATGCTGTTCCTAACCGAAACCTGGCAACATGTTGGCGATTTCTCTACTCTGAATAAGGTGACCCCACCAAACTTTAAATATGTCTGCAAGCTTTGTACCACTGGGTGGGTTG
>CM067501.1:11004587-11359587 GCA_034509495.1 Acestrorhynchus altus
CTTGGGACAATCTTGTTCGGTCCAGATCACTGCATAAAGTATGTGTTAAAATATCCAGACAACTCTTACTAGTTTCAGTTGTTTTAAAGTAACAGACCTGTGGATGTGCTACAGCCACTCGTGAGTCTAAGGCCAGGTTTTGTTCTCTGGAATCAATATGAGTTTGAGTGGGTTTTGTGGTCCAGAATTAATCATTCAATATTCCATGAAATTTGCAAAAGTTAAAACACCCCCCTTTTATTACTAATCATAAATGTCTAAAATTAGAATCAGGTGCAACACATTAGAGGTCTGCAATCCATGGGATTTGTGGGTCCCTTCAAAAGATCTGGACCAAATTTGATTGGCACATCTTGAATCTTGAATCTGTTCAAAAACATCTCAGAGTAGCTAGCAGACAAATGGTTTAGTCACATGTACTGTGACTAAATAAATATTTTATAATTATTCCAAAGCTATTTTATAGCTCATTCAACACCCCACAAATTTGCTATATGGGCCAGTGAGATTTTAAATTACAGCTCAGCACTGAAACCCCTAGTCTTGTACCTTTTGTTTGCCCTTTTCTCCATAGTAACTAGTGCTGCACTTAAGACTGAACAATGCAGTGCAATAAAGGTTCCCAAATCAGGCTGCTCAGTGCACCTACGGTTATCTTCAGCACGTGAGTCAGGGTGAGTGGGGGGCCTTTGTGTGCTTGGTAGGCTGCTGTGATGAAGACCTGCTGAAGGCTTTCCTCTGTATGTTATTGTCTGAATGCGTGTGGATGCATGTGCATGCATTTTGTTGCTTATCTGCCTAGCTGAATGCAGGGTGTCCTGTTGAGCATATGTGTTCAGCTGAAGGTCTGTGTGGGTAGTTATATATGTGTGTATGTGAGTGTGTGTGTTTGTGTGATTTAAAAACACCTACGGTTGCAAAGCCATCAGCCATGTGTGTGTGGCACTCGTGGGCCACAATGTCCACTCTTTTGATCCCAATCCCCAAAGCAGCTTTTGTTTATGTTTGGCAGTCCTGCTGTCTTAAACAGATGCCATGCTGGGGGAGAGAGCCACTAGAAACGGCAACACGCGTCACACTTTCTGAAATATGAGTAATACACCACCAGTATAAAACTGACTATTTTGGGAGTTTTCTCACATGCATATGGAATTAATGTGTCCACATTTTTTGCCAATTGTTGCAGTTGAAGGGCAAAAGTTGCAACACACATCATAAACCTACTATACATTCAGTGTCATGCAAAAGTTTGGGCACCCCTGGTCAGAATTTCTGGTACTATGAATAGTTAAATATTACCAGCTTACCAAAAGGCAAAGTTATAGATGACATGTCTTTAATATTTTAAGCAAAATTACCTTATTTCCAACCTTTACAGTTTCAAAATATCATAAAAGGAAAAAGCCTGAAGCAAACATCTGGGCACACTTCCTTCGGGATCACAGCTTGCAATAGCTTTTGTATACAGATATATGTATTAAAGCAGCTGTAACTGCACAGTAGACCCCACAGAACCACCACAGAAAAGGTATTATGTGGATGGTGATTATCAGTACTGTAGTCAGATGGTGATGGTGTATTAATATGAGTTGCAATGGTATGACTTGATCAGACACAGCAGTGCTGCAGAAGTGTTTAAACCTTCCAGTGTTTCTGCTGCACTGAGAATAGTCCACCAACTAGAAATATCCAGCCAACAGCGTCCTGTTGGCCTGTGTTGACAAAGACAATAGGCTCTCAACCAAACAGTCTATCCTCAGACCAGAAGTGCAGGTGCTGTAGCTGGAGAGTAAGGATTACTTCAGGTCACTTTGTGAGTCATGAAGAATTTACCACTTCACTAGTGACATTTCCTCTAGGACACTCAAAAATGAATTTGTTTTCACATCCTGGGACCTGGAGCTTTCCATTGGACAGTGTTTTAAGCCATCATGTGCAGAAAGGAGTCAATACCACACACTGAGCAATGAAATGAGAGGTCCTGAGGAAGGCCCAGTTGCATTCTGACAAACAGGCTGAGCAACAGAGGAGAGAGAAGTGTAAACATCCTGAATCTCTGCAGTACAATATAAATGAATTTGCCAAGAAATCTAAAATTCCCTATTCATTTTAACAGTTTGCAATTAAAATTTTAAAGAAAGGTTTGACAGAAGGATGATTGTTATAAAAAACATTGTCAGAAGTGTCAGCGTTCTCTTGTTCTTGTTGGGCACCAAAGTATTCTTCCCAATCAAAATGAACACAAAGGCCACCCTACCTACAGGCATCTCCCACACACACTCCCACAGGGAGCCCAGATTTAAAGCACATGTTTCAACAGATGGTGCAGCTCAGGGACTCACTGCAGCTCAGGCAACATTACTTTTTTCCAAAATATTTAACAGTAACCATTTCTTCAGCAAATGTATTTATTTATTCATATAATTTATGAATAACAAACACGGTCTGCATGGAACAATCATCTACTCGAAATCTTACCTGTGACCTCAAAAGTCAGTGTTTGAAGTCTGATAAACAACGTCTCGATCAGCCAGAGGCATTTTGAAAACAACTGCTGTGAAGTGATGAATTGCAAAAGAACCTTTTGGCCACAATCACCTAAATAAGCCTGCAGATAAAAGAAGAAGCATTTAATGAAAAGAACCCTTTACTAACTGTTTAGTTCTAATAAGTTTCTTTATCATTGTGTGGTAGCCAGTGGCTGAGGAACCACTGCATGGGTAGATAAAAAACGGACTCTTACTGGTAAAGGTTAGGTTGTTGTCTGTCTCATTTGACTGCAGAACATTACTGTATGGTTCATATTTACTCAAAAATAACTAGATGAACATAAACACCAGAGCAGCAAATTTTCAAGAAACACAAAACTGACACTGACTGTGGGTGATTTAAACATTTGTAGGTAGACCTTTAACATCCATGGAAGGGGAGTATAGTGTGGAGTCTAGTATGGAATGTATTTAATTGGTATATATTAAGAGTGTCCTCACACTAGGCGTACTTGCCTATGATTGCCCCCCTCCTCACTCCTCGGTTGGCAAGCACATACACTTAATGTTCTAGGCCTGAACATGTTTACATCAGCACCATGCAATTCAAGAAATGTGTTCCTACCTGAGCTGTGTTGCCTGCTTGACATGGACTGCACATACACTGAACTTCAATGATAGCAGCCACTCCAAAAATATTAGACTGAAAGACATTAAGAAGCCAATGGTACTACTATTACTTATATACCAGCAATTCCCAATCATAGAATAATGGAACACTCCATGACCTCCATATTTTACTGTGATTCTCATCCAGATCAGGCAGGCGATGCAGACTACATTTACTTTGTTGCTTACTTAAAGTGTTTTCAACACAAAGGCCAGGATGGTATAGAATAACACACCATGCGTTTACCCCATTTAACACTCTTTTGCCATTTATTTGCCCAGCAGCACCATTAGATACACAGCACTGATGCAGTGCTATCAAAATGCTGAAGGCCAGTCTAGTGTACTTATGGTCCATTCCCCTGAGTCACTGTGTGCGTGTGCGTGCGTGCGTGCGTGCGTGTGTGTGTGTGTTACAGCTCGGAGAATCACATGCCTCTTTTAATGTCCCAGAGTGGGCGGGGCTTGAGGAGCCACAAATGTTAATTGTGTAGAAAGATGAACTCTTTGCTTTATGTTTATGTAACCCCATGCGTGGGATTGGTCGACTATGCAAGCATGAAAATGTCACCATGCGCTCTCCAAAAGCTTCCATTAACACCCCGAACTCCATGTTTATGGCGAACTCAATCTGCCTGCTTAAAATTACATTAATATCAGCTTGCATGTTTTGTTTGCAGATAGAGCTTCTCTCAGTTTTGAGCAATCAACCAAGTTCCAGTTGATGCAACTGTTTAAGATTAGTGAGTATTACCAAGTAAACAAAAAAAGGTATTAAGCACGGACTATTGACAGTGGCCCAGAAAACTGCACGAGTAGATGAAGCAATGGACTGTGTTAGAAATCAGTCAAATTAAAAGTAAATGTGACAAAGTGTCAAGAAACACGTTAGGACAAATCTGGCTCTATGACAACATAACATAAAAACACAAAGTAAATATAAAAGTACTGGGACACCTACACGTTCCTACAGGTACTTTTATGAAAAAAATCTAAGGTCATAAGCATTCATTTGGAATTGGCTTGCTCTTTCGCTTAAACAGCATCCACTTTTCTGGGAAGGCTTCTCCAAAGAATTTGGAGTCTGTCTGTAGGACATCTATGCAGACTAGCATTTATGAAATCACAAGAGTCACTGATGTTGGACTCCCTCAAACTGTTTCCACAAGTTGGAAGCATGAGATTGATGTTTGAAACGTTAACATTTCCCTTCCCATGAGCTAAGAGCTTAGGCCAACCCCAATTCCACTCCATTTGGCATTATGTTTGGTGATGTCAGGCTTGTATGCAGCTGATAAGCGATGGAAACCCAGGCCATGGTTTTTTTTTTGCTACTGTTAATGCCAGAGAATGTTTGGAAACCTGTTTTAAATCACAGCTGTCTCACATCTCCTTGAAGACGTGGGACTCTCCCGCATAACAATATTTTATACACTGTGACTGAATGAAACAGTTAATTCAGTTGATTTCAGTGATTAAAATATGTGTCCCAATACTTTCGTCTATGTAGTGTACCTCAAGACCCACCAGGAAACTGGTGAAATCTGAAATCTTCAATATTCTCATCTATGATTGGAACTGCCCTCAGCTCTTGAGGTTTTGTTGTTGTTTTTGTTTATTTTATTGTTCATTCTTTCAAGAGCACTAAATTCATGCCTGTTAAAGCTTTTATTATATTTACTGTCTCTTGCACATATTTTATTTTGTTCTTTTACACAGTTTTTGCATAGTTTAAATTACTATTCACATTTTAGCAATTATGTATTGGTTCATTCTGCTTGGTTTTTGTTTTGTTTTGTTTTGATTTTAAAGATGGTAATGCAGTCTTGTCTTTTCCAGCCTGAGGTTAACAATAGGCAAATACAGCTTCAGTGTGGACATTAGCCTGGCTGTATGTGAGACTCAATAAAAGAGGAAAGTAGCTGACACACACACACAAATTATATATATATATATATTTAACATAAACATATAACATTAACATATAACATTACAGAAATTATGTTCTTCATTGACTATGCATGAGATGTTTTTCCTGGCTTTAAAGTTCTCTAAATTACCTGGTATGTTGTCTTACTCATGCTTCATCATTGGTAGGAAATCCTTTGTCTGACTCTCCTCATACTGCTCTATATAATATCAGCTGTAAATGACACATTACCTTTTCTAACATAGGGCCCATTACTGCCATCTGAAACAATTACTGCCCTGAACATGTGCAAGTGCACAGTTTCTAACTGCTGGAGAATTCCCAGAGAATGACGTCAGAAAGCCCTTCTGTCAGGTCTACTCAGCAGCCAACAGGAAACTTGGTGTTGACTTACAATAGAAAAAGTGTATCTGTGTCAATCCCTATGATTAAAACAGATGCCTACTCCTCTGCACTGTTCTCCCAAGTAATTCACCCACAGCTGGACACAGTCAAAGGAACAGTAATATAGGTTGCTATTATGTCCCACAGGTGGCTGTATGTGGAAGGATACATGTGGTCACATTTCTCCATCTCTAAAATAGGGCTCTGTTAAACTTTAGAACCCTAGGCAATTTTTGTGTCATTTTTTCGTAATTGAATGTACTTTTATTCCCCAAAGTATTTAAAAATATTTATGGATGAAAGTCCCACGTGCCAGATATTATTTTCAGAACATCTTAGGCTTTGAATTTGTCTTAAATATTGAAAGATGAAATTTGAACATTGAAGTGAGTTTTAGCTGTTCTCTGAACTCACTAATATCACACAATGATCAGACCACCATGGTTAAATATTATAAGTCTTGAACTGTGTCATCCACTTGTCTGATACCGAGATATGAAGCTTAGAGTACCAGCATGTAACTGCCTGCAAAATGTGGGTTGTGAGAGTTAATTTGAGTTTTTTAGGTCCACTAATTTTTTTCAACCTATTCTCCATGCATCACATCTGCATCATACAAAACCTTTGAATCCATGGTCCCAACTAATGCAAATTTCTGAACACATCAACTGTTAGTGTTTTGTCCACTTAGCCACAGTTTTCTGTTTGCTGAGTAAATATAAAAACACTACAATTAATTATGTTCAAATAAATGTCATCATAACTTTGTGTACATATAATTAGTATGTAGGTCTGGAAATGAGCTCACAGCAGCCTGAGAATGTTGAGAGGTGAACAGCATTTGAAACCTAACATCTGTTCACCCACAGGGTGTATACTCCCATCTGGAGTTTCCTCAAAATGTTCTGGAAACCAAGGGCAGTAAACACAGTGCCAAGGGCACTAAAGAAGCCTTACATCTGTAGCTTCAAAATTTCATCTGATACTCATGTATGTTTACTAGAATAGTACAGTTTACAGTCCCAGAGTTTCTCAACTGTGGTCCTGGAGGCACATGTCCTGCACCTTTAGAGCTTTCCCTGCTCCCAAAACACCATCAATTCAACTAATCAGCAAATTAACAAGACATTTCAGAGTTGCAGAGGGTGTGTTAATGCAGGGAAATAAACAAAAGTGTGCAGGGCATGGCTGCTTGCAGAACCACGGTTTAGAAAATATGCACTATTCCATACCTCATATTTACTACTACTGGTGTAGCAGGATGGTTCATAAGGCCAAAATACAAATGTTTCTGTAAAATATAACACATTGGATCATTGGGTCATTCCTTAGGTCATAAATGGGCCTGTGTCTGGCGATTTTCTTTCTAAACAACCAGCAGCAACACCTGATTCCACTCACTTAATCAATCAGCCAATGATCACAAGACCTTCCATTTGGCTGGAATGAAAATTTGAAGATAACCTTGCTTTAATTAGTGTCCTGTCTGTCCCTTGTGAGTCCTGTCTTCCCTGTCAGTTTCCCCTATGTGCTCCTTAGCACATGGTTTTTGTTTGTTTTGGTTCCGTCTCCTCCCTTGCTCCGCCCATGCCCACATGTGTCTCATTTGTAACCGTGCCCCTTTGTAATCAGTAGTTTCAGGTGTGTCCAGTGTTTTGTATTTAAGACCCTTTGTTTCAGTCTGTCTTTGTCTGTCCTTTTGTTTCTGCTTCATTACCTACCATGTTTGTATTAGTTAGTATTCCCTGGTTTTGTTTGTTTCCAAGCCTTGTTTTTCTTTATTTATTAAATCATCTTCCCCTGCATTTGCCTCCACACCCTCGTTCTTATGCTGTCTGCTCGCACCTGACAATTAGTGATATATTTAAAGTACACATATGTGATTTCTGTCTTCTAGCCATTGAAACATCACCCCAAATTTGTCCAAGTGGTACATGAATGGTCCACTAATTAGCTCAACTAATTTTAATCTGACCTGGCATTTTTTATGAACAAATACTTATTAAATAATAAGAAACTTTAAAAATGTTAGAAAGGGTATATAGTATTATCTTTGCTTTTTAAATAAAGAAATTTTAAATATAACACTAATAGTTTTTCAAAACATACTGTTCACTCCCCCAGTACAATATTCCATGTAAAAATTACATCAAATTGATTGATTTTTGACAGAAGGTACCAGATTCTGAACTGTTGGGTGCTCAAGGGGTGATGACAGGGGTTCATGGGATGTTCGTTTGGTCTAAAACCTTGCTTAACAGACTGCCCTATGAATAAAATCACAAATCAGATGATTGTCCAAAAATCCAACAGGATATGTTGGGCACTTCTGAAATCATGCTAAGTTATCACCTCTAGCTGTCCTGTCTGAGCAAATCTGGTGTCCACGTCAGCCACATTAGTCACCAGCCCTAGCGTTCATTGGCCACCATACTCTTCATTATTGCCCAGATTAACAGTATCAGATTAAGTATTCTTTTCCTGAAGGCTACACTGTGATAATTGCAGTGCATTCGTTTTTTTAGAGCTCTGTGCTCTGTATAAATTCCTGAGTCAGCCTTATTATGCACCTATCTCGAGTACATTTTGGCTTTAGCTAAAAATATAAAAGTGCTTTGCGTCAGTAAAGGTATGACCCTCCAGAAAGAGGTCACAGGGTTAGTCACACACACTTTGAGTGAAGACTAGAAAATGACCTACTGTCATGAGGTTGGGTTTTACTGAGTCAATAATGTTTAACATGAAGATGATCAGACAGTCTTTAATCAGAGAGAAACCTTTAAATTAAAAGGGCTATTTGGTTTTGTAGTTTTTGAAGCTTTCAAATCAGCTAATCACGTCCAACCTCTGCATTTTAAACATTACAACCATGATCATTTATTCTAGGTTTACACACTGTGTTCAGACACATCATTAAAATGCCAAAAAGTTCATGTTGTGCCATTTGGATTGTCTTGCAATGTGTTGTGCTTCACCAGTTTATTGATACTTCTAATGTGTTCAGAGAATCTTAACCTCTTGCACTGAGTCATCTCTGTGTGATGAAAGTTCTGCTTTGGCTTTGTTGTTGCTGACTCATACTGTCACCAATCAAGCCTTTTGTGCGTAATTACATTTACACTTAATGTTGTCATAGAAATTCAGGGCCAGGTGCCTTATCACTTCTAATGAGAGATAACAGCATCAACACGGTGTGACCTACACCAGCCATTTGTGTGGATTAGTCACAGGAATTGTATTTTACAGCCTCTTTTTAATGTCTATAATAGTTATAGATATGAAGATACAGTATGTAGATATACACAGTCAGTATAAACTTCTACATGAAACATGCCGTGATCTGCCACAGTGTCACTGCACTCTTCACTCCATTAAAGAAAAATGAACTCAATCCTGAATATGATATCAGTCAATTTCAGCAATGTAGTCTGTCTCAATGTTTTAGAAAATTAGTCCAGTTGGACTGTATTCATAAAATATATCAGTTGAGATCTGTGGCATCATTAGAAGTTGTCCTTGGATCTGCCTGGTATCAAGAGTAATTCATACATATGTGACTAGAGAATCATTTCAGAAATTTTACAATGTGTACTCAATATAGTGCGAACTTTGTGTATATGCACATTTTACATATGCAACTGAGACCCCAACCATAACCTAAACTTAACCTATCCATACGTTTATTAACTTAATCTTAACTTAAACTTAAACCTTACCCTAACCCTAAAGCCTAAATTAGTATTAACCTAACCTAGTATTCTACCCTTAATTCTCAACGACAGTGTTTTATATGGTGTTTTATATAAGAAAGATGATCTAAATTTGATACATGAGTGTCATACTCTGTAAATGTAAAGTCAGGCCGAATTAAATTTGCACTTATTACAGAGCTTCAGTTTAGAACAATGTGTTTCCATTTTGATGTCATTCAGAAATGAGTTGCAGCTGAAATGTATTGAATATCTTATAAAGTTTGTTTACTGTTTCAAGTAAGAACACTTCCTAATGCATATTGTCTCCAGAATGGGAGGCTTTTGACAGTGGACCACTGAGGCCTTGCAAGGATTTGAACTTATGATCTCATCACATTTAATGAGCATTAGTTACATTGTTGCATCACTCTAGAGCTGTTAAATTACACTACATAAAAGCACATACACAAAATGTATCTCTCTCTTGAGGACAGAAACGTAGATGGTTTAACAGCTCTAGAGTGCTGCATTTAACTGCCTGCTTGTCAAGAGACAGGAGATCCAATTTAAGTTCAAATCCCATTACCACCATAACTCTCCATGGTCAGGAGTCTAAGAATTAGGAGGGCTCCCACCCGGTGCGATATGGGGTGCTCTAATCGGCAGATGGAAATATACAGTAAATTGAGGAGGGAGAACACAGAATAAACACCTTAAACTATATTTCATCAATTTCAATTTTTTAGGATCCACTCAATGTTAGGTACTTTACTCTCCTTGAGAACAGTACATAAAGATGGCCCAAGGGGTTGAGCCTGCTTTCTGTCCTAACCACATAGGCAGTCTTTGGGACATTGATAGTAAGGGTCCACTGAGGTAAATGAAGTTAGCTGCTTGTGTATTAGTATTAAGTGTGTTCTCCAGGACACTATGTATAGGTTGGAAATTTCATGCTGCGCGATCAGGCATTGTCATTTAAGAGAACTGGGTCTGAAAAGGGCTATCGCTGGGTGAGCTTTGTGTGAAGCAGTCTTGAAGTGCTTGTGACGCTCGTTGTC
Source organism: Acestrorhynchus altus (assembly GCA_034509495.1). NCBI lineage: Eukaryota > Metazoa > Chordata > Actinopteri > Characiformes > Acestrorhynchidae > Acestrorhynchus > Acestrorhynchus altus. Next base: position 11,014,810 of record CM067501.1, read on the forward strand.
CTTGGACCACCCACCTGACTCAATGCCACACGTGGCCCACTGGATTCATACTCAATGCATGAGAGACACGTACATATCACACACCCTCAGGGCTGTAGTACAAAGACACCTGAATTCAGCTGACTTGATTAAGACGTGAATAAACATTCTATACAAGTCAAATACACTGAATATAGATAGATAGATAGATAAATAGATAGATACCCATTCTCTTTCCTCCTCCACAGAGAGTACAGGCTGATGGTATGAGGATCAAAAGGACTTTGGAAGGAGCAGTCTGTATCATATATTATTCAGCATTGAAATTCACAAAGACCACATTATTCATTGTGCACATACACTTACAGAGCACTGAAAGTCAAAGTAATGTACTACAGCTAGTATCGTACTTAAACAAAGTCAGCCATTTCACTTTTATTAGAGGCTTCTGTAGACATTTTGTACTTTCCTTCTTTTGTAAAACACTGAAGGACTGTAGAGAGTGCAGAGACAGAGGGGGCTGTGTAAGGTTTATGAGAAGTTATGTAAATATACTGCTCATCCTGCTTTGCACTCCACTGAGGTTAATACACCTGAACTGTGTTGAACTCGGACGATTTCACAGACATGAAAGGCATTGTTTCAGAAGTGCAGATTCCCAAAGGCAAGCATGAAGAACAGAACAGTAGAAAACAAATGTATCCATCAAAGTGTGTAATGTTTCAGTAATGTCCAGTGGAAACATTAGGTTGAGGTTTAGGCAACTAGCTGGAGGCTGAAAAAGTAGACTCAACATAACCTAAAGTTACATAAAAAAAAGTCAGTTGTATGCAATGTATATGCATTTGATGTATCAACTGAAACAAAGCAGGGAGAATATATATATATATATTCCATTTACTGCACTGTGTGTCAACCACACGCCGGCTCCCTTTCTGTTTGTTTAAAACTGGCTGATAACCAATGGCAACACAGCCATATAAACTACTCATAAATTAAGCATCTTGTTCAAATTTCCACATGACATGGTGCAAAAGTTACATTATGCTGCAATCAAGAAGTTGGCAGCTAGCAAATAAACAAAATGTAGCTTCATTACATTACTTAAACACCTTGGAAACAAAAGATTGCAGTGAAAACCAAGGTGGTGTCACTGTGGTAGCTTAACTATTTGCTAGCCATAGTTACTTGGTATCCAAGGATGAATAGTAGCTTGAGTTTTTTTTTTTTTTAATTATTGGCTGGACACACTTCCCATACAGATCTCTATAGTACTCTGAGTTTAAATATAGATTTATCAATCTACACAAACCTTGTTTAGTGCCCTCTTATGGACAACTTTCTACATGCTTAATGTGAGTGAGGTACATGTGAGGTAATTCAGATGTAAAAATAAAATGCCAGACATTACGTATCTTCTGAAGGCCTAGTCTGTCCTGAAGGCCCCTGACAGGCTTTATGCCTTTGTGCATTAGCAGCTTTTTGTTTGCTGAACCTTATCCACTGCAGTGATGTGTATTGTTACACAAATGAAACTGAATTTCACATATTTCTAAGTGAAAAGTACAGCTTTGTAAAGCAGTGTGAAAGTTTGACCCTGTAAAGGCAGTCTTGTGGGGGGCACAGTCTGACTCAGTATACTAGCGATACATTCTTATATCAGAAAGTTTTTATGCAAGTCATTATATAAACTCCTTTCCACAGGACCACTGACAGTGATAGAGATGAAAGAAGCTTTTTACCAAAGCCTATTCCAGTGCTAGGCCATAGGACGTTTGTGTCGCAAAAAGAAGCTAATTGTGAGTCGAACTATTTCAAATTTTAGAAGCGGCTCAGAAGAGGAGCAAAGTTGGACATTACTATGATCCCATTTCCACATGAAATAATGGACATGAATTTAAGAGTGAATATTAATCTGGAACACTGTTGAGTTTTCACTTTCTCATTCCACGTTTTTAGTGTGGAATAAGAGAGGCTTTTATTCCATTAAAGCTCCACTAGGGCTCATTTCTTCTTAATTAAAGATTCTAGTTTATGCATTAAGTGCAATAAATGCATTTGCATGCATTAATAGCTCATTAACATGCACCAAATGTCTTTAATAGGCCGTAGATGTGGAAGAACAAACAACTGTTACGCAAGGTTAACTTCATCCTTCAGAAACTTCTCAGCAGTCTAGTAAACTCTTCCACACTGAGTAGGAAGTGAATGTGGTTTCATTCATAAAAAAGCAAAGGTTGTGCCAAGCCGCCCACTGTACTGTACTGCTCTATCAGTGTAGAGTGCATCCGTCACTGCCACCTCTCCCTCAGAGAGTACGAGTGGCTGACGCGTGTATTTGTTCCCTCTGTTGCCTTAAAATGATTCACAGAGGCCGGTTTATTTAAAGAGGACGCTGGGACAAGAGAAGTGGGCCCGGAGCACGTATTTCACTCAGTTACAGACTGACTTCATTCTTTAATTTCACATCAGGTATTAAAAACCACACTCTACATTTTTTCCTAATATTTGATCTTTATTCTTAAATCAGCTATAATTCCAATGTTTTAAGTACTAATTGTAGACAACTGAGCTTTAAATGAATTGTATATATGAATGAGCTGAATAACGTACTAAATGCATGTAAATCAAGTCATGTTTCCTGCTCATGGTTATAACTTTACTGAAAATGAGAGAGGGTCAGGGATTTGAATCCATGCTTAACCACGATGCCTTTGGATGTGCATGAAACTATTGCTGGTCAAAAACTAACTAGCACAAATCAACTGCAAGTTTTAAACTAATGTTGGTCAAAAACTAACTAGTGCATAAACATATTGCTGGTCTAAAACTAATGCTGGTAAAAAAAAAACTAATTGGGGCATAAAACTGCTCCTTCCCAAGTACAGGACCAATAGACTTAAACTCTTGTCCCACACACCACCAGACTGGATGGGAATGAGTAGTAACCTGCAGCCCAATCACCACACCACAACTGGACTTTGTACAATAAACAATTTTAAAAGTGCAATATTAATGTGCATTACCCTCTCCTACTCTTTCACGCACTTTTATTTCTTTACTAAATTATCATAACTATCCTTCACTATCTGTACTTGTATTGCTGCAGCTGCTGGAACCTTAACTTCCCAGAGGGAACCCTCCCAAGGGATCAATAAAGTTCTATTCTATTCTTCTATTCTAAATTAATGCTGGTCCAAAAATATCTATTGCATAAAGCTATTGGTGTTTAAAACTAATGCTGACCTAAAACATTTGCTGGTCTACAATAAATGCTGGTCACTAACACAAAGCTACTTCTGCTGTAAAATAATGTTCTAAAATGAATGCGGGTCAAAAAGTAATTAGGGCATTAAGTTATGCTGGTTTAAAACTAATGATGGTCTATAACAACAAAACTAATACTGGTTAGGGCTGGTTAATAAAACTATTGCTGTTTTATTGATGGTCGCATGTTTACCAATAAATACAATTTTTACAGGAAAAATACCTTAATTTCCAGTCAATGTAAAAGGGTTTTATTCATTTGGAATAATCACAACAGTGTTTAATAAAATAAACAACTGTTTTGATATATAGACATATTTAATTAAAGAAACAGCTGCACACAATTATGACTATTTTAAAGCTAAGAGAGTGATGGACTGGCACCCTGTCTAGCAGCATTGCTTAGGATAGGATCACACGTGTCTTCACTCTACAAGCACTCAGTGACATTCACACGTTTAAACACTCATTCATCCTCAAATATCCACATGACCCCTGCATCTGCACATAGACAAGTTCAGGCCTTCTGCACTAATTTTAGATCTCCAGTTAAACTTTAATGACAGTGTTTTAGAATGAAAGGATTCTGATTAGACAGTTCAGTCACTTCTGTTGTTAATCTGCCCATTGACCACTGAAATTCTTTTACAATCACGCATAGGCATACACAGTGACACACAGGCCTATATATAGACATAAAAGTGCTCAGTCCACCATGTTCTTGTTGAAAATGAAATGGATGTTGGATTTTAAAGACCTTGATGTAAGACACTGCTGAAGTGTCATGCACAAGCTCAAAATTACTGTAATGCAAAATATAAGGGATATGAATTGATCAAACATCAATGGATCTGAAAATAGCTGTGATTTTTTTAATTCTCAAAATATATATAAATGCAGTAATTTGTCCTTGACTGGTACAATCTAATATAGAACATTGAAGCATCTCAAGGGTGTATGTTAAGGACATTAGTGGCATGTGTGGAGACTGTTCAGAGCATCTGACCTCTTTATTTGAAAGGGTGGTATTCATTTAGGGACTACAGCTCATCTGTTGATACAGAGTGCATATTAGCCACCCTCTAGACCAGTGGTTTGCAAGCCTGGTCCAGGAGTACCACTGCCCTGCTTGTTTTAGAGTTTCCTATAATTCCAGCACACCTGATCCAACTAATTAACTAATTGACAAGACCGTACTGAGCAAAAACGGATATGGTATGGCAGGAAAACTCAAGAACAAGCAGGGCAGGAGTACTGCTTGACCATCAGAGTTGCTACCTGACTACACCAGTATCTAGAAGCATCACTGTAAAGCTAGGATTGGACCACTACCTAGAAAATACTAGGTCAACCTTGGTCCTGGGGGCAGGATCTGATTAGTGATGGATGGGTTAGAGACTGATTGACTGAGGAGCAACAAATTGGCTACCATCTATATTTATACACACAAAGGTATGTATAAGGTGAGATCTCTCAATTCAAGTGTTTCTAATAAAGTGGACAGTGAATCTTCCTGGATGACGTGTGCTTAAACCTTAATCAATAATCAATGTTTTATACAATGTTTAATATACTGTTTTATACAGTTTTGGAAAAACTTTGCTGCGGTCACATTAAACTCAACAGTAAACAACAGTGTTTGGATCAGCTGCATGGTCATTAGGTTGCATTGAAAGTGCCAAAGGACTGTAGTTTCTTGGCATAGTTGATTAATGAGAGTTCAGTATATGTTGAGTAAGAAACTGCAATCCTCAAACACTTGTATCTCTGTAATGATGTAAACTTGAACATAAAAATTTGCAACAGTGAGAACACATACTTACCTGTTATTACCTGCACATGGTTCCCAGTCATACTGGTTCTAAAAGAGTACCAGAGTGTAAGACTCTGAGTTTTATTTACCTGGGTGAGTCCATCGCTTGCTGAAGAAGAGGGGAGGTTGGACCGGTAAAGAGACAAAGAAGAGAAAGGTTAAATACCTATATCTGTTGTTTAATTAAAGATGACATCATGAATATGTATGGAAAATGGTCATGATGACTGCTGCTCATCCAGTGTAATTGTAAATCGACGACAATTATATGCTGTATCATGGACATTACCTTTGTTGATATTGGTAGAGTCTAGGGGGAGGAGCTACCAGTATATAGCCTGCTCTGAGAGAGGAGGAGGAGTAAATGAGAGGGAGATGACAATTAGTGTTCCTGAGTGAAAGGAGGGAAGCAAAGTGTGAGGTGACCTCTTTATATTTATACTTTGCGGTCATTGGTCAGAGCCACTGAAGCTAGGGGACACTTATTGCTTTACTATTTTCTTTTTTTTTTTTCTCTTGCACATTTGTATATATGTAGATATTTGTTCTGTAAAATAAATTGATTGATGGATACTGTATTGACCCTTTAGAGGGAAATTTTTTGGAAATATAATAGCAGTATACATGAGGTAAGGAAGGCAGAAAAAACACACCCAGACTATGTTCCAGGAGCAGCAGTCAAAATTCAACACAGACTAGGGAGGGAGGGGGGGGAGGGGTCAGGTGAGAGTTCGACAAACAGGTCCTGCCCGGCTGCCGGCCAATCCAACATGACAACGATCCAAAACACAAGGCCATTCAGAGGTCTCTCTACTGTCCAAGTACCTGACCAGTGTTTACATGTTATCGCCCTCAGCTGGTCAAACATATTTTTAATTGTTTCTCAGCCGTCTATCCTTCCCCCTTCTTGTGCAAAAGTATGAACACCCCTGTTGCCTGAGTAGTGTTGTAACTCAACATTTTGTTTGTCATGTTTGCAGAGCCAGGGCTGAGTTCAAACACCAGACTTCTGTCCAGAATGCAAACAGACCAAAGACACACTGAATAGAGTAGAAACCTTCACTGAAAGATGCTATTATAATACATTTAAACACAGATACAGACACAGGTCTCCATTTATTACTCCACAGGACACCAACATTTATTAATGTATACCACATACATACTTCATAATCTCTCTTTTGAAGGCAAGCAATTACACATGCTGACATGTTTATCTCTCATAAGCCCCTTCCTGTGACCTTCATGCTCTCACATATCATCCCTTTCACACAACAAATATCATCTGTCTACTGACCCCCTATGCTGGAAAGTGCTCACACACCCATAGACACACAGCCCACGTCTTCCTCTCAGACATCTACAAACAAGTCAAGGCATCAGAGTCCACACACACAGAGGAAGACATGAAGTGCATCCTCTCCTCCTACAGAGAGAGAGAGGGGGGGGGGTACCTAAGCCTCCTTCACTATTACAGGCATATTTCCCAAACTCACAAAATATTATGCTTTGTGAGAACTTCAAGACAAAACATTGGGTTGGAAACCAGTCAAAATAACCCCCTAGCATTATCTCTCTCTCTCTCTCTCTCTGGCTCTCTCTCTCTCTCTCTCTCTCTTTTTCTTTCTCTCTCTCTCTCTCTCTCTGGCTCTCTCTCTCTGTGGCTCACTCTCTCTCTCTCTCTCTGGCTCTCTCTCTCACCTACATTTCTTTCAACAGCAACTTGGGTCATTAACCTTTTGAACCCTTTTAGAATTAGAAATTTTGGCATGTTTTCATAGTTTGACATAGTTTTATTGGCCAAAATTTGGAAAAGTATTTACAGGAGAGTTTCACGCATGCCATGTTTCAGGAGATGCCAGGCTGTTCAAAATTACCATGTTTTGATCAAAAAGTTTATGCAGTTGTGCTCATAAGTTTACATACCCTGGCAGAATGTTTGCGTTCTTGGCCTTTTTTCAGAGAATATGAATGATAACACTGTGTTTTCACTTTTTAAATCATAATGACAACCAAAAACATCCAAATGACCCTGATCAAAAGTCTACATACCCCAGGTTTTAATACTGTGTATTGCCCCCTCTAACGTCAATGACAGCTTGAGGTCTTTTGTGATAGTTTTGTGGAAGCCTCCAGTTCCTGTAAATTCCTGGTTTGTCTTGCATGAACTGTGCACTTGAGATCTCCCCAGAGTGGCTCAATGATATTGAGGTCAGGAGACTGAGATGGCCACTTCAGAACCTTCACTTTGTTCTGCTGTCAGTGACGGGTTGACTTGGCCCTGTGTTTTGGATTGTTGTCATGTTGGAACATCCAAGTACGTCTCATGCACAACTTCCAGGCTGATGAGAGCAAATTTGCCTCCAGTATTTGTAGATAAGGTGCTGCATTCATCTTTCCTTCAACTTTGACCAAGTTTCCTGTACCTTTTTATCTCACACATCCCCAAAACATCAGCGATCCACCTCCATGCTTTACAGTAGGAATGGTGTTCCTTTCATCATAGGCCTTGTTGACACCTCTCCAAATGTAACGTTTATGCTTGTGGCCAACAAGTTTAATTTTGGTCTCATCACCTTGTTCCAGACGTTTGAGTCCTTGTGCTGTTTGGTGTATTGTAGGAAAGATACTTTGTGGCATTTGTACAGTAATGGCTTTCTTCTGGTGACTCAACCATGTAGCCCATTTTTCTTCTTGTGCATCTTGAAACAGCCATACTGATCGTTTTCAGAGAGTCCTGTACTTCATCTGATATTTCAGCTGTTATTTTTGTTTGCATCCCAAACAATTTTCCTGGCAGTTGTGGCTGAAATATTTGTTGGTCAACCGTCAACAGTTTGGTTTTTACAGAGCCCCTGATTTTCCATTTGTTAATCAGTATGAACACCGCTGACTGGCAATCAATATCAGTTCCTTGGATATCTTAAGGGATATTTTGTATCCCTTTCCTCTTTTATACAGTTCAACTCCCTTTTTCCGTAGACCCATTGACAATTCTTTTGCTTTCCACATGACTCATAATCCAGAACCGTCAGTGGCTGAATGAAAGAAGCAAGAGTCTGTCTGGATCCCAGAAACTCACTCAGCTTTTATGCACAAATACTGATTACATGCAAACAGGTCACAGGTGAAGATGTTACCTTTAGTAACCATTCAAACCCATTTGTGTCAATGTCTGTGCATGTTATCAGGGCAAAATCACCAGTGTGTGAACCTTTGATCAGGGTCAACTTAAAACAACATTATGTAGCAAATTTACCTTAAAAACCATCATTGGAGTCATGCTCCACTGACTACAATAGGTATTTATTGCTAGGTCTGGCCTGGATCACTGGTAACTAAATTATAAAACAGGCAGCACAGTGCTCATGAGAACTATGTTTGTATCCTGAGTCCTATTTTAGTAAATTACTGTAATATTATTATACCAGCTTATTATACCAGAGTCTACATGTTTCTTTCACTTTCAGTGACTGTATCTCTCAGCTTGTCCAGAAATGTGTAAAGCATGTCCATTAGTCATTTCTTAAACTACAAAAAATTAATTCTCTCGATATCACTAATGTAATTGGTGTAAGAAAAAAAGATGATATATAATCACCCAAATCCATGATGTGTGTGTTCTTTCAGCCTGCAGAAAGGTCTACAGTGAATGACAGAGTATGCCAGGGAGAGCATGAGGTCTGACACTGAGAACAAATTGAGGGTGCAAGTTATCTAAACTCTATTTCAGAGGTTACTAATAGGCAGACTAAGGGCCAGGTCTTGTTTATACTTTTTGCAACAAGGGTCTGGTGGTACCTGTAATTGAAAAGTACTTTATATTCTTACATATGTTCAACATGATTTGGGCCTGTGTTCTAACCAGTAGAATGAGAAACATTTCACTGTTAGAGGGAAGAATGTATTTTATTAAATACCAGCAAACTCTACAGCAAGATCCCAAACACATCTGAAAATCTGAAAGACTACCACAAGAGCAGCTAATTGAATGTTTCACCATGGCCCTTGTGGTCCCTCAACTCAAACATCATCAAAAATCTGTGGACCCAATGGGGGTGTTCTGACAATGCAGACAGCCCAAAATTTTGTTTCTTTTTTTGTTTTGTTTCGTTTTAACAAAATTTAACAAAGTAATCTTGGTTAAATAATAAAGAAATGTCAACTTTATGCATGTTGGAAACCAGCACCTGCCTATAGTCAGTGCTGATCCTGTTAAATCCTGTACCAACTTCCTTCAGTAAAATTGAGCTCCTCAGATTCAACTCATCAGACACATATATACGTAGAAAGCAATGGGCTGAGTGCACAGATCATTGCTCCCTGGCCTCTCCTTTTATTCATCACTGAGTGCATTCCTGCCACAGATACACACGAATTCAGTTTGCAGTGCATGGCTTCCTAGCAAGAACACATATAAGAATTTCCCTTTTTATCAATTGAGATGTAAGATATTTCATAATATCAACGTCATATGACGAAGGTGATTTCCAACACTGTGCTACTTTTTAAGACATTGCATACATTATTTCACCATAGCAGGGCTGGACTCATTCACATCATTTACAGTATAAGGCATTGATGTACTTCTGGATAGTTCTTGAGGAGTTGTTTTCTTAGATTATAATGGCATTAATGGTGGGGGTCAAGTTAAGATCTAGAAGACCAAGAACACTTTCATAGAGAATTTATTGCAGGATTATTAGAAAAGCCAACCAAAACCCATATTTGACCATGTATTCTCAGGAAGGTAGACAGAGTCTGACAAGGCAGAATTTTAAATTATGGTGGACTGTTCTATTGTGCAGTAACACCTGCAAAATATGACTTTCATGGAAGAATTATTAAGAGAAAACTTCCTGCATTCTTATCACACAATTCTGCATAAGAAGTTCTCAAATGAATATCTAAACAAGATCAATGTACATAATGTACTGTGTATGGCATTAATTAAGCATTAGACAATTTTTGAGAATCATTAATTATTTTACTGACCATTCAGATGTAAATATTTGGATCAAATCTTGAACGTAAATGCTCATAACAGGAGTAAGCCAGGGCATCCTTTAACACCCAAAGAGCCATTTGGACTTGGTTTCCATGGAAAATAAAACACTGGGAACAGCAAATACTTTTTGACATCTAGCAACACACTGAGATCAGAGTCTCTTTCAAAGGATTTAAAAAGGACTTTAATTAATACACTTAAATTATCCATGTAGCAAACAAAAGGAAAAAAATGGCATGAGCTGTCATCCCTATATCGCCTTTGGGCTTTCGGCACGTATAGCAGAGCCTGGACCTGAATTAAAAAATACACTGGGGAAAAAAGCACTATGTCACTAAACAATGAAAAATTAATATTTGCAAAATATCTGCATAAATATGTCTTTGTGGTGGTTAATGGGACTTCTGCTCCTGAACCTCTGCACAGAGTGTCTGCAGATCGGGGCTGTGCGAAGTCACTTTGACCTTTACAGAACTGTAAGCTGTGTCTGTGAGCGGGTTTTTAACACAGTTCATGGTGGAGAACAGCTGCGCACAGACATATGTGGATCCGAAGAGCGACAGGACAAGATCCTCTGTCAAGCGTTTGAATTCGGACAACCACAAGTCTTTGTCAGCTGTGTCAGCCAGATCCAGATCAGATTGACTTACACCTGCTACGTTTTGCCGGGTAAACCAGCTTCCGCTAATGTGATAAAATATAATTAAACATAAAAAATATTATATAATTTTAATTTAATATTTGAAGATCACAATAATCTTCCAATTTAGAACATTTTTTAAAATAACTAAAACAAATCAATTACATTTCAATTAAATACTTACAATTTATTTTCCCAAACCACACAGAACCGCAGTATAAGGATGAAAGAGCCACATGCAGCTCCAGAGAAGAGAGTAAAGTGTTGTTTCCTCAGTTTGTATTGTAGGCATTTAAGAAATGACAGTTAACAGGAATGGTTGAGGTCAAGTTGAGGTCTCTGCTATACTGGTACCTCTCTAATTGACATTGCCCAAATACCAGTGTAATTGAAGTCTTAAGTCTTACTTCCCAGCTTTAGTTTTTAACTGAGAGTAGTATCTATTGTTTCACTATACAGGAGACTCTTAGGTGATGTTATAAACTGTCATGAATAATTAGTAACAAAGATTAGCTTTTTAGATAAATGCTACTAAACATAAAACTGCAACAAGGTCATTCATTAAGAGAACCCTGAACTTTATTGCCAAAATTATAAGAGAAAGTTTGAGATTATTTGAGATTGAAAATTGAGATTATACATCGGATCATCACAGCTGTTCCATGCAGACTTTCCACTGGTGTTCCACAAGGCTTAGTCCTCGGTCCTCTTCTCTTTTCTCTCTACACTACTTCTCTTGGTACAGTAATATCTTCTCATTGTTTTATTTACCACTGTTATGCTGATGAAACTCAACTCCTCCTCTCTTTCCCACCTTCCGACACCCGGGTCTCATGCCGCATCTCAGCTTGCCTCTCTGATGTCTCATCATGAAAAGCAACATCTGGAGAATTCGACTCTTTCTGTTTAGAGAGGCCACTCAGGTGCTTGTTCAGTCTCTTGTCATTTCAAGACTAAACTACTGCAACTCTCTTCTAGCTGGCCTTCCCATGTGGACCATCAGACTCTTGCAACTCATCTGGAATGCAGGACCTCGTCTTCAACATCCCCAAATTCAGTTATATAACTCCTCTGCTGCGTTCCCTTCATTGGCATTCCTGTAGCTGCCCGCATCAGATTCAATACCTTGATGCTGGCCTACAAAGCCAAAAATGGACCGGTACCTCCGTACATAATGGCAATGGTCAAAACTCGAGCTGTACAAAAGAGCCCTTCAAGCTTCAAATACAGCTCAGCTTGACGCACCATCCCTCAAATTGCAAGGAAAACAAGCATACAGTCTCTTTTCGGTTCTGGCACCAAAATGATGGAATGAACTTCCCATGGGAGTCTGAATAGCTGAATGCCTCTCTGTGTTCAAACGCAGACTGAAGATCTGTTTAAAGACTATTTAACTCCATAAAGAGTGGAATTCTGAGCTAAAAACTAAAGTTAGCTAACCTTTCATTTACTGTAATTGGATGGTGGTCAGTGGATGGTGGTCCTGAAGATGACTTATCAGATTTACTTGTTCTGCACTCTCATAACAACCAAAATACAACCAAACCTCAGACTTGGTCCAACACTGAATATATTTTATCTAGAAAAAAACTCACAACATAATCACTAAAGGCAATAGTAGATGAGCTGTTTTTACCATTAGCAGGGCTATTATAAAACCATGGTTTTATGGTCTTCAGATAAAAAACCCTTCCTACATCCTATTATCAAAACAAATTTCCAAACAGCATTTAAAGATGATGAATGCATGTAATTTAATTAGTAGAATTTTAAACATTTCCATCAAATCTATAGTGATGGTGTTGAAAAATGATTGTGTGCTTGGGACAAATAGTTTAAGTCTAAAAATCAATCCCTTTGGACTGTCTACACACACACACACATACACACACACACACACACACACGCACATGCTCAACACCTTCACTGGACAAGCATGGAGAATTCAGTCATGCTGACTGATCCTAAGACCAAGACCACGCCTGACCCAGAGAGCCAAGCTTTAATTACTGAGGAAGAGAAAGAGTGATGAAGAGGAGGAGGGTAAACGGTAAAGCAACAATGCAGGAGGAGATAATGAAAAAGATTAAGAGAAAGGGAGATGGAGAGAGAGAAGCAGGAGATAATGAAGGAGATTAAGAGAGAGACAGGGAGAGAAAATGACTGAGAGAAGCAGAAATGCACAGAGGCAGAGGAGAAGGATAATGGTGTGGGATAAGAGGCAAAGCCACTTAGTAGTGAGAAGTAGAGGCTGTGAACCTTTGATCGACCCTTTAGCAGCACTCCTCTGAAGAGAGCACGGCCAGAGCTCTAAAGACTGTTTTTTATCTGCTTTGACAACTCTCAGAGTGCCAACTAAGACTGTTGTCCATTCTCTTTAACCAAAATGAAGAGATATACTTTCAATCATCTATATTTTTGCTGTATTTGTTGTGAGCTGGAGGGATTAGATGAAAGAGAATTGGTTCTACATACATGACACCATACATTCTGTGATGAAATGGAGCCTGCAGGACTGGCTGGATCATATTTATAATTATTACATGGCATGAAATGACATTATGATTATACATTTTATAATTACGTTATAGTTATAATAGACAGAGTTTAAGAATGCGATACACAAACAGGCCTATAAGAACTTTGTAATGGTGACAAATAAAGGTGCTACTCTTTTTTTTGTCATCCATATGTGCTGTAGGGGATGACTTTTGTATTATTAAAAAAACAATTGCAATATTACTCTAAAGCTCCAGGCACTGTGCTTCTGTGCTTCTGAATGGCTCAGCTTGTCAACAAATGCATGCTACATTTAATGTAGCATTAAGTTCTCAACAAACTGACCACAAACTGATTAATTTACAGATTGAGAACTTTGACTGATTGATTGTATGCAAATGACTTAACTGATTGATTATTGATTAGATGACAAACTAAGTGTGACTGATTACCTATTGGTTGGTTGGTTGGTTGAATTTAGTAGTGACAGGTAGTGGCAAACTGACTGACAGACAGATTAAGGTGTTGATAGGTGTTATTGATTGACATTAATAGTTGATTGAATGACTGAGTGAGCAAGTACCTGACAGTGAGTGAGTGAGTGAGTGAGTGAGTGATAGTCTGCTTGGTTGGTTGGCTGGCTGGCTGGCTGGTTGGTTGGTTGGTTGTTGGTTGGTTGACCAGTAGTTAACTGACAAACTGGTTCGTAGATTGAGTGGCTGATTGGTTAACAATTTATTAATGGCTGATTAATTGGCTATTTGTCTAGATGGCTAATTGATTAGTTGGTTGGCTGAAGGACAGAGTAAATATCTAATTGATTGAGGCTGTCTTGAGACTACAGACAAATCAGATTTGTTTCTTAAATCAGATCTGTTGTGATGCTGAGATTATTTGCGAGTGATCAGCTCAGATTTGCATGTACAGCCATCACAACCCTATCTGCATGAATTGCTCTGTTAAAGACAAAGGTTACAGTCTTGCTGGTGCCACTCTCTTCTTGGATTTATTTGAAATGCATTTACAATAGGATTTGTACAGCTGCATTGCAGCTGTCAGGCCACATCAAGCCACTCAGATAGCATGTGTCACCAAGTGTTCTTGGTTTCAGTCGCATCAAAGGAGTTGGTTATTTGGTTGGCTACCTGACTGACTGACTGACTGACTGACTGACTGACTGGATGGATGGATGGATGGTTGATTATTTGATTGGAGTTAATCATATTTGATGGCTGATTGAGTGACTTCTGTCTACCTGACAGAATGTCTGAGTGTATGAAGGTGATCAGTGGTGAGTCAGTGTACCAGTGGGCTCATGATGCAGACAACAAAGGGAACTGTGTTGTCAGGGTTACCCTCATCATGTCATTATAGCAACAGGAAATACAGAGAATGATTCATTTAATCTTTGACCCCCTTCCTGCCTCCTCGTCTAAAACACACACCCCTGCACTTTATCAGTCACTCAGTCACACACACAGACACATTCAATCACCACTTACAATTCAGTCGCTATACCTCTTTTGCTTGCATGCAGACACACACACACACACACAAACAAGCAGGTTGCCAAAGGCATTCCATCATTCAATGACTCAATCTGCCTCCTGTGATCCTCTCAAAATCACATTACCCACTCACACAACATGATTCAATCTGTGTGTATGTATGGATATGTGTTCATCATTGTATCTTGGTGTGCACATATTAATGAAAATGTATGTTACCATGGTGGTATGTATGTGGGTGTGTGTATCTTGTCCAACATACTCATAAAATGTCATACAACATACATTTGGCTTTGTGCGCTGTACAGCCTGCACACATTAGACACTGCTCCTTCTGTCTGGATGAGGTACTCACCATTATTAATAACACTCATGAAGACTAGGCTTAGCATTGCAATTACATTAGCCCAAACAGGCCCATTAAGAATGCCATTAACATGCAGACCCCCATATGCACACACACACACACACACATACACACACACACACACACACACACACAAACACACACATTCTCGTAATTAATGGTGTAGTGTTGTGAAAGGTGTGCTGCAACAGGTTTTGTTCCAGTTTTGTAACTCTCGAGAGTAAAAGTGAGATATAATGAATGGACAGAGTGACATACTGTTGGTGTGGATTGATTCATGGTTTGGACAAGAGCACAGGAATCAGCACAGACTATGAATAATGACTTTTCATAGATATTAGGGCCACATTTATGATAATAATAATAATGTTTAAGAAGGTAATAGCAATGAACATTAACAACAAAAAGTAACATAATAATAATAATGATAATAATAATAATAATAATAATAATAATAATAATAATAATAATAATAATGGAAAATCATTCCAGGTCCAGTAGCCGGAAGGTGGGTAGCCAATGTGAAGGGGGGTGGTGGAGCTAGGGTTCCATCTCAGATGGGTGAGAGGGGAGCCTGAGGTCAGCCACTGAAGGGGTGGCAGGGGAGCTGAAGGTTAGCCTTTCATCAGCCCAGGCCAGTGGGTCATCAGTGATTTGGGAAAGGTAGAGAGATATGATTAGTTTAGTGATTTAGATTTATGGAGAACACAAAATGTAAATATCAGAGCATGAGAGAACCAGAAGGTAACATAAATATGTGAACATCCTGGAAGATTGTCCAACCCAAATGTCCAACCACTTCACTGCCACAAATGGTATTCACATGAAGGATTCAGACAACAGCACTAACATCTCAGTTTACCATAATTCCCTATGTCTATCAACTCCTGGATCTGCAGTGAGACATTTATTACCAAAGGTTACACTGAACAAGTGAGTTTTCAACCTAGACTTGAAGATTGTGACTGTGTCTGAATTGTTGGAACTAGTTTTCATTTTTCTATATGTAGTTTAAATATAGACAGTCCCAATACTGTTGAACCAAGATGACGCCTGAAAGCAGCATGCAGATATTCGGTTTATACTGTGTGTCTGTGGACTTGTCACAGCTCTGATTTGTCAGCAGCTGTTAAAGCTACTATGCTGAATATTATCCACAGATGATCCTCAAATACTTCCTGCTAGCTAGCTTAAGGTGTTCACTAGTGTCCAGCACTGTGGCTCCAGGTAACTAGTTAACTGTGACCATTGGTGCCCCTAGCTAGTTTCATGTGTTGGAATAGCTTTTTAATAGGCTCAACGGGTGCTTCGTTGAGCAGGGCAAACCTGTTTGACATGTGAGTAGGTGGGGAATTGTTTGAGTGGGTTAGCTTTGGCATTAACCTAAGCATTCTGACTACGCCACGAAGATATCACCCATTCACCCCAATGTAAAGACTCTGAAGCTAGAGTAAAGGGGGTGCTGGCCTCATGAGGCACCTGGGGCTGCTAATACTGAATCCTGCTCTCTATCCTTTAACGCAAACCAGATGCACACCTCTAGCTTGTCATGCATTATAAATATGTAGGAATAATATAATGTTGATAAACATGAGCAGTGTTTATTGGTAACAAATAGTAACAACATAAAGTAACATATGAAACAATAATTTAACTAAAGTAGAAAATGGCATGTCCTAAAATGGTTGAAAAGCTTAAATGATTCCAATTTCCAGGCAGTTCCTGGGCTGTTGCTGTTAAGTGTTTGCTAAGTTATCCCAGGCAGTTGATATAGCACTTCTATTTTGCTAGGCTGCTGTCAGACTGATGCTATGTGGTCTCTAGGGTGTTTTTGCTAAGGAGTACACTATGGTGTTGGTACATGGTTACTAAGCCAATGTCTTACCTTCTTGCTGACTGAAAGAAATGTTTGTGATGTTTGCCATAGAAATTTCTTTACAAAAGTAACTAAAAATTTAGGGTTCCAAGCACTTATCAGACCAATTGCAGTATGGACCAGAAGAGTATGGGACCAGAAACCACATTACATGTAGTTTGTTCAACATTTTTAAGTTGAGTTCGAGTTGAGTTATTGTTCTTTAGGGTACCTTCTAGACTGCAGAAAAAGATTACTCAGAGGTACACTATATGTGGCAATGATTTTGGACACCCCTTCTAATGAATGCATGCAGCTACTTTAAGTTGAACCTATGATATATATATATATATATATATATATATATATATATATATATATATATATATATATATATGAGAGAGAGAGAGAGAGAGAGAGAGAGAGAGAGAGAGACTGATAGAGCGGAGATGATTGTCGAGGAGGTTTGCTGAAAGTGTTATCCTCCTCCTTTCTTGCGTCAAAGTATGCTCTCTGAGCCCCCAGAAAGGCCCTGCTCACACTCTGCTGACGTGTGTGTGTGTGTGTGTGTGTGTGATTACAGCCTTTAAACTCACACGAGGAGAGAAAGATACACAGATGCAAACAAACAAAGGGGATGGAATAACACTCCCCCACAGGTCAAGGGCAGGAGTCAGGCAGTCCCATGAGTCAGAAGAGATTGCTATGGACCCATTCACACACTCTGTTTCTCTCTCTCTCTCTCTCTCTCTCTCTCTCTCTCTCTCTCTCTCTCTCTCATCCATTCATGATTTTCTGGTATAACTGCTGTCTGAGTTCTAGCAGCTTAGTGCCTCTGCTTATTTCTCCTGCATTTGCCAACTTTACTCAATTTCCTCCTGCCCCTTACTTGATTATTAACTCTGTGGAAAGGTCACTTGACTCATTTGACAGTGACAAAATTTAATTTTGTCTCAATGTAGTACATTTCAAATTTACTGTCATATCATATTATTTAGGTTCCTCACAGAAGTAAAACAGGTGCATAAAAACAGGAGAAAAAATAAAAATAAAAATAGAGAATACACCTAATACACACCATAATACACATAATACTATGTACTATAAAGAGAGTACTTACACATTAACGTATACCACACAAACGTTACACAGACATTATTGCATTGAAACATATAATATTGCATGAGCACTGGGTATAGAATTAAATTTAGCTGTAGTGTGAGAAGGTAGTGGGAGACTACTGGTGGGTGTAGTCTAACTGAGCTAGTTGCTGGTCCATTAGTGAGTAAAAGTGCAGGTGCAGAAAGAGTTTATGTGGTGTGAAGGTAATGGTGTGATGAGACAGTGAGATGGGTTGTGATTAGCTTTTGACTGGAACACTGGGCTACTGAGTATTTAGCAGCCTATTGGCCTGGGGGAAGAAACTGTCTCGGTACCAGCTGGTTCTGGTCTTCATGCTTCTGTACCTCCTATTGCTGTTCAGCTTTGAGAACAGGTAGTGGCTTTGGTGGGTTGAGTCCATTATAATCCTCCTGGTCTTCCTCAGACAGTGGCTTGTGTATAAATCCAGAAGGTTTGGGAGCTGAACCCCGGTGATGTGCTGAGCGGTGTTCACCACCCTCTACACATTGTTCCTCTTGAACCTCTTTTT
The DNA here is from genome assembly GCA_034509495.1 of Acestrorhynchus altus. Classification (NCBI taxonomy): domain Eukaryota; kingdom Metazoa; phylum Chordata; class Actinopteri; order Characiformes; family Acestrorhynchidae; genus Acestrorhynchus; species Acestrorhynchus altus. The sequence continues at coordinate 11,033,397 of CM067501.1, forward strand.
CCAGAGTGGACTCATTGATGGAGACAGGGGAGTGCTCTCTCTCTCTTTCCTGATTCCTGAAGTCCACTATTAGCTCCTTGGTTTTGCTAAAGTTTAGAGAGAGGTTTTCTCTTCTCTTCTCTGTAGGCTGCCTCATTGTCATTGGAGATCAGGCCTATGACTATTGTGTCATCAGCAAATTTAACAATGACATTATAGCTGTGCAGCTGTGTCTGGCTGTGCATTCGTGGGTGTACAGGGAGTACAGGAGTGGGCTGAGCACAAAGCCCTGAGGGGCTCCAGTGTTGAGGGTTAGGGGGGATGATGTATTTCTGCCCATCCTCACCACCTTGCCAATGGTCAATTAGGAAGTTTAGAATTGCAGTGGGTCCAGGGTGGCAGGCAGTGAGGAGCAAATGAAGTCTCTGACCAGCCTCTCAATGCACTTGCTAAAGACAGAGGTCAAAGCAACTGGGTGCCAGTCATTTAAGCAATTGTTGCTGGCTGTTTTCAGAACAGGGACATTGGTTACCAGTTTGAAGCATGCTGGCACAACTCAAAGGGAGAGAGAAGTGTTAAAAATATCTGCGTAGACTCCTCCTAACTGATCTGCACATGTTTTAGGCACACGCCCTGGAACACCATCTGGTGGCTTTGCAGGTGTTGACACATTTGAAGGATCTTTGCACGTCAGGTACAGAGTTGGAGCATGGGTTGGACTCAGCAGTGGACATGGCTCTCTCCATTGGCTCACTGTGATTTGTTTCTAAACGAGCGGAAGGTGGTGTAACAGTGACCCAGTGTTCGTGTTTTTCTCATAGTGCATGTGATGTGTCAGATATTCCAGGTCTGGGGAACAGAAAGACTCATACAATAAAGTGTACATTCCTCAGATCACACCAGGCATTGTTGATCAGAAAACCTCCTTTACTCTTCTTGGAGAGCTCTTTAGTTCTGAGGGAACCCAGCAGACTCAATGGCTTTGTTAGGGATCTCTGCTGACATCCATGTCTCTACAAAGCAGATAATACAGCAGTCCCTTGACTCTCATTGGAAAGAGATCCGTGCCTGACGTTCGCTCAGATCACCACCTCAGCCTGACCAGACAACAGAATGGGTTATTATAAAAAAAAGGATCTGTGTAGCAAAACTTGAAGTCTGGTTTGCAGTGAGTAATCGTCAACCTGATTTGTAGCAGTGTTTGTCAGTCAACAACATTCTCTGCAATAAAAGTAACTAATAGACACACAATTAACAACAAACTATGAGAGCTTGTGACACAACAGTCATGCTAGTTCAACATTTTTGGACCTCATTTGTTTATCAGGGCCCTGTCCCAACAATGTATTGGGGTTCCTACCACAACACTATTAACACCTTCATAAAAGAGTAAATTTACCTCCATTAAACACTGCTATGGAGGTCAATATGAGATATACACCATCACTTAATCACTGGGGGCCCTTTCCCATTGCATACTTTGCAGGTGAAGGTTGAAGACAAACTGCAACCTATGTCCTGGTATTTGCTTGTCATGTACATTGTAAGTAAAGCACACTTAGTATTTCATTGTTTCAATTTAACATAATTTCAACATTTCCTTGTTGAAGGAATTAATCAGTCCTTCATATTCATACAGCTAGCAAGGTGCACAGAATGGTAGACGATAGATAGATAGATAGATAGATAGATAGATAGATAGATAGATAGATGGCCATTGAGAGGACACTGATCAAGTCCCTAGAAAAGACACCTATTTGGTACAATAGGGTCACAGGCCATTATAAAGTAAATATACCACATACCATATGAATATTGTATCATATATTATATTATATATACATATAAAATACACAGAGAATGTTGTGGAAAAATACCCATTAGGAGTCTGATGTCACATGTTAAATGCTGCACTAAGAGGAAACATTCAAGTTTCCATCTTAATAAAAACTAGCCATAAATAACAATAACTTGTGCACTGGGGCAACACTTACTGGACTGAGAAGAAGTCAAGCTGTGAGCAGTATTTTTTTTTTTATGTTTCATGATGACATCACAACAAGTGACTCAGAGACAGGTGAGAGAGTGTGGGGAGAAATAGGGAAGCAGAAAGAAAACAATGAAATAAGATGAATGAAGTAGGTATTGCTCACAGGAACTTGGTTGTAACAGAGCACACTTATGCACTTCTTGGAATATCTGGAGTTTTCCATTTCAGACATTTTAAAGGGCATAATATCAGTCGAAGAGGAACCCTACTGTATACACAAAATCTGAGCGTATACCGTTCGTGTTGATGCAAGCGTTCATGACCACAACCTTTCAAAATCAAGCTTGGTTACTCTGGCTTGAAAATCAGAGGATGGGAATACAAAAACTGGATTATTAAGGAATAATAATCCCACCTTTTTGTTCACATTTAGTAATTATATGTTTGCCAGTAGGGAGTTGCAGTAGTCTAGTCTTGAAATGACAAGAGACTGAACAAGCAGTTCAGTGGCCTCTCTAGGCAGAAAAGGTCGAATTCTCCTAATGTTGTAAAGGAGAAATCTGCAAGACCAAGTCAGGTTTGCAACATGAGCTGAGAACGATAACTGGTCATCCACTAATACACCAAGGCTCTGTGCTTCAGTAGATGGAGTGACCAGTGAGTTCTCAAGGGAAATGGTAAGGTCAGGGTGAGGACCAGTGCTTCCAGGAATGAATAGAAGTTCGGTCTTGCTGGGGTTGAGTTTGAGGTGATGGGCTGCCATCCATGATGAGACATCAGAGAGGCAAGCTGAGATCCGGGATGAGACTTGGGTTTCGGAGGGTGGGAAAGAGAGGATGAGTTGAGTGTCGTCAGCATAGCAGTGGTAAGTAAAACCATGAGAAGATATTACTTTACCAAGAGAAGTAGTGTAGAGAGAAAAGAGAAGAGGTCCAAGGACTGAGCCTTGTGGAACACCAGTGGAGAGTCTGCGTGGAGCTGATGTGGCTCCCTGCCATGTGACCTGGTAAGAACGCTCTTCCAGGTATGATGCAAACCATTGTAATGCAGAACCAGTGATTCCAAGGCTACCAAGCATTGACAGGAGGATCTTGTGATCTACTGTATCAAAGGCTGTAGAGAGGTCGAGGAGAATTACAACAGTACACATATGTAACAATGAAAATGACTGTAAGTTCAGGTGTTAAAATTAACTCAGTCCAACAGTGGCCTCAAGCAGAGTTAAAAAGTCTGATGGCTGTCGGAAACAAACGATCTATGGAGCCGGTCAGTAGAGTTGTTCAGTGACCACAGTCTTCCACTGAACAAACTCCTCTGCTTCATGATTACAGTGTGTAATGGGTGACTGATATCGTCCATGATAGAAAGCAGTTTGTCCTCTTCTCTCTGCCACTTTTGTCAGACAGTACAGATTCACTCCAACCACCAACCCAGCCCGCCTGACCAGCTTGTCCAGGTGCAGTATGTCTCCCTCCTGATGCTACCAACTCAGCATAGTAGAGAATGTTAGTGACTATCAAGTGGTAGAACATCTGTAGGAAACTCCAGACCCCAGTCTCCTCTGGAAGTAAAGCCAGCTGAGATGAGAATACATCTAGTTGAGGAGGTAGAGAATGGCATCTACTACACCCACATTCTCATAATAGGCAAACTGTAGGGGATCCAGTGCTTGTTGAATCTGGGGTCAGAGTAGATGGAGGAGCAGGCATTCCATGGTCTTCATGATTTGAGATGTTAAAGCGACCAATCTGAAATCATTAGGCAAACTGGGGCACACTTTCTTTGGTTCTGTTTTTTTTTTTTTTTTTTACTTGTGGGACAGTCTGCATATGATGAAATGCAGACAATGTGGAAACCAGTGTGAGATGATTGAAGTCACCCGAGTCACCTGGGTGTTGAATTTGCAGCCTCACGGTAGTCATGTGTATGAGCCACATGTAGTCATAGTGTCAGCCGGGGGTGGGTGGGTGGGGGGGGGTGTTGTAAACCCAGAGTTATGGCATGGAAAAACTCTCTCAGCAGATAATAGTATCGTAGAATAACCGCCGGCAGCTCAATGTCTCTGTTGATCACAATGCCTAATACCTGTCACCTAACTCTGTACAGGTCCCAGTCACATGCATATGGATTACTATCACTTGTTTATTTGGCTATATATAGAGAGTTCTTCTCTGTCTCTTTGCTAAATTTTGCCTTTTCATATCATTATGAAGCATTCCTGTTTTTTCCTTTATTTTTTTCCATGTATGACCATTTTTCTGTTTATTCCCACCTGCCATTGGATGCATTGTTGGTTTGGTTTTTGGACTCTTGCCTGTTTTATCAACAGACAGTGTGCGTATAACTTACAGACAACAGTAAGTATAATATACACAGTACACATGTAATATGAGTCTATTCAATAATATAGAGACAATGTACAGACTGTTTCAGTCAGGCTACAAAATAAGTAGTGTGACAGTGTGGAATTGCAGACAGTAATACATCACAAATGAGACTGAGATCAGTAACTGTAATGTGTTACAGTCATAGTGAAATGTAATTAATTGAAATAAAATAGAGTGATTGGAAGTAGGATTACATTAAAACAATTGAACATGAGGTGGAGTGTAATATTGTGATATAACAATAAGGTGTTCTGCTGTTATTTACTTAGCAATGCCATTCATGCAGTGTGTGTAAGAACGTTTTTCATCCAATCAGCTTGTGAAACCAGTACTGTTGTATAATACAGTTTAAACAGGTCTACTCCCCTTACCATGTTTGTTTCTAATTGAGTGAGTGTGTGTGCACAGCTAGTTGAGAGCAACAGCGCCCCTTGAAGGAGAATCTTCAGTTTGCCTTCTCTTCGTGGCATACTGTAAAAATGCATTCACTCATGGAAATTTCAAAACAATACAAAAAAATCTTTTAAAGAATATCACTGTCCTATGAAAATTAGACCTTTATTTATTTATTTTATTTATTAAGACCTTTTATTCCCTGTAATAAATAGAGTTAGAGAGAACAGTATTAAAGTTTATTATTAATAAGGTCATATATAACCCAGAATTCTCTGCTTTCTGGTAGGCAAGGCTTTAGAGAGATATCACTAAACATAGCACCCCTCGTATTCAGTATGGTAGAGATGTCATGCAAACACATGACACATTTATGATTCATGATGTATGTCCATATCTAATCATAGTTCAGGGTTATAATTAACCTCTTTATCTATTCAAAATAGACAACATAGTACTGAGTGTTTCCAAATCAGGGCTTATCATTAACATAATCTAATCAACTCCAGAGGCAATGCTAGATATTTTATTATATGGGCTTATGGCATAGGAAATATAGGAGTCTTTTTTGGTGAGTGGGGAACAAATAAAGAGCTGAATTAAGACTCGCTTCAGACATGTGATGATGGACACTCATTTCTTTGAGTAAAAGATCTTGATGTAGCTTCATCTTTCTTACACAGCAGGAGGTTATGCCACATGCCACATCTTGAAAGCAGAAAAAGCTGTGCAGATCTGCTGTTATATGCTAAACAGCTGATTCTAAGAATGGTGATAACTTTCAAGGTACAGAATTACTCTAGGATTTTCATCTTTCTTTTGTGAGAAGTATAACCTCGTTATGCCCACTGCCTCACAAATTAAATACCCCCACCCCCCCGCCCCCAATAAACAAAATAAAACAAAAAAAGGCCAGTCTACATATAACATAAAGAAGCCTTTCAATATGGGAATTTATACCCTTGTCTAATGTTATGATTGAGGATTGTCTGATGCATTTACTCAAATGTGTGTGATTGAGAATTTGCTCCAATTGGTCATTGACTGATGACATCGATGGGAAGATTTATTTATTTATTTATTTATTTATTCATTTATTTTTTAGGTTAAGCGTATGAGGTATCCAATGTCCATTTCTGTTCTGCAATCAGAATGAATTACATTAATGTCATTTGCTTCCTTTTATATATGATACAATTATGTTGCACAATATACTGTTTTTTATATCTTCTAAAGTAGATAGCCCAGTTGCCTCAGGGAGAGCTGGCAACCCTCTGTCTTTGGCTTTAGAGCCTCATAGTTGGTGAATGCTGGACAACCTTAATGTTGTGGGCTCTAGGTCAATTGTGCTTGATAATTTTGTAGTTTGACATATCTTTATCCTCCTAAAAAATAGAGAATTTGTGGGAGACAGTCACACATGCTAGATGCTATTTTCAAAAGGCCCTAAGCTACTCAAACTTGACCATGTTTTGTGTGTTTTGATTCCTTGGGAGGGCTCCCTCAGGGAAATTAAGAATTTTTTAAAGGTAGATGGATAGGTTGCCTTCCCTCCATTTTTTCCCCTATCACAGTTCATCTGGCCACAGGCTAAGGTGAGAGCTTCACCTTCACCACCTCCCACAATCCCATACCATCAAAGCCAGAAAAGGTTGTGAATCCTAGGCAAGCAGGAACAGGAACAGGCAGTGAAGTATCTCAGCTTGCTCAAGAAAACTCTGGAGAATAAACAGGAGACCCAAAGACACTATATAGAGTTTGTGGAGAAAATGATGGACAGGCTGAGCATGTGCCTCCCTTAGAGTCAGGTAAAGAACATTGATATCTCCCCACAGTTGGTGTTTATAACCCAGGTGAAGAAGCCAGGTGAGATTAGAGTAGTGTTTGACTCAAGCACTTAATGTGATAGCATATCCCTGAATGATGTACTTCTCAGTATCCCAGACCTGAATAATACACTGCTATGAGTGCTCTTAAGATTCAGAAAAGCGCCAATACCTGTTACAGCTAAAGTGCAACAAATGTTTTACTGCTTTGTGGTCAGAAAAGATCATAGAGACTACCTCCGCTTTTTTGGTATGAGAACAGTGACTTTGACAATAACAGTGAAATGCAGGATGAAAGTCCATGTGTTTGGAAATGCACCATCACCTGCCATCGCCATATACTGTATGCAATGAGTCTCCAAAAAAAGATGAAGTAGAATATGGCTCTGATGCAAAGAAGTTTGTAGTGTGCCAGTTTTATGTGGAGACTTCTGTGGCCTCTCCAGGACAGGCCATAGACCTCCTAACACGAACCAGAGTGATACTGGCTGAATGCAATCTGTGGCTACATGAAATAGCATAGTACAGTGAACAAGTGATGGAAACCTTTCCTGAGGAAGACAGCTCCAAAGACCTGAAAGGTCTAGACCTTGGCACAGATTCTCTCCCCATTCAGAGAAGCCTATTCCTCTTGTGGAATCTGTTAACAGACAGTTTTACATTCCAGGTGTCTCAGGAAGTGAGGCCATAATCCTGTATATCTTATACAAAGCTTATATCACCCCCTGGGGTTCATTCCACACTCTACTTAAACCAGGAAAAGAATCAGAATAGAGGATGTGGAGAGATTCTTCAAGACCTGCAAATAAAGTGGTGTTACATTTATGCAAGTAGAGAAACTTCAGCAAAACAGTTGGCTCACAGACCAGCACAGAGATACTCTGAAGCTTCAAACCTTCACCCTGATGGAGCCCAAAACAGATCCAGAGATCTGGCCTGAGGTCACTGCCTTGGCTACCAGAGTCATTGATGCTTAGTCGAGCTCACAGCAGTTGGAAGTGAAAGATTCTCTCAGTAGAGAAACCTCTGCTTTACAATGGCCAGAAACATCCACGTTGCTGCAGCCCTCAAGGGAAGCCCTTTCAACTCAAAACCCAAAGGGTGAACCTGCATCTCAGACACACTGATGACAAGCAAACTGTCATTAGCAAAGTTTGTGATTATTTGCACTGTACATGACGCTTTCAAAGAGAAATTTAAATGCTTAAAACAGGGCAAGTTCCTTCCCAAACAAAGCCTTAGCATGAACTACCATTAACAAGTAATGCACCAGGGCCAACACAAACCAAGGGAGCAATCAGAGCAACAGGATACTGGATCATTGTCAGAAAGTGTCTGGTATCCTTCATCCTTTCATCAAGTGTGTGACTTGCCGCAAGCTGCATGGGCAGTTGTAGGACCAAAAGATAGAAGATCTGCCTGCTGAAAGATTCACACCTGAGCCTCCATTCACCCACATAGGCCTAGATGTCTTTGGGCCATGGGCCATCATAATGCAGAGGAAAAGAGGACGACATTGGTCAGTGATTTTCACTTGTCTGAACAGACAGCTTCCTCAACATTCTCTACAAGCCTACAAAGAGCTGTGCATTAACATGAAAGATAAACCATAACAGCTTACCTGCAATACAAGGGGTTTTCAAACCACCACATGCATCACATATAAGGAGTTAATGGGAAAGGCTTATCAGCATCGCATGGTGCATCCTAGATGCTATGCTGCTCCAGACTGGACACACCTATCTCACAGACAAGGACTTGAGCATTCTCATGGCTGAAATGATAGCCAACATCAATGATAGAGCCTTGCAATCCGTGTCATCTAACCTTGATATGCCAACAGTCCCAGCGATGCTGCTCACCCAGAAAATGAGCTCTGTCTCAGTGCCCTCTGGAAACTTCCCAGTAGCAGAGCTGTATGGAAAGCACTGGAACCATATCCAATGCCTCTCAAAAAAATTGCAAGATTGGTAAGCTCTGGGAGGCTCCCATGAGCACACTGAACCTGAAGCTTTTATTCCTCGGCTCTCCGTTGCAATCAACACAGTGGAGATTTTGCTACAACTGGACCCACAAAACAAAGGAAAAAATGGAACCAATAAAAAAAAAAAAAACACAGAACAGAGCCAGGCTGAATCGTAACATTAGAGTGAGAGTGAGAGATCAAACCAAATTGCAGAAGTCTCCCAGACAATAACAGTACCAATGAAAAATGCCCTGCTACTAACCCTGTTGAAATACACCAAAAAAACACACAAACCCTGCCAAAACTCTACCCAGCCATTTAGGAACAACTAACCCAGTGGCTAAACCAGTGTTTCTCAACCCTGGTCCTGGAGGCACCCATACCCTGCATATGAGTGTCCCTACTGGGAGTGTGTTAATGGAAAACCTGCGGGGCATGAGTGCCTCCAGGGCCAGATTTGATTAACACTAGGCTAAACTACACTGCAGGGTGGAATTACAGGGTTAAAACATTAACCTAAAAAAAACAAAAAAAACAACAATGATGTCTCGGCTGATCTACATTTTGAATAAATTATTGACCAAATTATCACATGCATACTGTCAATGTTCAGTTAAGGTAAAAATCAGCCCATTTGCAGGGTTTTGTAGATTTTTCTCACCACTCTGAAACCCCTTCACACCTCTCTTAGTGTGCACTCATGCCCTGCTCTTCAGCAGGAACCCTGGCACTTTCCTACCGCAGACATTAGCATCCATTCAGCACCAGGACCACCTGTTGCTTCATTCATGAGAATGCAACACCATTCATTCATTTGTGAAGTGAATTTAATTCATTCATGATTGTGTGGCTGACACACACACACACACAAACACACACACACTTGCAACATAGTATGTAAAAAGGAGGAATATAAAGGAGATATCTGTAATGTATTGTTCTGCATGTTGCCCCAGTGTGTGACAGAGGTTGGGGGTAATTGTTCTGTACTGTTGCGCTTCAGGCTGATTTGCTGTATGTCAAAGCACAGCTCTATATCCTGCCTTACAGATAAAGCAGCGCTGTTGAGTGATCACTCTGAATGAGTGAATAATGGCAGTGTCTACTTGTCCACTGCTCTTTTAACACTGGGAAAAAGAGTGGATATGAAGACATTTGATATTTATTAGGTGTTAGCAGCCTTTTTGTAGAAAAATCTGAATAAACACACAATGATTTTATTTCTTAATGTTCGATTCATTCTTAATGTTAAACTTCATTTGAAAGCACTGCCCTTTATACCTTTCACACGTTTACTAATTAGGTCTAAAATTACTGGGTGTGGGTGGGAGGATCTGATGACATTTACATGCATTCAAGTTAAAAAATAAAAAGCATTGTCCCCTCTTCTGCAAAGGGATTTAGAAATTTTATTAGGACTGGCCTGAAAAATATTGTACAGATATTTATCACTCATTAATTCATTAATACAAATTAATACCAATTTTAAAAGAGAGTTTATTTTTTCCCTCCATGTTCTTACTCATTTAAAGTGTGAAATGCACAGATCAACCATACCATTGTTTCTTTTTTAGGTCCACTAACCATATAGTGTCATGCAGTCATGGTGTGTTCGTGTGTGCAGAGCTGGTATGAGAGAATCAGACACAGCAGTGCTGCTGGAGTGTTTAAACCTGTAAGTGTCACTGCTAGAATAGTCCACCAACCAGAAATATCCACCCAAAAATACCCTGTGGGCAGTGGCCATTGACAAACTGTGCAGAAACAGATGAGCTTCCGTCTCTGACTCTACATCTACAACTTGGACCAACTAGGTAGGTGTGTCTAATAGAGTGGACAGTGAGAGGACACAGTGTTTTAAAACTCCAGTGGCACAGTTGTTCCTGATCCACTTGTATCAGCCCAACACACGCTAACACATCATCACCCCCTCAGTTTCACTCAGTGTTGAGAATGACCCACCCCCCAATTAATACCTGCTCTGTGGTGGTCCTGTGGACTCCCAACCATTGAAGAACAGGGTTAAAGGACTCATACAAAGTATTTAGAGAAACAGATGGACTACAGTCTGTAATTATATAAAAATTAAGTGCTCATATATGGTACAAGGAGCTGATAAAAATGGACAGTAAAAGTAAAAATAATAATTGAGGTTATGACTGATCATATCACAGCTGCAGATACCTATGGTAACTTACTAACTGCCACATACCCGTCCTTGCCATTTCCTTTCTTGTCTTTGTTTGTTTATCTTCCCTTGTGCTTCTTAGTTCCACAAAATGCAACACAGTCCCATCTGTGTTGCATTAGTTATCAGTCCAGGTGTTTGTAATCATGTCTTGTTAAGTGTGTCTGTTCCAGTCTATCCTTGTCAGTACTACTGTTGTTGCCATTGTCTATGTCATGGTCTAGATGGTTAGTGTCATTGTAAGTAGTCTGTGTATTCATGTCTGTTTGATTCATGTACGTTAAATCCTCAACCCAGCATGTACTTCCGCAATCCTGTGAGTCTGTAAAGTTCACTACCCTGACACTAACACAGGTAGAAGCTGAAAGGAAATATCAGATATCAGACAGTGACTACACTTACAATATGTACACAGCCCCAAACTATTGGCGCTGAATTCTGTGTAAACCTAAGTGTTAATAGGTAGACATTAATCAGTCATAACATTTTCACCACTAGTGGGATTTGTCAAGGGATGGGACATATTAGGCCCCAAGTGAACAGTCAATTCTACAAGTTGATGTGTTGGAAACATGAAAAAATGCAGACACCAAATTGTGACAGATAGACAAATGGGTCAGAATATCTTCGAAACATCAGGCAGATCTTCTGTGGTGTTCCCGGTGGTAGCCAGTACCTACCAAAAGTGGTTCTAGGAAGAAACCACCAGTGAAGCAATAACTCACTCATGGATGACTAAGCTTGTTAATGAGCTCTATAATGGACCCACCTCAAAGCTTTCTGAACTTAAAGAATCTGCAATAATGCCTTGGTGACAGATACTGCACAACACTTCAGGAGTCTATTCTTTGACTGGTCAGTTCTGTTGGGGTGGTATGAGGGGTACTTACAATATTAGACAGGTGGTGTCTGGGTGAGAAGGAACCTTGTATTCCCTTGTTATAATTTTGCCAAAATGACACAATGATTGCGGTTGAAATCCAAATTAAAAAAAGTATTTTTCGGTTTGGACTTCAGTAGAAGTCTGTCTACCGTGCTGCACTTAAGCACTTAGCCTAAGGTGCAGACAAAATAAGCTGAAATGATCCAGGACTGGGTGAGAAAATAGGATAATAGTACTCTGTAGAGACAGAGTGGAAATCAGAGTGGAAAGGTGCCCAAAGGCAGCATAAAAACTCATCAGTGTACGAAAGTACACACATTCATATACACATATTCCACATACTGCATTTCGTTGCTATGTACTTGTACTGAAGTTGAATCTATCTATCTACATCTTAACCTTTAGAGCCCTAGGCCAATTTTGCAGGATGGTTTCATAGAAGTCACACATGCAAGATATTGTTATGCTCAAATTTGTCTTCATTTGAGATGTAAAAATTAAGATCATTTAATCAAAAATGTACTTGTTACTAAAAAACACTTTAGGTCTCAGAAATCCTTTTGGAAATTGGTCATCCAGAGTGTTTTTGAGCTGAAAATGATAGAATGTTGTTGATTATTATTTTTTTTTAATTTGTTGAAAGTGGACAAGGATATTCATAATAGTAAGTTGTTCAAAATACTTGACAGTGGTCCAAATAAAAGAAAAGAAAATCCTGAATGTTCTTTATTAGATTTGTTATTTAAATATGGGTCAGTATTTTCCCTTCTCATGACTTCTATTCTGAAACTGTGTGAGCATAAAATTGAGTAAACAGCCCTTTTCTTCTCATTTTCCTTGACAAACCCAATATCTAGTGATGTCATTGACCTAGATGAGTCCGCATACAGGTTGAACATGTGCATGTGGACAGAGTAGATACTTCATCACATAATAATGAGCCCAAAAAGTCATTCTTGTAGTTTCTTATGACATGTATATCATGTCTGTAGCTTACTCTGATCCTGAGATATAAAGATTAGAAACGGCATGTAAAAGGCAGATCTTTTGTAAAAGTTGCAAAAGGATACAGAGTTGAATGTATTCATGTCAAGATCTCTGTTGAATGTTGTTTTAATTTAATTCTTCAGACAATAAGGATTTCTTTAACTCTAATGCAAATTACTGCAGATGGTTACACACAGAAAGAATCAACTGATTAATGATCTGAATGAGTGACTGCAATGGTGTTGTGCTTGAGGCACTCAGGATGGCAGTGGGCTACCTTCAGTCAAGAGTCACACTTTGTCTTGGTGGAGACGACCAACAAATCCATGTGTGGAGGCACCACGATCAGCACTAAGATGTTTTGGTTTGTCATTACACATCATGCATCCAGAAGGCCAGGTGTCATGGTGTGGGTTACAGTTTTGTAGGCTGATCTGGCACCTGTGGTTTTCATTACAGACGGTTTGAAAACCCAGTGTTCCATTAACAAGGTCCCATGGCTAGTGCCCCTACCATTTCTGAACGCACACTACTGCCATCTCATGAGCTTGCCTTGAAAACATATATATGCTATGCCATGTCCAGTCTCATTGTCAGACCTATCGCCAATTGAAAATGTGTGAGATTCTATTGGGTGTGCTATCAACACTCCACCTCTATCACCAAAGGTCTGTCTTATCTACCCTCTGAATGACACTGCAATCTGACAATTCTATCTGGGTGTAAACTATGTTTTGATGAGTGTATAAAGAGTAATTATGTGACTTTGGTTTGGGGTGAAAACACTCAAATGTGGTTTTAAATGCTTATTAACAACTCAGTAACTGTGTAGTATAGCTTGCCTAGTCTTGTTGGTTTTAAAGTCTTTTTTATTTCCATGTCCACCCAAATTTACATTAAGTTTGGAGGTTTAGAATTGGCTTCTTTTACAGATATGCTTTGCATACAGTTGCTTTGAAAAGTGAATGCAACAGTGTTTTAAGGTTCAGTATGTCACTTTTATATATGAATTTTTCATTACACAACCCCAGTTCCAGATTTCTCCAGATTTTCTGAATCTTTTGGTGATATTATGGACTGTAGATGTTGAAATACTTAAATTCTTGGAATTGCACATTGAGAGATGCTGTTTTTAAACTGTTGGACTATTTTCTCATACCTCACTTGTGAATGAGTGAGCCTTTCAGGGATGCTCCCTTTATACCCAATAATGACACTCACCTGTTCACCTGTGGAATGTTCCAGATAGGTGTTTTTGAGCATTCCTCAACTTTTTTCCTAGTCTTTTGTTGCCCCTGCGTTGCAGGAATAAAATTCTAAATGAGTGAATATTTACAAAAAACAATAAAGTTTATCTATTTGAACATTATCTTGTTGTTGTAGTGTATTCAATTCAATATAGGTTGAAAAGGATCATTGTTTACTTTTTTTTTCATTTGTTTTACACAATGTCCAAACTTCATTGGACACACACACACACACACACACACACACACATCTGGTTAATTGCAAGGTCTGTGGCACCACACTGTGAAATTTGAGCAGTAATGTTATGTTCACAGTAAATTATAGAGATGATAGCAAATACACAAACCTGCAATCTTAACTAAACTGCCAAGCTTGCATAACTCACACATGTAGAAGAATGGGGAAATTCGCAGTATTCACAGCCTTTGCTCGACACTTTGCTGAAGCACCTTTGGCAGCAAATACAGCCTCAAGTCTTTTTGAGTATGATCCTATAAGCTTGGCACACCTGTTTCTGGGAAGTTTCTTGCATTCTTCTTTGCAGAACTTCTCAACCTCCATCAGGTTGGATGGATGTGTCAGTCATTTTTAGATATCTCCAAAGATGTTCAATCAGGTCTGTGCTCTGGCAGGGCCATTCAAGGACATTCACAGTTGTCAGGGTTGTCCTGAAGCCACTCTTTTTTGTTGGCTGTGTGCTTAGGGTTGGTGTCCTCTTAGAAGATAAACTTTTCCCTCAGTCTGAGGTCAAGAGCGCTCCGGAGCAGGTTATCACCAAGCATGTCCCTGTATATCAGGGTAATCATCTTTCCATTTCCAAGTCCCTGTTGCAGAAAGACATCCCCACAGAATGATGCTGCCACCACCATGCTTCACTGTAGGAATGGCATTGGATAGGTGATGAGCAGTGCCTGGTTTTCTCCAGACATGATGCTTGGAATTCAGTCCACAAAGTTGTTCAACATTTTATCATGTTACACCTACAAACTTAAATACATTGCAATGGTATTTTTACATGATAGACCAAGACATAGTACCAAGTAAGTGAGAAGTGAAAATTAAACGATACATGTTGTTCTAATTTATTTTAAAAATACAAATCTTGAAAGTGGTGTGCATTTGTATTCTGCCCCACTTTGTAGGTAGGACCCCTTTAGAGGCAGCAATTTCAATATGCTTTGATCTAAAGCTTTCCATTTTAGTTTGGCTGCATGTCTGGGGCCACTGGCCTGATGTAGATAGACATCCCAGTCTCAAGTTTTTTTTAGCCTTTAAAAGGTTTTCTTTCAGGAGTGCCCTCTTCTCATTAACTCTCACCAGCTTCACTGTCCCTGCTAAAGAAAAGCGTCCTCTGAGCATGATGCTGCCACTACCATATTTCACAGTTTGTGTTCAGGGTGTGGTGTTATTTTTCCACTATACATAGCATTTTACATTTAGGACAAAAAGTTAATCTGACCAGAGTACCTTCTTCCACGTTTGCTGTGTCCCCTACATGGCTTGTGACAAACTGTAAATTGAACCTCTTGTCTGTTGCTTTCATAAAGGCCAAATTTGCGGAGTATGCAACTAATAGTTGTTTATGACCTCTCATTCATAGACAGTCAATCTTAAGAAGATCAACACACTTTAAAAGGAGTGTCCCAATACATTTGTCCACAGAATCAATTATCTGTTCTTTCTGAATAATATGCATTATTTATATATGGATACATTATATACAGTAATATATTCAGTTCATCTGAAATAAGGTTAGAATGACAGTAAACTGTTAAAATGAAGATGCTTCAAATTATTATTTATTGACATGGAAAATACAATTTTTCCAAAAAGAAGCATGTTTGTAATGGAGATTTGTGATGTGCGAAGAACATGTAAAAGATTTAAAGGACCACCACTTCCTTTACATTCATGGTTCTTTATGTAGTGAAGTGGTTCTTCTATGGCATCACTCAAAACACAGTGCAGAGTAACTAGAGCTACAAATGAGTATGTTACAGATTCCCTAGTTTTGCAGCTTTACTATTATGCCCTCAAAGAAAAGCATGGCTCTTTGTTAACAGCTGAGATCTTATCTTCTCAACAAAAAGGCTCTAAGGCTGCGACAATCAAAAAGAGCAAAAGAGAACGGGAAAGAAAGACAGAAGGGAATCTCAAAAGAGAATGATTTGAATCTAATGAATCTTATTATGTGAGATATAATGGCCCGCAGACACACAAGAGACTTCTAACAGTTTCATGCTGCTGAGTGTTTATCTCAATCCACAAACCTCATTTACATATTTTGACCCCCCCCCCCCCCCCCCAACACAAACACATACACCCGATGTTTTGCTTCATATGCATCATTCGTATTAAAAGGATTTGTTATTTTTCTTCAAAGCTTCAAAAGACAATAAATATTCTCAGGAGCCCATAAAGGAATCTTACACATTTTTTTGTGGTGCTGAGGTGAAATCCACCTGCTCCTATCACAAATTGTGATTCATAGCTTTAAAAACCAAGAACTTTCACATAAACTAATGAAATAACTTGGTCAGAAATCTGGGTAAATTAGTATTCTGTTGCCGCACTGCCTTTGACTCCCTCCTGCAGCCATTTGATTGGTATGCTCATCAGCTGTTTATGAATATGTAAAGGGTGTTTATGGGGGAAGCCGGTGCGTCATGGCAGTGAACAGAACAGAGAGGCCACAGAACAGAAAGAGACTGACGCCCACCAGCAGGACCTAACCCTGCACAGATAAACATCATACACAGTGTGGCCAAAAAGCAGATTGGACACATGCATATAAATGTGACCTGCTTCTCAGGACACGTGATAATGAAGATCTTGGTATCCTGCAGCTGTCAACCCTTTTAGTAGCACACAATGACGTATACCAACTTTGTCAGTAATTGACTCTCGTAGCAGTGAACATGACACCTGGGGAGTATTTCATAAAGCAGGCTTTCATATTTCATCCATAATCATGAAGCTATCAGTACACATTTCATGTCCTAGTGCTTGTAAATTAATAACATATTATTTTATGTAGTTACTGCATTACAAGCTTGGATTGCCTAAAGAGATGACCAGACAAGCTAAAAGTCAAGTGTATATAACAGCAGAAAAGGTAAAGAAACTTCCTATAGGAACATTTCAGCTATGGCCTTAATGAATGCCTGAAGTTACTGACTACCTGAAGTCTTAAACTCATCACCAAATGCTGAGGTTCCTCTATTGTTTCTTTAATATTGATTAAAATTAATTAATTATATTACAGCATGATGAATCACGTATCTCCTTTATCCACTGCTGATGTTATCATGGTATAGCTGGTTGACTGCAGACTTGCTTCTGGCTCTGACTTTTTCTTTTGTAATGCTTTTTTTTTTCACCAGCCAGTCAAATCTTATTGGATAAAATCTTGTTCCGTTCACAATAGTTTTTTGCTCACTCATTCTGTTTTACTCTGAATTAGATTAGATTAGATTAGATTAGATTAGATTAGATTAGATTAGATTAGATTAGATTAGATTAGATTAGATCAGATCAGATTAGATTAGTATTCATGCAGATGATGCAATAATTAAAAAAACTCTTCCTGAGTCTGTTGGTGCAGGAGCAGAGGCATCCTGTAACGCCTGCCAGATGGGAGGAGGGTAATAAAAATCACCTTGCCTGGTAGCATTTGTGAATGGTTAACTGGGTGCCTGTGATGCATTCAGCAGTTTTCACCACCTACTGAAGTGCTTGGCCGTACCATACTGAGATGACGTAAATGAATATGCTCTCAAGCAGTAAAAGTTTACCAAGATCCTGGGACACAGGTGAACTTTCTCCAAACATGGTGGATCCAAAGGAAATAAAGTTTAAGTTACAATCATACTACATTCAGATAGCTGATTCACAGTGACTATAATAAGTTACTATGACTTCATTACCACTACAGTGTGTGCATTTGCAATGTAAATGTATGTTAGCATCCCATTGGGATTTGTGCTATGTTCTCTATATTATATTCTTAGTGCTAGATTCACATTATTGGTGGAATTGTTAGACATTTAAAGGTATTAGGTCTTAAAACTAAGGCCTGCTTCCCAGGTGTCCATGTCCTGAGTGACTGATGCAGCACAACAATATCAGCAGTGCTGTTCATTTCAGATGTGGACGAATGACATCTTTGCCTATAACGAGGTCCTGAATCCATATACAGAAGCACACGCTTTAGCATCCTTTAAGTCCTGTAAATTTGATGGGACCATATATCATATATCACATGATTGAGACTTTAGTGACTATGATCCTATTACTGCTTTTTACAGTTGTTACAGTTATTACAGTTGACCTTTCTTGGAGCACTATTGGTAGGTACTGACCACTGCACAAGACCTGCCTGATGCTTTGCAGATGCTGTGACCCAATCGTCCAGTCGTCAAAATTTGACTCTTACACTCGTCCATTTTACCCACCTTGAACACATCACCTTCAAGAACTGACCCTTCACTTGCTGCCTAATATATCCCATTCCTTGACACATCATTGTAGACTAGGATAACCAATGATTTTCACCTCACCTCACTCAGCTGTGCTAAAGTTATTGGCAATTGGTCAATACTGGCCCAAAATCATGTGGCAAGAAATTTGGCCTCAGATCAAATCTATTTGATGACCCATGCTGACCTCATGCTTCTGTACTGGTTTAGAGAAAGAGTACAGGGATGAATTTACACCCACACTGTGCAACAATTTATGAAGAAATGTAAGAACACGTGGTTTTAAGAGCAGGACACATAGAGATTTGTTCAGTTAAAAGTGTTAATTAGGACCACCTGCAGTTCTCTACATGGTTCAATTAGGCTCAGATGGTGGTGGCACTGATGCCTTCTCTCTGGAGCCTGATCGTCCAAACCTGCCCTGAGCCCAGCAGCTGCACTAAATCATTTTGATGACAGGAAGTGCTTCATCAAAGGCAGACCACCAGGACCATGCTGTATATAGGTGCGTGCATGTCTATTTCCCCCCATTAAAAAGTTTTGAAAGCCATGAAAACGTGAGCATACAAACAAACATATACCTGTTTTCTTTCCTGCTGTTTGTCTGCCTCCTGAATTGGAAGCTTGCATCTTTTTTTCAGACACCCATACAATCAAGAGATGCTAAAAATAAGCACACAAACAGAGTACGAGCTATAAACAGGATGTATTGGTTTGAAATATTGAAGACCATTTTCTGTAACTTCTCTGCTTAGCGCTCTGTCTGTTCAGAACAGCTAATTTAAGGCAGATCAATATTCTGGGACAGCTTCAGTCAGAACACTTTAAAGTTACAGCATGTGGTATACAGAATCACTATGCATATGTTGTGTTGCGGGTCAAAAGGACCCGTATGGAAAAAGTATGGAAAGTATGGGAAAAAATGTTGTTTTTTTATCAATTTAGCATGTAGCATCTGTTTCGCTGGGTTTAATTAGCAAATATATATGAGGAATGAAAAGGTGGTGAGAAAGGGTAATAGAAACCTACATATATAATTCACATATCATTATAATCTACAAGACTTCTAACCATGATTTCATTGTTGTGTGATGAACTATCAGTCAGTCAGCTAAATTTCCAGTTTAAATGCTAAAAGAGCTTCCAGTTCATGTGTACTGTTTTGTCCACGTCTGCTGCATGCAGGCTCTGACTGATCATGTCTAGGATCTCCTGAATATAACAATATGTGGTATGTGTGACAGTCTCTTATAAACACATTTGTAATTTTTGGTGAATAAAAGTGCATCAGATTCTGAAAATATCCCAAGTTTAAACCTGTAATGGCCTGAAGTTAGGCCTGGGTATTGTTCAAATTTGAATCATTACTAGTATACATTTTTTTGGTACTTTACTCTCTCTGGAATAACAATAGTGTAATTTCAGTTGTAAAACACAGACATTACACAAAATGTCATGGAGCGGCTAGTGGGCCATCTCAAAAGAGGCTTTCCAACAGCAGCAGGACCACTTGGACATGTGGAGCAGCCCAAGGGGACTACCTTGAAGGAAACCAGTGCATGATTGCTGTATCTGAATATGAGTCTACGGCTGATAACTCTGTTAACAATACAGTTGTTGTCAAGGCTTTCTACTAGATTTTGGAGCATTGTTGTAAGGATTCAAACATAATAGCTTAGGTAAGTTCAGGATGTTGGATGACCATCACCAACTCCACAACTCATCTCAAAAGTATGAGATAGAGCACATCACAGGCCTTTATTGCCCTCTAGCCCACATCTGGCATTAGGCATGGTGTAAAAAGGTTCATCTTTGTCTGCTCTAGAGAATTGTATTTTATTGGCAGTACATCTATACAGAAACTAGACCAGGTGTATATGTATTTGTACAAGAGGGCTTTCCACAAGCACACACTATAAGTTTGGTATGGGTTTGAGCATGCAGTCAGTGCTGCTTGTATTGTAGCTGTGTACATGGTGGATGACAGCAAGTACTAGTATGCTGTTGCACTTGAAGTCCCAGCATAAGCATTAGCCACTATGACCCGGACCTTGAAAGCAGCCAGAAAAAGGCATGTTTATACAAAGTGTGCTCAACACTTAATCATTTGGCCATTTGAAAATGAGTTAAGCCTGCCTTCTGAGAACATTAGTGAATACACACACACAAACATGGGCACAGACTGAACTGTTTCTGTGAACATATTAACTGTCTCTGTGCGTCATATTCTATGTCTCAAAATGTTATCTGAACGCCTTCTATGACTGTGTGGGTTTTGCATGGCAATTGTTCTTTCCACAGAATCTTTTTATAACTTTGAAATCAAAACTTTCAGGGAATGTACAGAGAGACGGAGATAAGTAAGCTCATTTCATTTCATTCATAAATGCTTTGCCAATGTGAGCAGCATAAGCGGAGATTATCCCCAGTCGAGTTGCTATGCCAGAGTGCTCATAAAGCTCAGCTACTCTTGTCTGTCTCGACCAGTATACTGGCATTCACGTTCACCTTGGTTTATTATCTTCTACTTACGTGAGAAAGGTTATTACTATATAACAAGTTATTGGTGGGAAAAGGCAAAGACAGGGATAACTGAGGCAGTGGGTCAGGTTTCAGCACAGGAGGCCACCAAACAACACAGTAGAAAAAAAATAGGTCAAACCTTTGCCCCCTTGGCCACATGGTAAACAAAGTCTTTCAGTTCTTAAGTTATCTTGTAGGAACAGCTTGTTTAAGGTCTATCCAAAAATGTTATTTATTTCCTGAGACTGTGAGGGCCATTGTCAAAGTTCTGTGTCTCATGAGATGCCTCAGGTTTTGAGGATCTTTTTTTGTACGCAATTTTCATTCAGCTTCAACAGTTTTTCAGCTTTTAACAGTTTACTTTTTTTTTTGAAATTTGTTTAGATGGAATTTTGTACAGACCCTCCATGTTATATTGCCAGTGCCACTGGCAACATCTAAGGCCCCGTCCACCTCTATACCAACAAACCTAGCTTGATTGTGCTTGTGCTTGATTGAGACCGTTTTTAGAAAAAGGAGGGAATGAAATTTGTTTTTAACAATATGTGGATATGTATGGATATAGCCAAAACCCCAAAGCCTGAAAGATTCACCCCTGTGCTCTTGTATTTCATAGCAAGGTGTCCTTCTCATGAAATACAGTTCTTTAACCTCATTACACATACCTTTTAACTTCATCAGCCCATAGCACTTCCAAAAGACATCTAGTTTCTCCAGATGTTCTTTAGCGTATTTCAAATGTTGAGTTTCGTGACAAGATCAGTTTCCTTTTTATAGCTCTTCCATGAAGATTGTTTGTTAGTATGTTTGTTTGTTAACAGTGGAACAGTGCATCACCCTTTTGATTCAGCTTGGTTGGTTAGCTCAGTTGATGAGAGCATAGCACTAACACCATGTTTACAGGTTCAATCCCGTAAAAGGCCACTTGCCTGTTGTGAATTTGCAAACTGTGGGACTAATAAAATATTATCTTAACTACACTTTAAAGCAGGTTTTTATATAAATGTAATTATATAAAGCTTTCAATTTCCCTTTCTTAGCAGCATATTATTAAAAAGTAATATTATATTATTAAAAATTATTAAAAAATATTCCTGATCTTCCAGATTTCTGTAGAAGTAATTTGTGATATTCTTTGGCCAGCACAGCATTTTGTTTAAGTTTGAAGAGAGAATTTGTGAGAGTTTCATTTGACAGCTCCTAATAAGAGTTCATGACCTGTCTAACCCATCTTAATGAGTTAATTCAAGTTTAACAATTTCGTGAACCATCACAACTGGAAGAGTGTCAAAACCTAATTAATTTATTAAGTTAATTGAAATAGTAATTGTACATTTAATTTATTTAAATACCCAACAATTAGTTTAACAAAGTGCAGATTAAGTGTAACATAATTTCCCGTCAATGCTCTTTAAATTCAGCACAATTCTCTTCATTAGTGCTGTCAAAAAAGAGCATTTTACTATTACATGCAAGTCATGTTCATAAAGAATCTTTAAACAAAATTAATAAATTGTATTACTTCAGAGCTTCAATAAATACTTTTCTGGCTTTAATTTGTGATTGATTACATAAAAACATGAAGTGGTAATGGTTGTTGCATTGTTTTGATAACAATCTTGATATGCCTTAGCATTAATCCCAGCCTCTGAAACTATTAAGCTAATGTGGCTTCAGACACAGATATGAACTGCCAGAATAACTTAGTTATTTAAGAAATGCATCTAATTGTTAAGCTGTCTGCTCATTAATTTGCAGTTATTATAAAGCTTCAGTAGTTGGCTCTTTGAAATTATGCTCAGTCTGTGATTTTTGATTCTGCAAAGCTAAAATAAAAAGACTGGAGTCATGCAGAGTTTGACAGTTGACTGATGAGAGAAAGCCCAAGACACACAGAGATATATGGAAGACTAGATGAACTGCCCAAATGCCATGAATGTAGCTGTTCAAATAAATCAGTGAATGGTCAGTATTGCTTATTGCATTCATGGTAATAATGAATGTAGGTAAGCCCTATGTTTCTCAAACCTGGCCCTGGATACACCCCTGCCCTGCTCACTTTTGCAACACACCCCTGCAACTCTTAAAGGACTTTAAGAACTAATTAGTGGATTAATTAAATCAGTTGTGTTGTGATCAGGGAAAAATGTGCAGAGCAGGGTTTCTTCCAAATTAGCCTCCTATAGATAGCTTTATTAATTCCAGAGGGAAAGTCATATATTACAGCGGCACAATAAACAACAAAGAGCAGAAAGTGCACAGTATTCAAGCCTTATTAAAAATGAATTAAATGAGATATTTTATATTTTAAGAAACAACATTTATAAATAACTACTACTGAGCTACTGAACAAATATGTGTATTAAGTATGTAATATATAATTGCATAAACCTTATACATGTAACACTAGTAACAATACAATATCAATGAATTCTCAGTAATCCTGTCTGTTGTGTACATGTATAGGTATATGATATATGAATAGAAGAGTTATAACATCTATCCATTCAATGAGTCTGTCAGTTATGTACATTTGTAGATAAAGTGTCAGTGCAGCGATTGGATAGGAGTACACTAATGTCCCAGACACCGCAAAGAGGAGCTGTATAGTGTGATCGCAGTTGGTACAAACAACCTCTTGTACCACTCCTTGTTAAAGCAGAGCTGAATAAGTCTGTTGCTCAAAGTACTCCGCTGTGTGACCAGTAAGTCATGGAGTAGGTGAGATGTGTTGTCCAGAATAGCAGTTCATGTGTTAAGAGTCCTCTTGTCCACCAGCAACCTCAAAATTCTCCAGTGAGCATCCAAGAACAGAGCTTGGTCAGTCTGATAATCTTCTTTTCATCTCCACCTTTGATGCAACAGATTGCTGTGTATAAGACAGCACCCTTCTTGTAAACAGCATCAGTGTTGGCCTTCCAGTCCAATTTTCTGTCAAGCAGGACTCCCAGATATTTATATGTTTCAACCAGCTCAACATTCTGATCCACGATGGTAACTGGATTGGTATTGGTTTTGTTCCATCTGAAGTCCACAGCCATTTCTTTGGTCTTTGACACATTAAAGAGCAGATGGTTCTTTGCACAGCACTCCACAAAGCTGCTCACAGTGTCTCTGTATTCACCTTCTTGTCCATCCCTAATGCACCTGACCACCACTGAGTCATCAGAAAATTTCTGAAGGTGGCAGAGGTCTGACCTGTACTGGAAGTCTGTTGTGTAAAGGATGAAGAGGGAGGGGAAGAGTACAGTTCCCAGAAGTGTTCCAGTGCTACAGACCAGAAGGTCAGATCTGCACAAACTGGGGCCAATGAGACAGGTCGTCAAGGTTATCATGGACTTATCCACATGAATTTTATCCTTATTCTCCACAAGCATGAGGGGTTGAAAAGTATTCAATGCACTTGAGAAGTACTGAACAAGATAATCATGTATATGTATCATAGTAATTCAGGAATATATGCTTTCTGTGCCCTTGCACTGACTTTTTGCTCGTTGCCCAGAGCAACTAGAAGGACTCAGTGATATAGCTCTAGTCTAATGCTGGCTGTGCTTTTAGATACTATCAAGTTCACTCAGTGCAGATCTGCACTGCACAGTTTAACATGTGCTGCCACTACTCATGTTGCCTCTTGTGTGTTTCATGATTAATAACCTTTTAATAAACATTCTGACCCTAAAACCCAAATGTCAAGCTGCATCCTTCTACATATCACATTTTCAGCTCAATGATTTTAAATAGGTTGGTAAAATTGAGAATCATATCAACATGTTCATTAAAATATAATCACTAAGACAACCCAATTAGACCTTTCCCTATTTATCATTGCATTACAGTAGACCCTGTGAATGGAGTGAACTCATGGGTCAGGTAAGGGTACATTAGTTATGTTAATCTCAAGGCTAATAACAATAACAGCTTCTCCTATGTCACTCCTACAGCCAGCTGATTCATTTATCTATCATTCAGTCTCACAAGAGTTAAACGCTTCTATAAGTCACTCTGGAGAAGACTCTCTGCTAAATGGCATAAATGTAAACACAAATGCAAGTCCAGGTCAAATCTCAAGGCTTTGGGTACCAGCCAGATTCATAATATGTCAGTCACTTTGCTGACACAAAGATCTCATCATGAAAATCTTGAAATCTGAAAGGTAATTTTCTGAACCCTGGTTTGGCCTATAAAACATTTTGATCTGCCCCAAACTGCACACAAATCTTCATCCAGTACAATCCTTTCAGATTCATGAGGAGTTGCCTGTGTGGCAATGGCACTGACCATGATCCATCATGGTCATTTACCCAGGCTGCCTTCTCTTAGTTATGCAGTTATTTTATATAATGTTTAGCTGCTTGGCCTCAGTGTTGTGGGCTGAAAGGGCAAGTTACCGTCACTGCTGCTTCGCCATGACATTACACTGTCAGAAGTAGAGCTTCTCTTCTCCTGTCTGCCAAAGTTTTAATTTGTGTGATGGAAGATTAGAGCTGACTTTGTTCTCTAGTAGTAAGTGCAAGATTCATGTGTTCAGTCTCTGGTTGAGGATCCAATGTTGAGTCTTTAACTTGTCAGTGACCTGCAGAAACAAGATGAATTCACATGCCTGATGGATGACTGATTACTGTTCTCGATCCACATTGCAGACCTGTCTTGGTCATGCAAAATTTTCCTTTACAGCATCCAGAAGTTGACCTATTCTTTTTCAAGATGCGACTCAGAAGACAGAGAAGAGTCAAAGAATTAAAAGAAGGCAGACCAAGTCAGAAGTTCAGTATTGATTACTGATCATGTCTGTTGCTTATGACAAGGCTCCAGGACTAATGGCCCCCACAGGGTTTCCTCATCCACTGCCCACATACTGGCACTTTGTTTCTTCCTGAACTTTCAGCTCTACTGCAAAAATGTTCAGAATCAATCAACTAAGGTTACATCATGTCTCAGAGTAAGAACACTGACCTGGAGCAGGTTTAGGAGTTTTATATAGGAACACATTATTATTATTATTATATTATTATTATTATTACCTACACATTTCTTGTTTCTTCTGAAATTAAAGGACTGTATCCTGTTTTTGTTAGAGTAATCCAGGTGCTCTGTTTTCCTCCTTGGCCTCAAAAGCATATGAAAATTGAACTGGTTATGTAATACTGCCTCCTGTCTGTGTGTGGGGGTGTGTGGTACCCTGTGATTAACTGGCACCCTGTACACACTCTTCAACTAGGGGTTATTCACACTCACACTGGATAGATGGATGGATGCAGAGGTTATATTTACAGTGGTTTTTGCAGCTAATTTAATTTAAAGGGTGTGTTAGTGTACACATGAGAGCAGTCATGCCATAAAGGTTAGAGAAGTGAACCCGGGGCCAGAATAATGTTAGCCAGAATAATGTCAGTCCTTGTGACTGGCAGTGGAGTTAGGATTTAATTTTTGCAGCTCACTGAATGTAAAGTGGGTGTACCTGTAAAATTGGGAATATGCCCAAATATGGCCTAAAAGTTAGAGAGGTAGGTTTGGTAACAGAAGGCCAGTTAAGTGGCTGTTTTTTTGCAGCTCACTGAATATAAGACATGTGTTAGTGTAAACATCCCAGATAACATGCCCATGTAGGGAACTGGTAGCCCAACTGGGAACAAGAATATGTTGGGGGGGGTCATATGAGCATGTTGGCTGGGTTGGGAGCAGCAGTGGCCTAAAGGTTTGAGAAGTGTACTTGAGGACTTCATTGAATTAACCCATTAGGAAGAGGAGCGGGGCTTGTTCCCTTCCCAACATTGCCCTTGAGCAAGTACCTAACCTCCAATTGCTCTTCAGGAGCTGAGGTGATGTCCCAGCAATCTCGGCATGTGTTTTCATTGCCCTGTTCACTATAGAGTGTGAAGGGGTGTTGTTTTTTTTTGTTTTTTTTGTTGCACAGATGGGTTAAATGCAGAAGCTGAATTCTATTGTAATTCTATTGTAATGCTGTGCAATGTTGATACAAATGTGCTCACAAAGTATACACAGTGTTTATCATGAAACTGCTAAATCAACGGCACTTCAAACGTCAGCTCTCAATAAAAAAAAGTCCATAAAGTGTTCAGTTTTGTCTCCAAAGACTCATCTGATCCGGCTCCCTCTATATGCAGACAGAGTAAGTACACAGTGCAGCAGAATAAAATAGTACAAGTTTGACGCCATCACAGATTCAGAACACTCTTCTGTTCCAGTAGACTTCACACTGAGAGCGCACTGAGAGACAAACTTCACCATTCTGTGACTGTCGGTTAATCTATTAATACTCTGACTCCAGATATTTACAGAAAACAGCATAAATAAGTCTCTGAGCTTCCAGAGCACCTGTGTGTAATTAAGTTATGTTTTTTTCCGGCGTAGATTCTGACTCAGATTCATCTCATCCAGATGTTTTCTGCCGATTTCATTCAGTGTGTGATGAAAAGAAAATGTGATTCCTGGAAGGAAGTGTTTCATAAGAAGGTGAAGGTGCTCATAGACCCACTGTGCTTGCATTTGTCCTCCATATTTAAATCATCCTCACACTGTGATACACACTAGGGAACAGTGAACACACATGCCCACAGAGCAGTGGGCAATAAGCAGCTGGGGAGTTAAATGCCTTGCTCAAGGGTACAGTCATGCCCTGCCGGTTTAGGGATTTGAACTGGTAACCTTCCAATCACAAAGCTGGTTCCCTAACCACCAGGCAACAGCTGCCCAGGTGAATTCACAGGTCACAGATGAATTCAGAGACCTGTAAAGCAGAATAGTGCAGATCAATGTTACATTTCACTGAACTGCCCTGATGCAAGCTGAGAGGACATATTTTTCAAAGGAGAGAGATATAAACAAAGATAGACAAAAGAAAGACAGAGTTGAGGGCAGTGGAAAGATAGCAGAGAAATACAATAGGATGAGTGAAGAAAGGGACCAAGCGGGATTAGATGAAGAGATGGGGTAAAAGTGGGATAAGGGAAAGAAATGGAGAAAGAGAGGAATTAGAGAAAGAGATGAAGGAAGTTGGAGAAAAAGAGGGATTAGAGAAAGATGGAGAAAGGGATTAGGGAAAGACAGACGTTAAAGACAGAGATGGAGGATGAGTGGGATTAAAGAAAGATTGGTTACAGAAAGCGATGAAGAGTGAGATTAGAAGGAGATGGAGGAAGATTGGGATTATGTAAATTAATGAGGGAAGAGTGGGATTAGGGAACGAGATGGAGAAAGAGAGGGATTGGAGAAAGAGGTGGAGGAAGAGTGGAGTTAGAGAAAGAAATAGACGAAGAGTGGGATTAGGGGGAAAAGATGGAGCAAGAGTGAGATTAGAGAAAGAGATGGACAAAAAGACGGATTACAGAAAGGGTGGTATTAGAGAATGAGATGGGGAAAGATTGGGATTAGAGAAAGAGAAACAGATGGTGTGTGTGTGTGAGAGAGAGAGAGAGAGAGAGAGAGAGAGAGAGAGAGAGACTACAAGAGTGCTGGACTCTGCTGAATGTAGTCTGCCCTTGCTAAGAGGAACTCCATATATGGGCAGTGAAACACATGCTGGTGCACTTCCGGGGAGAAAGTCTGAAAACTCTGTATTGGGAGGGGCCAAACAGAAGAAAAGAAGGATGGAAAGAAAAAAAAAAAAAAAGAGTTGCCTTGAGAGGTCTGACCACTCAGTACTTGACTCTAATTGCAGCAGTAAGCCTGTGCTTAAGCGATTGTGGTGGGTGTTAATTTTCTCTCATATTTCCCCTCTGCTGTCCTTTCTGCAGACCCCACTGACGTCAACACACAGAAAAAACGGTCCATAAAATAAAATATGGAGTCCATCACACACTGATAGCAGCTCTCTCTCTCTCTCTCTCTCTCTCTCTCTCTCTCTCTCTCACACACACACACACACACACAAGCACATTCACATACAGCAGGTAAACTCATTGTGCATGCAAGAACATGCAGGTTTCTGCAAAAATTGCACAAATACACACTTATGCATGCACACACATGCACATACAGGTTTCTGCAAAAGGTGCACACATACAACCGTGCATGTACGCACATACACTAAAAGTGAGTGGGTTGATCTCAGTTATCAAGGACTCTGTCTGTGTGAATGACAGCACATTAACAGAGGGAAAGATACAGACGTCATCACAGAGAGAGAGAGAGAGAGAGAGAGAGAGAGAGAGAGAGAGAGAGAGAGAGAGAGAGAGAGGGGTAATGATGGAGAAGTGAATGAAAAGTGGGGTGAGGCCAAAGGGAAAAAGAGAAGAAAAATGCAGAAAGGAGATACAGGAGGCAGAGAAGGAGAGCGAGAGTAAGAATGAGTGAGAGGGGTGGAGAAAGACACGCAGCACTGCAGAGAGATAGAGAGGGGGGTACATGGAAAGACAGACAATGAGAACAGAAAGAGAGGTAGAGAAAGATATGGAGAATTACAGAGAAAGAGAGAGAGAATAGCTGGGTTTTCATCCAAACATTTTGGAATTAAGAAATTTTGGACCGAAAAAAAATATATAATTTGTATTTTCCTCTACAGCAGGGGTTTCAAATCATATCAGGGCCAGTGAGGCTGCATTCCAGCCAAATAGAATTGCACATGTGATTAGTGGTTTGGAGACTGGCTAGTGATAAAGCAAGTGAAATCAGATGTTGCTGCAGGTTATTTCAAACTTGCAGCACTGGTCTGTTGCAGACCCCTACCCTACAGTTATGTGAAGAAACTGTAGCTGCAGTGGCCACTGCAATGAATAGCAAATCAAACAGATTGAATGGATTTAACTCAGTCTTTAGCAAAATCTTCCTTACAGTCTTTTTATTTGCAGTTCAGAGATGCCAGGCAGGATGAGTGGTGGCCCACCCCACCTCGACACTGTGCACTACATATCTGGAGTCCAAATGCAGCAGACAGTTGTGAGAGCGTAGTGAAGGGCCATTTTTCAAAACAAATTTAGATTCAGCATTTCAGTATTTTGAAACCAAACTTTAAGAATACACGTGTCATATTCAGACCATCCATATGGCCAGATATTTCCAGTCACTGGCCACCTATGCCAACTGATATGAGAAACGTGACTTATGGCTTCAACACTATTCATGTTGTCATATGTATTTTCATTTTAATGCAATGTTAATCAAAACCTGCTAATGAGAACTTGTTTTTCTCATTTTTCATATTTAAACCCTCTGAACTGCTTTCAGATTTTTTAATAGTACTACTTTATTATTATTATTATTATTATTATTATTATTATTATTATTATTATTATTATTATTATTATAAAAGAATGTGGATGCATTTTTTCAATATCAATGTGAATATCAGGTCCACTGTTGTATCGGTGTTGGAACCCATTTCAACAAAGGTACTGTATTGAAATATTACATAACCTGTAATCATGTCAAACTGGTGGTGAGAAACTAGTTTGACACTTTGGGTCAAACTCACAACAGCTTGATCTTAGCTTTGTTATTTACCATATTCAATTTCATTCAATAACAGAGGGACTGAAAATGAGAGGAGCATGTGGATAAAAAATATTACAGGATTTTTCCTAGGCTGCCATGGCACACAGTGAGAGATATGCCAATAACCAACCCCTACAAAAAAACATTTAACCATTAAAGTCCCCCAAGCCCTGAACATCACAAACGGTTCCTAATACTAACCAAATACTGTTATAATTCACCCTGTACACAGCAGACTTCTGCTACAACTCAGAGCTGTGTCACATCCAGAAGTTTGCTGATGATACAGCCATAGTTGGGTGTATCAGGGATGATATTGAGGAGGAGTATCGGAGCCTGGTGAGGGACATTGCAGCCTGGTGCCACAGGAATCATCTGCAGCTCAACATCTCAAAGACCAAGGAGCTGGTCATTGACTTTGGGAGGTCCAGACCAAAGTCACAACCAGTTCTGATCGAGGGAGATGAGGTGGAGGCTGTGGACTCCTACAAGTACGGGCTGTGGCTGGACAACAAGCTGGGCTGGTCATGCAGCATTGACCACCTGTACAGAAAGGGACAGAGCAGGCTGTACTTTCTGAGGCATCTGCAGGAAACTCCTGGGGATGTTTTATCAGTCCGCGGTCGCCAGTGTCCTGTTCTACACTGTGGTATGCTGGGGGGGCAGCATATCCAAGAAGGACACACACAGGCTGGACAAGCTGATCAGGCAGGCTGGCTCTGTGGCTGGCACAAAGCTGGACTCTCTGGTGTCAGTGGCATAGTCTGCTGGACATTATGGACAATGCCGGTCACCCTCTACACACTGTCATCAGCCACCAGAGGAGCCTGTTCAGTGAGAGACTGCTCCTTCCCAAGTGCAGGACCAATAGACTTAAAAACTCTTTTGTCCCGCACGCCATCAGACTGTACAACTCCTCTCTGGGGGGAGGAGTGGTAACAGGAGGATGGGAATGAGTAGGAACGACCAGTAACTCACTCACAACCCACAACCACAACACACCTGGACTTGGTGCAATAAACAAAGTGCAATAATAACAATGCAATGCACAGTTTCAAGTGCAATAATAATAATAATAATAATGTGCAATACCCTGTTCTACTGGACCCTTTTTCTCTTTTTCTCATGCACTATTTATATATATAATGTACATTGTAATATAGTCTCTATATTATATATTCTTTATATTTATATAGTGTTTCCTTACTAAATTATCTTGTTCTACCTTTCTGTACTGTACTTACGTTGTGGCTGGAACCTTAATTTCCCTGAGGGAACCCTCCCAAGAGATCAATAAAGTTCTATCCTATCCTATCCTATACTACTGAAGTAAGTAAAAATGAAGAGAGAGTGTGTGTGTGAGAGAGAGAGAGAGAGAGAGAGAGAGAGAGAGCAAAAATGCCAATATTTACTGAAAGATCAAAAGAAAAAGAGAGAAAAAGAGAGTGAGAGGTGATAGCAAACACTGGAGATAGACCACCAGAATACATTCAATGTCAAAATTCCAGTCACTGTGTGTGTGTGTGTGTGTGTGTGTGTGTGTGTGTGTGTGTGTGTGTGTGTGTGTGTGTGTGTGCACGTGTGTGTGGTCTCATCTTCACTGAGATGAGGGGAGAGAGGGGTTGGGGCATGCTGACGTCAGTATCTGATCAAACACACACCTGTCCAGACATTTCCCCTGGTCTGTCTCCATGGGGATCAATAGCATTGCCACCAATGATTAGTCTGCTCTGATTCCGGTCACTGTGTGTGTGTGTGTGTGTGTGTGTGTGTGTGTGTGTGTGTGTGTGTGTGTGTGTGTGTGTGTGTGTGTGTGTGCGTGTGTGTGTGTGTGTTTTGCAGGAGTGCAGGAGAAGCAACTCAGGAGCAACAAGGTTTTTTGCGGTCACCGTGAAGATAAAAGATGAGCAACACCTCACAGTGGGCACAGCAGAACCCTCACTGCTCAATGAACTCAGCAGTGAGTATTTGTTGTCCAGCTGGCCTTAAGTGAATGCTGTGGGCGATAACTGGACAGCAGGAATTTTCCTGTGTGATGAATCAACCACAGTTTCTGTGTTCTCCTGTCTGTCAGTCTGTCTGACTCTCTTTCTACAGGTTCATCTGTCTGTCTTCCTGTCATGTGGACATATACACTCATCATCAAAAACAGTTGCACCCAGAAGGAATGCAATGCTAATGGAAAGGAAGATAAAGGTTATCAGGAACAATGATCAATAATTATCATTGGGGGGGTTGGAGGGGATCAAATTATTGAATTCAATAATGACTGGATATTGGAGGGGACACGGAGTGGAATGTCGATAGCGCATCCATTAGCATCCCACACATTTTCAGTCTGGTGATATGACTGGCTGACTGGCAGAGGCAATCAAGCGTTGTATGATGGAATTGTGCACCAGAGTGTGTGTTCAGAAAAGTTAGGGCCACTGGTTGCAGGACCAAAGATGATCTGGCACAAAATCACACCCCTTACCATGTGATACCTGACAACAAACCATTGGTCTTGGTGTGGACATTCATTGGTCCACCAAGACAAAAGTACTGAAAGTGATCTGTTGCTGTTTCCACAACAGTCCATGCATTACAATTGGTTGTTATGCTATCTGCACTTTACAAGTTTAGCTTCAGATCCTGAGGATGGTATATGTATATTTGGTGGCATGCTGTCTCAATGGCAGTATTCGATGCATGGAACCGTGTGAAGGAATCAGGCTGCTGCTGGTGCTTCTCTCACAACTGGATGAAAGGGAAAAACCAAGTGTGGTAGATCACCTGCTACCTGCCAACCCTCCACAAGTAAGAGGGACACCACCCCTAAAGGCCAAGCTCTAGTGTGCCTCCTGATGTGAGAAAGGATGGCATTGATCATTTCCAAGCATGGGAATTTTTGACAGGCAATCACTTCTCCCAGGTCTGTTGTTGCATATATAGTGCATCTTTGCCTGAAGAAGGACAGAAACTAATTTCTCATCTGCTACAATGGAAAATAAGCCAAAAAATTATTGTATTAAGAGTTTTCATTTGGAGCTGATGCAAATGCAACATTTGGCATCAACATTATACCATTTATTTTTATAATCTGTGGTAAAATGTGAGGGAACAGGCCACACATTGGTCATTAACAGCTTATCAGTCAATTGTCTGAATATTTTGTGTCTATGAAAGTGGAGGAAGTATGTAAATGTTTCATTTCACTAGGGTATACACATAGAAATTAGGGTTCTTCAAGGGTTCTTCAGTAATATAATCCCTGAACATGCAAAGAAACCCTTTGCATGATTAAAGGGTTGTTTGCATGGTAAAGTGTTATTCATGTGCTGTAGAGAATTCTGTACAGAACCTTTTTGAAAAGCATTCTATACAGCACCAAAAAGGGTTCTTTTATTGTTACAAGCTACATCATAACAACATTAGAACACTTTTTGGTGCTATGTTGAACCCTTTTCAAAAAGTTTCTATACATAACCCTCTACAGTGCATTCTCCAACAGCTTAAACCATTTCATGATGCCGAAAACCCTATAATCATGCAAAGGGTTCTTGAAGGGTTCTATATAGAATCATTTACTGAAGAACCCTCATTGTTAAGTGTATACCCTAATGGCTTTAAGAAGTAAATTTACATTGAATATAAAGGTACGTACTGCTACAAATGGCTGAATCTACAAAATAAATTTTATTCTGTGTAATTCCATCTGTACTGTATCCTGACAATTACAGCCTCCCACTAATAAACCAAACTGTCTAACATCAATATGTTTCTTTAGCATTTATAAACTCACTCCCACCTGACCCCCTTCACCCTTTAAGACTTTCTAATCACCTGGATTGACTTTTAGTCTAGACTTCTGTTTACAAACCATTTAACTTGGCCGGGATTGTTCTGATAAGTGTGTGTGTGTTCTGGGGTTGTGTAAAACTCTTTAGTGGAGTAAATCCAATCCCTGCGGCCACAGTGAGCTGTACTGAGACCACCGTGGCTAGATCAAATTCAACAATTACCAACACTGGCAACAGCAAACAGCCCTGCAAAACAACAAAGGTTGAGAGAGAGAGAGAGAGAGAGAGAGAGAGAGAGAGAGAGAGAGAGAGAGAGAGAATGATCCAAATCATCAAACAGACTGGCATAATTCTATTACCATATATATTTGTTGTCATTTGTCGTCGTCACCCCCCACTTTGTGCTACTGCTTCTTTGTGTTTGTCTATCACATAAAATCCCATAAAATAAATACATTGTGGGTGTAGTGTGAAAAAATGTGGAAAGGTTCAAGGGGTATGATGTTCAAGGCACTGCAGTGTGATGATGAGTCATGATTAGAAAAACTACCAGCAATTACTGTTAAACATCAGAGTAAATGATACACATTGAGAAACCTGACCAATACATTAGTACAACTACATCACATGCAGCATTTTTGGTTGAAATGTGCTTTACATTTTTATAAGCAAGGCAACTGCTAATAGGCACTGCTAACACTGCTAACACTGTTGTTGTTGTTGTTTTTACTGTGTAAAGCAACTGATTAAAATTTATTCCATACCAGATACAGTGCCAAATTCATCCTAAGCTTGGCTTTCTCATATGCATCTGTGACTGCATCTGAATATTTCACTAAAACTTTCTTTCCTGACTGCGTCCTTGGATATCAAAGTAAAATACTTGGCTTGAATTTTTCAACATTTGCACACATAAATATGGGTATGTAGAGTGCCTACCAAACCATTAACTGTGAAATAACACAAGCAAGGAGCAAGTTTGGGTTCCTGTTAGTACGTCATGCATATGTACAACGGTCGAACTCTATTTAGTACACACATTGTATGAATTCTAATATGCTGTTTCAGTCACATATGTTCAAATTCCATCTTGAGACCAGACTGTATGCATGGCCGTGGTTGGTTTATTGATTATCAAAGTTGTGCATGCATTTAACATTCCTCAATCCACATGTCACATGTATACAAGGACTACATCATAGAAGGCATTACCACCCTCAGTGGAAAGCACAGTCGGTGGCAATGATCATGACCTGTGGTGTTAGGCTAGACATTTTTAGACATTTTCTGTGTGAACAGAAAAACAAATCGAATGCAGGAGTCCATCATGCACATCCTGTGGGTCAGTATGGTGTTCTACAGCTTCTATGGTATATGGCAGTTATGAACATGTATGATATGGAAGTTATGAACATGTTAACGAGTTCATAATAACTAGTGTGTATTCAGTGAGCTGTCACTGATGTCGTAAACCAGCCAATGAAAGCAACAAAACCCCTCTGTAATAGGAAAATCGTTTTTCATTTACTAATTTCATACCATATCTTATACACTTTTTGGCACTTTTATAGTTAAAAAAACAGCAGAGCTCTCCAGACTTTTTTCTTGAGGCAGAATGAAGAACGAGGCTCATATTCTGCACGTGGCCAACAACAGAATGTTTCGACTGAAATGATGTAAATAAACCTAGGTCTTCATTCAGCTTAGACAAAACACAACAGTCAATACCACTATCGGTTCGGCACACCCTTACAGAGGCTTGTCTTTTCTGATAAGACGTCAGCATTTAGACGTCATAACTGTTTCTCTTACACTTACCTACGCATGACTGGCCTGACTAACAGTAGTTAACTGTGTAACACTGTGATGACTAAGGTTGTGGCCAGGGGTGATTTTAAGGATGCATTTACATCTGACAGTTGACATGAAATATACAACACATACACCTGCCGAGAAAACCGGTGCAACTGTATAGCTCGAGGGCATTTGTGAGAGTGTCTGCTGCTGACTTACCTCAGCCCAGTGAGGTAGTGAGAGCAATGAATGAGAGAGAGAAAGCGATGGGGAGTGCAGGAGTAGTGAGTCATACAGTGAAGTACTACAGAGAATCCTTTACTTCATCAGAATGAAGAGCAAATGTTGGAGAAAAGTGTGGCATTTACAACATTCTGAGTGCAGGAACAAATCTGCCTCCATGTAAAGCTACACTGCATGGACAAATGTATTGGGACCTGCTGATTCATCTAAAATCAAAGGTATCAGAAACAGATTGTCCTGCTTTTGTTGGAGTAACTGTATGTACTGTCCAGGGAAAACTTCTTTTCTAAATTGTGGATAATTTCGGTGAGGATTTCATTGCATCGTTCATTTAGGAGGGGTCTCCACATATTTTGGACATATACCTTTGTCTAACCTCATGTCTCTGCTTAGAGGTTCATTTAGCTCACATTATATGCTGAATGACCAACTGTCCCTATAAAGGAGGGGCATATACCCACACTGGGGACCAAAACTCCACATCCCAGGGACAGTTACAGTGCAAAAAGATAAAAGAAAATCAATTAGGCTGACAGGGAAATTTTACTCTTCGTCCTTCTTGGTGGTGCTGACATTACCCTGGATACCATGGCTCTTGATACATCACAAAGACTTGCTGTCTTGGTCACAGATGCGCCAGCA
The DNA here is from genome assembly GCA_034509495.1 of Acestrorhynchus altus. Classification (NCBI taxonomy): domain Eukaryota; kingdom Metazoa; phylum Chordata; class Actinopteri; order Characiformes; family Acestrorhynchidae; genus Acestrorhynchus; species Acestrorhynchus altus. The sequence continues at coordinate 11,070,156 of CM067501.1, forward strand.
AGACGTGCACCAACAATTTGTCCTCTTTTGAACTCTGGTATGTCACCCATATTGTGTGCATTGCAATATTTTGAGAAAAACTGTGCTTTTACCTGCTAAATGAACCTTCACACTCTGCTCTTACTGGTGCAATATGCAATTAATGAAGATTGGCCACCAGGCTGCTCCAATTTAGCCATGAAACTACCCACACTAAAATGACAGGTGTTTCAGTTTCATTGTCCAATAGATGATGATAGCATCAATTATGCCCAAAAACTGAACTGGCAGTTTCCTCTGTTAGATTGAATTGGTTTTAGTGTAACAGAGTGACGTCTGTAATAAAATTGTACATATGTGTCCCCTGTCTGGCTGAATACCAACAATGAGGAAATAACACATTGCTAGTGAGCATCAATATAATGAGCCCGGAACTCAGTGACTTGAATTGTTGCTGGATCTCCAAGCTGACTCAGATCCATACCCCTCATGGTTCTGCAGGGACTCAGGAGATATAATACTCTGCATTGATGGAGCGTTTTATCTACTTTAGCATTACTGATTTTGACAGGAGGACATGGCTATTAAAGCTGTAGTTGTCCCAATGGGTTGTATAGTAAGAATTACGTGAGTCATTCTGTTTTAATACTGTTTATATTGACACTGAGCTGCTGTTGCTAAAGCTGAGGTCGTCCCAGAGGGATGTATATCATAGGAAATGAGTCATCTCTCATTTTGAATCTGCTTGAAGATTCCTGGAGGGCTTCTGACAGCTATTGCAGCGCAGGTTGCGTTAAAAATCGTTACTTCCTTTGTAGGTACAGAAAGAAAGTTTAGCCTTCTCAGTTCATTAGAGAGAGTAGAAACAACAATGCAGGGATTGGAACTTGAGTTACTTGACCCGTAGTTGAGACTGAACACTTTTCAGACAACTTTTCCCTGTCTAAGAGCTAAGAGCTAAGAGTATATCAAGTAATAAAGAAGCTGTGATATTTGGTTGTATTATGTTACAGATAATGGTTTAACTGATATATCAGGTGTGATTGGTGGAAAATACCTGAATTATTATCATTATCATACTGTAATTAACAATTACTCATTTGGTTTTGAAGTATTATTGAAATGGAACAAATGTACTTTTTCTCAATTACATTTCCAATAAATAAAACATACTGTATCATTTTCTGCTATTACTTTTATAGACCACCTAACCACTGCGTAACTCAGGTGAAGTAATAGAATATTGCTTCATTGAGATCTGTGTAATGCTGTGCAACCAAATTCAAATTCATGTTAATTCTACTGCTTCAGACAACATGCTTTTTTCCTTTGCAAAGATTCAAAGTGTGAATTACACTTTTGAAAAGTAAAAAAAATAGACATTGAAAAGAAATATAAAACATATAGTTTTAGAAAAAATATATTTTTTTGCCTGAGCTGATAATTTTAGATACATTCTTGATATTTTATCCATTAAAGTGGCCATTTTCTCGTTGGCCAATCAGTCATGTTTAAGTAAATTTTAATGGAGTGTTTTTATTAAAACTTCAAATTCAGGTCACTTTTAAAATAGTAATGCTTGCAGTTATGCCAATTAGTGTTTTTCTGAGGACTAGTATTGCTAAACACACGCCACCAAACAAACAAAAGTTAAATTATTTATTTATTCTCAAATTATGTTGTACTTTTATACACTTGAGTGTGTTTATAGGTAAATAGGTCATTTTTACTCAAGATTTTCACTCAAGAAAGTATACAGTACAGTATATTGTCATGTCTGCCCTTTGTCAGTCCAGGTTACCTGTCTTCCTGTCTTGGTGTTGTTGTTTCCTCCATGTGCTCCTAGCACATGGGTTGTTTTTGTCCTTGTCTCCTCCCTTGCTCCACCCATTCCCACCTGTGTCTGCTTTGTAACCCTGCCCCCTTGTTATTATGTCCCAGGTGTGATCAATGTCATGTTGTATTTAAGACCCTTTGCTTCAGTCTGTCTTTGTCAGTCCTTTTATTACCTACCATGTTTGTTACCACAGTTAGTGGTTTGTTTCTTTCAGTTTCTTTCAGTTTATTGCTGGTTAGCTCTGTTCCCTTCCCTGGACGTTAGTATTGTTACCTCCTGTTTTGTTTGTAGCTTGTTTTGTTTTATTTAGTGTTTAGTTTTTATTCCCCGGTTTTGTTTGTGTCCCAGCTTTGTTTTTCTTTATTTAATTAAATCGTCTACCCCTGCGTTTGCCTCCGCACCCTTGTTATCTCAGCCGTCCTTCCGCACACGACATATATACTTTCACTTGTGTGTTTTCACTTTGCATTTTTCACTTTTCTGTTCTTTTCTATGGCCTTATTTTACACTGCTCTATGTTTGTGTAATCAGAGACAATATAAACAGACAGATTGAAATGGTTGAGTCCTCACAATGCTCATGCTTATAATAAATTTGCATTAAATGATGGAATTGCTGCGTATAAAACAGTATTCTTCACTGTTGTTACAAAACTTGTAGAACATGGAAAAACAATGTAAACAATTCTAAAGTTAAATATGTAATAGATGACTTTATCCCAGGTAGTATAATGATCATCTCATTTGGTCCATTCATCACAGTGGGATGTTTTCAGGAGTAACAAGGCTTTGTTATATATATATATGATCAGATATATTGAAGATATACCATACTCCATGCGTGCCTTGAGATGGAAACCTTAATGCAGGCACCCTTACAGTGTTCTATTTTATGCCTCTTTTCTAAGACCGGGCTATGCCCCCAGTTGCCCATTGATAAGCACATATGCCAGTGATATGTACTATAAATAGTAGAAAACAAGCAGTACTGAAATGAACAGTTATAGAGGAGGGTTTGTCTGATTGCAACTGTGGGCCTAGGCCCCTGCAGGCGGTGGCAGCAAGGGTCTGATTATTCTTCCTTCTCCAGCGTCAACCCTTCTATTTCCTGCTGACTATAAACAGCACTCCATCACTGATTTCTGCTTCTCTGACCAAGAGCGGAGGAATCATACTTCATTAGAAACTCCCAGATGCCACAACAGGATGCATACAGCAAGACAATTTTGTACATCAGTACATCGTCTATTAAAATGTCCAGACATAACAGAAATCTTCTTTTGAACATTTCTATCCACGCAACTGTCTTTCCTTTAGCTGTAAGCAGTGAAGAAAAGGCCTATGGTCTGTGCTTCTTATGCTACATAGTGTGTACTGTCGGCTGAGTCAAATGTCCCATGGTCTCATTGTTTTTGCATCTGAATGAATGTTTTTGTTTTAATGTTTCTGTAATGTGTTTGTTTATTATAATGATTTCTAAATGCAACTTCTTGTTAGTCAACTGTGGGTCCATTTACGGCATGCACTGACCCAGATTTCACCATTTGTTCACCGTTGAAGCGTTATGGTTATGAATGAATCAACGTTAAACATTTGACTAAAGTAAATCAATGTGGTTTCATCTTTGATAGAAAAGATGAAAAGATTTCTCTGTATTTCAGAGGCAGTTACTTTGATTTATGCAAGTTAAACTCTTTTTCAATGCACTTCATTTCAGAAGAAACAGTGAATGAATGTGTCCCAATACTTTTATCCAGATCATGTAGCCTAAAACATTAGTGTCAGCTGTGCCAGTGTGAATTGTATCTTTATCTGTTTTTATAACTGATACATTTCATACATTTGATACATGATCATACAGTGCCAGAATTAACATTCAGCTATTTTATTACTTTTATTTCCAGAAAAACAAAGTACAGCCTTGTGAATATAATATGTGCAGCTGTACAGTATATGCATGTAGTGAATACACCTGGAATCGTGATTGATTAATATACCTTTTACCAATTGCTCACAGATAATGCAAAGCTTACAAGGTTTTGTTAAAAAGAATAGCAAATCAAATTATCAAATTAATGTCACACCAGTTTGACACATCCTGTAATTATGTAATAATGTCTTTTTTCCTATTTGCTTTTAAGGGATACATCATTTGTACACTGTCTGATATGTACTTTTGGATCTGATGAGCAACATGGGTTCATTCATGTGTGTTCAGCTTGAGCCCTCTGCAGTGAACTGAGTGACTACAGTAACTGTAGGAAATTAAGGCTCTTTTCCAGGCTCAGTTAGTTTTACTGACGTGAGCAGAGACAGAGAGGCCTGCTTATTGTTTCACAGTCAAGAGGAACCATACACATGTTCACACACATACCCAGTCACACTGGGGTTTGTGAGTGGTACTGGGGCGAATGGGTCGATTCCATACACATAGGATGACGCAAATACAGCAAAAAGCAAAGCACCTTCGTTGCTGAGGTTCCCAGCAGCAGTTAGTCTGACAGAAACATGTAATCTCTCACTCTCTGGCCCACCCTCTCTCACACACATTCATGCACTCATGCTCACTCACTGCTTTCTCTCTCCACCCCTCACACACACACAAACACGCACACACACATCAGAGCTTCACTTGTATGTAGAACACATGGGAACATGGGCACATATAGTTGTAAGTTCGGGCAACCTCAACCAAACAATGCATTTTCTTGCATGACAAGAAAATTCTAAATCATCAGTGTAGTCTGTGTTTGAAACCGTTTTGACAACCTTAGAGTACATGTCCACTACATGCAGTATGGATTTTTTTGTCTTTGTCATCAGTCTTTGTTGGTCACGTGTGTTTAATGTGTGTGTCCTCATTGCAGCTCCATGTTCATGGTAACCTATCAGTGAGTGGTATGTAGAAAATAATAAATATACACTTACTTTTATATTCTTTTTACATTCTAAACAATGACATCACCAGTGTAAAGCAAACTGACAATCCTGAAGTCAGGCAGAAAGAGTGTAAATTTAAGTTCATGGTTACTCAACAGTAATAATAAATAAAAACTAAGAGGAGTCTCCTGTAGTTCTTTTTTTATGGCTAGAGGTCACACGTCCTCAAAATGTAGCAATCTGTCATATTGTGATTTTGTAAACTTTTTAACACATTATTAAATAGTTCTGTGATGTATGACAGTAGTTGGCTATTTACAGTGACAGTCAATGATGTATTCCTGCTCAAATTTCCAACTGTTAAATATGGAGATTATGATAACATATGGATATGTTATCATAAAAAAACAACTGTTAAAGATTTTTAATGTTAAGATTTTAACAGCAACACAAGCACAGCCCTCCGGTTGGAACCCCCACCCCCTCAACTCATGCCTGTGTATTGCTGAGGTAATGTCCCTGAGATGAAAAGACAGCAAACATGAACACACCATTAAAAACACAATGGCCCAAAGACACCATCCAAATCACAATGGCCCAAATATAGCAAATAATAAATAACTAAGTAGATTCAGTCCGTCTCCAGTGGAAGCTCCACTGGTTATCATGCAGTGGACACATTCCCTGTTGTGAAATTTCAGAATTGCAAATCAGGCTTGACACATGTCACCAGTTGTAATTAGAAACTATCGGCTAAATCACATTTGCAAGCTTTAGAAATTCTCTGACACTTCCAACCTTGTACTAAATCTCAGCAACAATGGACTCATTTAAGCAACTGTCTACAGATCAATGCACACAAGATGGGGAAGGCTATAAGAAGCAACCGTATGGTTTCTACAGTGCAGAATGTCATTATGAAGGGTAATCCAGGGGAATGATGGAGGTCAAGATGAGATCTGGAAGACAAAAAACTCTCAAAGTAAACTGCTTGCATGCTGGCAAGAAAGGCAAGTCACCCACGTCTCACTGCCAAAATGCTGCAGGAGGTTTCAGTTGAGCCAGAAGTGTTTGTGTACTGTTCCACTATGCTCCACTACGTTGCTTACTGAAATACAAACGTCATAGAGTCATAAAAAGGAAACGTAGATGAATCTTTTTAGTTTTAGGTTACAGTCAGTTCATACAGTTTGAGGTTTTGTGAGGCTCTGACAGGATTCTTTTGGGCTACATCAGGTCAGGACAGAACTCTGATGGCTACAGATGGCCCATGGACTCATGATAATGGACTCTCCAAAACAATCGTGGAATGTTTAACATTTTGCAGAAATAGACAACTGAAGAATCGAATACTTTTCTGAAAATGTACTTTCTGCAGATGACTGCAATGTTTGCTCATTATTGCATTATACATGTTCTGAAATTCACTATGCTTTCACTATATTAACAGAAGTGGAGTAGTTTTCCCTTCAGTTATTTGGCCCACGGCACTGGATGTAACCATGGACCAATTTTAACTACAGCCTCTGGACAAATGATCAGTTCAGTTCAATTCAATCTTATTTGTTTGTTTGTTTGTTTGTTTGTTTGTTTGTTTGTTTGTTTAAAATATTGAAACTTAAACTTAGAAGTAAAAACTGAGGAACAACCACTGAATAGAAGTAAGAGTCAAAAGGAGAAACTCGTTTATAGCACAACAACTTCTAAGAGAAACCAAGACTTAAAAGCTCAAACTCTCTAAGAGCATAAGGAAGAATCATTCAGAGGAACTAGCACTCTTTAAAGAGGAGACCATCCTCTCAGGGAGAAACTCAGAATGAGAAACTATCCAATGGCAAGAAGAAGAACAAACACTTAATTGCAAAACTCAAAATAATGTCGAAGCTCTCTATGAGCACAGGGAAGAGCTACTAAGAGAACCCCAAACTTAACAATAGACACTCCAAGACAATGATGATGAACTATTGTTGGGATCCAAAAGGAGAACTCTCCAAAAGCATAAAGAACAACCTCTCATTTTGAAAAACACTCTCTAAAAGTAGCACTAAAAACTGCTTAAAATATCACTTAGAACCCAAGAAGAACCATTTAGAATAACACAGACTCAAAAGGAGAAACCTTCTAAGACATAAGTTAGAACCAATGAGAGGAACATAGACACAAAGGTGTGAGGAAGAACCAGCACTCAATTTGAAAAACAAATGAGCAAGATTCATTTAGAAGAACCCAGACTCAAAAGTAGATCTGCTGTATCATAAGATGAGTCATTAATGACTATCTAAGAGCATGAAGAAGAATCAGTGAGAAGAACATAAACTCAAATTTATAAACTCTCTTAAGGACATGAGAAAAACACTAAGAAGAGTGAAGATTTAAACGGAGGAACTCTCTAAGACCATGAAGAAGAACTACTCAGAAGAATGTAGACTCAAAATCAGAACCTCTGGGATTCTAGTTTGCCTGTTTGACTAATGCTCAGTGTGACCACTGAGATTTTATTCCTTATGTCCATTTCACAGGTCAATTGAAACAAATGAAAAGTTAATGATGTAAAACTAACAGTCATTCTCAGCATGGGCAGTTTGAAGGACAGTACAGATACATCTGCCTTCCCCATCTCCACCCCAAAACATGCTCATACCATGACTCATAGTGCACTATTTTGGAATAGATTATTTATAAAAGTACAGAAAAATGATCATAGCGTTATTCAAAGATTATTAAGCACTGGAATAAGATCAAACTGGATGGAATGAGTCACATGACCTGCTGTTGGAGCTACCTCTTAACAAACACACACAAGCAAATTGACATCTTTTTTTACAGCAAAACAGGGGATGTGGATGAGAGCAAAGGAGAAAGGTGGAAGTGGTGAGTCACCCCACAGCTTTCCAGTGTTCTGTCCTTCAGCAAAACATAATAAAGAAAAATGAAGCAAGAAAGGAGAAGAAAAAGGAACATTTCTCTCATCACAGAACCCATAACAAGACTTCAGTGTGACATCATTAGTGTCTGCTGGGTGCTGTTAAAAAATTGCGTCAACGTAAAACAGAAAAAAAGAAAGAAGAAATGGGGCTTTCTAGGCAAAATGATAAAGTACAATAAAGGTGCGTCATCAAGGAAATACGAAGTGTGTGTGTGTGTGTGTGTGTGTGTGTGTGTGTGTGTGTGTGTGTGTGTGTGTGTGTGTGTGTGTGTGTGTATGTGTGTGTAAGAGAGAAGGAGAGAGAGAGAGAAGGAGAGAGAAAGAGAGAGAGAGAGAGAGAGAGAGAGAGAGAGAGAGAGAGAGAGAGAGAGAGAAGGAGGGTAGGATTAAGTTAATCTCTAGGGTCATCGTGTCAAAACACACACGCAGACTTTACCTCACTGATGACGTACAGAACAAACTTTCATCTACATGCCTTATCGCTCTCTCTCTTTCTCTCTCTTTCCCCCTCCTTGTCTCTTGTATCACCACTGTACCTGCAGGCTGAAATGTCTGTCTGCAGAGCGTGAAATTGCTTTCTGTATGAATAAAACAAAGGGTAAATCTTGTGTTTGTAGGTGTGGTGCGTGCGTGTGTGTGTGTGTGTGTGTGTGTGTGTGTGTGTGTGTGTGTGTGTGTGTGTGTGTGTGGGTGTGTGTGTGTGTGTGTGTGTGTTTGCTTGCACACACACACAAACACATGCAAATCGATCATCAAATAAACAAACACAGAAAAGACTTGATTCATATTTTCTGGAAACAATATGCAGTGAACTCTGTCATATGAGACAAGAATGGAATTCTTTTTCTTTTTTTTTTTAACCAGAAAATAAAAGGCTTGTGACCCAAGCCTAACACTGCACATTCTGCAACTATTACTTTCCAACAGTGAAGCATGGTGGTGGCAGTGTCATGTTGGGAGACACTATAATGCCAGCCTCAGAACTATGCACTGCTACACTATGCAAGATTAGTCCATTGTGGTTGTAGCTGTAAACACACTAGATGAGCAATCGAAACAGAGGGAGCCATGACAAAGTGCACATCATGAAATACCACAGTCTTACACAAGCAAATGTGATAAGGGTTTAGACTTTACTTTTCTAACAGATTCTTGACTCAGTTAAAGTTTCATGCAGATTATATAGAAAATATTACATATGATTTTATATTTTTAATGCAACTATGATAGCAAACGTGGTTCATGGCCTTCTGGGATTCATCCTCCCCAATCAATTTGGCCCCCATTTAGCCCCCCCCTCCATTCCTCGCAGATCCCCCTTCCACCACATATGGCGTGGGGTATGCAGGTCCAACTCAACGCCCTTCCCATCATTCACATGCCATGAGCATGCTGGCCCGAGTTCAACCTCACTCACAATTGCTAGAGGTGTGAACATTTCCAAGCTGTGCCCTGAGGTAATGCTGTTTTATAACCAATTTACATACTGATGTGCCATGACTTTTGGCAGGTCAGTGTGTATAAAGTAATGTATAGGTAATGTTTGACACTTGTTTACACATCCCCTTTTGCTCCAAGTAAATGTACATCACTGTGTGCTGTTTGGAACATGCCTGCAGAAATCAGCAGAGATAATGAGATGCATGTTTATGGGAACAGGTGAGAATGATGCTCATTTATTCTCTGTCTGGTGAAGGTCCTTCCCTGAGTCCTAGCTCACAGGCATGAGAACATTCCATGTTCACCTGGAGATGCAGACAAATGAGCAGAGTGAGGGATTTAAAAGCACTTAAAGGATTGCACAGGTGCCAGCAGGTGCTCACATCCAGCGGGCAAAGTGATTTAATACACAAGCAGAGAAAGAGAGAGAGAGAGAGAGAGAGAGAGAGATGCTATGAGAGTTCACAAGCTCTTTCTTTTTCTGCCTATGTAATTGTGTGTGTGTGTGTGTGTGTGTGTGTGTGTGTGTGTGTGTGTGTGTGTGTGTGTGTGTGTGTGTGTGTGTGTGTGTGTGTGTTTGGGGTGGTCTTTACATTAGTAAACAGCACACAATCTTGCCTGTCTCTCAGCACATCCGGTTATGCCATCCTGAATACCAATGTCAACATTATGAAAACATTACACAGCCCTCTACAGAAAATGCCAGCCGGAAACACTGTGGCCTCTGGAGCAGACCAGTGTGATTGTGACTCATTCAGGTTTCTGTGCATGTGTGTGTGTGTGTGTGTGTGTGAGTGTGTGTGTGTGTGTGTGTGTGTGTGTGTGTGTGTGTGTGTGTGTGTGTGTGTGTGTGTGTGTTTCATTTTGCTTGTCACGTTTGTTGCACAACTGCAGGTGACACTGTGAACTTTTATGATATTAGGTTCCATGACTCCTGGAAAACAATTAATTACTACAGTTCTAACTATGGTCCTTTAGGAAGTCAAAGCAGTGTACAATGAAGGGATCATGTTTTGTCAGCATCTCCAGTCCAACACTTTATGCATTTTCAATTTGTTTGTTTTTGCTTTTACACATTTGTCACAGAAGTATTTTCACTTTTGAAGGAAAAAAATGGATCTGAAATTTCTTTCTTTCTCTCCTTTCTCTCGTTCTGAGAGTCAGAAATCTCAGTGAAGAATCATGCAGATAACTATGTTCTGGGTCTGAGAGCCAATCAGGATTCTTCAGCTGATACTTAACAATCTATTGGCTCCTGTTAGCAGCAGATCTGATCGAGCCAGTGCCACTGACAGCAACATAATCCCCATTGTTTACAGTTAACAAGGTGTTTTTTAATGAAATGCACCACCAAACGTGCCTTTGGTGATTGAGGCCAGAGAGTATTATTTTAACTTTGTCAGTCCTCAGCACTGTTCTGGCTTCATTATATATGTACCATACTACAAATGTTGAGGTTTTCTACTTATGAAAGGAATGTTTGGCTTTATTTGGGGTATGCTTGGTTGATTTACAAAAATGTAAAGCAAAAGGAGGTCAAAACTGATACATTGGTTGTTGAAGTAAGATTGGACACTAGATCTTGTTAGGCCTTAATTATGTCATTAGAACATCCTAGGCAAATCAAGACTTGTTATTAGGACTCACCGGTTGGTTGAAAATTCCAAATTCCAGACTTATTTTTAGGATTTGTCAGCATACTCTCAACACACCATGGAATTCTCTAAACAGTTAACTATCTGATAATCAAGCTAATTGATATCTACAAAGAAGAGAAATCTATGAAAAAAAAACAGGCTTCCAACAATTTCCAGTGTGTGTGTGTGTGTGTGTGTGTCTTTGTCTCTGTGCGTGTGTGTCTTTGTCTGTGTGCGTGTGTGTCTGTGTTTTATTGAGGGGTAGTGGGGTGTGTAATGAGGTTCAATGTTCAGACGTCATACTGAAAATCAGAACAGCCAAGCCTGACTAGTGATTTCACATGGGAGGAAAAAATTGTCAACAATTAGACAGCTAATTATGCAAAAAAGGGTTCAGTTTACTCTGCTCAGTTCCAGGGGACCACATTCACTCAGGAATTTCAACTGCAGGCCCAAAATCTGCTGGACAGACATGAACTATATGTCTGTTAAGTTGTATCAAATTATCATTACTAAAATTACTTTACCCTGTTAGGAATAAACAGTCCAGAAGAGCTTGCACTTAAAGCAAACTTCTTCAGTCTTCTAGCAGAGTGCACACTAGGCAGATGGCTGTTTTTATGGTGTTGTTCTAGTTGAAATCACACGGGTAAATGTAAGTGAGGGTTCTGACGATTTCAAATGAACAGGTGATGAAAAATCATCTCATAAAGAACAGTGAAGCATATGTGATTCTAAATTTACATCGTGATTTCTGAATTTTGTGTCCATTAAATCTTGGACTAGTGTATGAATTACCCTGGTTGGGTGCAGTGCTGGCTGAATGCCAACCAGGGCCAGAGTGGGACTCATTTTCTGACCAGAATTTACTTAATACAGAACTCAACCTCTATGGCCAAAAACATCATCCCTAACATAAATCATAGAGTGCCAGATTCCTGCACACATTTGTGGTTTTCCAGTCAAGCACATCTGATTCAGCTCTCAGTTTGCTAGTATGTTCCACAACCCTGAAGCAAGGCACTCAAGAACCTTGTGACAGCTGCAAAGGAAGCTCAGAAGACTATGGAGTGTTGTGGACATTGTCAGAGAGAGAAATCCTGAATGAAGTGTAGAAAGAATATAAGAGTGTAAGTGTGAGTAATAGGCAGGAGCTGAGGTGGAAAATGCAGTTCATGTTTCTGGATGCCACAGAGTAGACAGACATGGAGTTCTGAGATGTGTGTGATTCCTTTCGATGGCTGAAAACAGAGAAGTGATTGAGGAGACAATAGTTGAGAGGTGAGAAATGGGGAATAATTGATATGGTGTAATTGAGAACCCCAGAAGAAGTGACAACAAGCATCCAGGGCAAGCTAGAAGTACATAGGCCAAGCAGTAGAGTGGAAAGAGCTGACAGAGGAGACAAGGAACAGCAAAAACAAAGTTTTCAGGTGACCATCCAGAAGGCAATTCAGGAAGCTACAGGAGGAGAAGCATAGGCCTATGAACAAGCATTCCACAGGAGCCAGGGATCACTGCTGGGGGCAAGTGGACCCCAAGTATGCTGTCTGGGAGCAACCAGCCCAGGTAGAAGAGGCTAAAGCTAAGCTGCCAACAGGAGAGTGACCACAGATCATGGCCTAGGGCTGGAGGTGGAAGAGCCCAGTGTGGATGAGAAGTTTGTTGTCTGGGGCAAGCAGATGAATGTCCATGTGCAAGCAAGGCAGGGAGCATGTGATAACATGACGTGCAAAGTATGATGCTATAATGTCACGAGAGGTGAGGGTTTATATAGGCAGAGTGGGGAGATTGTGGTGTGGACCATTTCCTATAATGAAGTAATGTAATAACTCCACATTTAGTAGATCTGTTAGGAGGGAAATCAGCAAACTGTGCAGGAATGTGTTACAACAGGACCGGGTTTGCCGTTAGACAATACAACACAAATTAAAATGAAAGAAAAAGGAAGGAAATGGGCCCTTTAATGGCTTCCTCTTGCAGTCTTTAAGTACATGGAGCAATGACGTCCATTGTAGAACTCATAAATGCATGTGTCATGCATAATGACCAGTTTTCAGCAGCAGGAGATAAAATGACTGAGCTCTGGCTTCAAAATTACACACAAAATATAGTGAAATTCCAGTCCCTATCAAAAACATGAATCATTAAGGGAACGGAGGAGGAGGGAAGAGAGATAATAAAAGGTGTGGAAGTCATCTTCCAGTTATCCCTCTAGAGAACAATGCAATTGCCTGAATTCCTCATTAAGTATAATAAATGGAAACAGTCCAAAATATAAAGTTGTATGACATCCATTGGGCAATTATGGATATGCATAATGAACTAAATAATGCACTTAAATATGATAAACATGCTCATTAACCGAGAACTGATTCCTGTTTTCATCTCCTTACTAGAAGTCAGGTTACTTCACAGACTGAGAATATGGACTAATTACATTTTATACAAGCACATCTTTTTAAAATGACCTTCACCAGCCAGCAAAAATTCTGCATTTGTTACATTATCATCATTACATCACTGCACAAGCATTTGAGTCAGGGAAATCTGTGTTAATGAAATTTTAATATGTTAATGAAAGAGTATGTGTGTGGGGCGTGGGTGGGTGGCAATTTCCTGGAATCACTGAAACAGGGAGAAGATATTTTTTCTGGGCAACCTCCACCCACCTCCATCATTCGAAACTTGAGCCATAGGAGAATGTAGGAGATAAAGAGGTGGTAGTGGGTGCGAATTTATTCATCGTGGAAATTGAAGGGAGAGAGGAGATTTGGGAAACGGAGAACATGGAAGTCAGTGCATGTAGGTTTATTGTTTAGCATGTAGGTTTATTGTTTAGCATGTTGGTTTATTGAACACAAGGCTGTGGGTTCAAAACCCATGTCTAATCTGCTACGAATGCTCCATAACATGGCTGACCCTGTGCTCTGACCCTGACTTTTTCAGAATCAGAAATACTTTCTTGCAATTTTTACTGCCCATTTATATAAGAATAATCAGAATAATGTAAAATAATAAACAGATAAACACTTATCACATGTTAATTTCTTCTGAAAGATTTTTAAGATGAGATATACAAAGAGAAGTTGGGCTCAGGGGAAATGCAGCATGAACTCCAACATGTTTTAGAGTAGTTTAGCTGCAGCTGCTAGGAATCAATTTGAAATTCTCAATCCAAGCCAGTAGTTCCCAAACCTGAGTCTACAGCACCACCGACCTACATGTTGTATTTTCCTTCGCACACTCTGTTCACCTCAGGAGGGTTTTGTAATTAGTTAATTTAGTTGCTTTAGGAGTGTTGGAAGCAGGGGAAGCACTGAAACCAGCACAACAGTGGTGCTCCAATACAAGGACTAAGGCAACGTTCACATTACAAGCCTTGTTACTTAGTTGTTGCTCAGATTGGATTTGGTTATATTGTCAGTTCATCTGTTTTAATTGTGAGCAAATCTGTCCCCAAAACTTTAATTTTTAGAGATGTTAGCAATGAGGAAACCAGTCACTGGTGAGTGTTTGTAGTGGTCAACATGGCATTGGAAACCCCACCTCAATATGGAGATATCTGCAAGCACAGTAGCCAATGTGCATTTTTTGTACATTATTGAGTTTGATGCTACATGCAATGCATGTTGTTTGCCAGGTTTTATTAGCAATGTTAAATACAGTATATTTTTGAAACAGTAAACTGTATTACAGTGTCAAGAATTTTGGTCTCTCCTCATTCATGCTGGCCACTGAATGGACAGACTTTTCTACTGGGTTTTGGCTTCCATGACCAACTGCATTAAAAGCATGCATGCAAAAAGATGCATCTGATCTGACCTTACACATTCATGCCCCATTCCCATAAATCATCTACACATCCAATTTACGACTCAAATCTGAAAAAAAAAGTGATTCAGTCCAGATCTGAGTCATATTAAGACCATAAATGTAAGTAACTTTAATTTGATAATGTGACCATTTCCTGAGAACCACTGATCTAAGCTTGGCAGCCATGGCCAGATGGTTAGGGTACCAGCCTTGTGACTGGAAGGTTGCTGGTTTGAATCCCTGAACTAGTAGGGTATGACTGACATTCCCTTGAGTAAGTCACTTAACTCCCCAGCTCCTCCATGGACATTGGGATAGAGCTCCCCTTCACTGCAGGCGTGTGTGCTCACTGCCCTCTACTGTGTGAATTTAGTAGTCTGTTTACTATATGTGGATGGGTTAAATGTGAAAGACAAATTCCTCTGTGAGAATCTTTACTTTATGAATTAGCTAATACTCTATGTGGACAGACGTATTGAGACACCTGCTCATTATGTTTCTTCCAAAATCAAGAGTAATAGTCTCTACTTTCTCTAACTCTTTCTATTAAATTGCTGGGAGGATTTGATGGCATTGTTGAATAAACACCACCCCACCTCATCTCCAGCTCAACTGTCTCCAAATAATACATTCTATGGGCCATCTCTCATTTTCTATGAAGGGGTATACACTGCCAAGTTGAAATGAAATGTCAAAGCCTTTGATTTGGAGTAATTGCTTTCACTGGACCCTGATACTTACCCAGCAGAAGTTAGTGTGAATGATACAGTTGCAAAATTAACAAAGAAATATCATCACTGTTTGAAACAGGTGTGTCATATGCAATGATATTTTGATATGTTGTAGATGTTGGGCTTGAACTGCATTTGCTGGAATACATTATGCCCTGTTAACCCCATTTCACAGCAGACACTGATCCAGAGTAGCTAATACAAAGTACTCACTAATAATACATACCAATACCAACATCTGTATTGGGTTAAAATCAGGACTTTAACAAGAAAATGTATTTTCTGTGCAATCTTTCAGACGTGGATTCACTTTTGGATTGTTCTTGGTCTTATCATGGACAGATTTGCAAACAGTCTTCTAAAGTATCCTCTGATACTTTAAAAACATCAAGATCTCCATGTCTTTCTGCCCCTTCCTGCTTCACCAGAGAATCTCTATGTAGTTCTTACTGCAAAATTCTGCAAAAATAATGCAGTCATGGACACTTGGTGGAGGCTCGAAAGACTTTCATTTCCTTTGATTTTATTTTACATCTTGGATGATTTCCTGCTGTTCTTGTTCAGATAATTCACAATGTTTCTAGGGTTCTTTTTAGACAATGGCTATCCCTGTAGTTTTCTTATTCTCTAAAACCATTTAAATTGTTTATGTCAGCTCTCGGTTTTCTTTGGGTCTTGTTCTATGGTGCTGATTAAGAATTACACAGCTACAACACTTGTCTCACCTATCTTACCTTATGAAAAACATTTTCGGAGAGATTTAAAAATCAATTAGACATCAACAAAATTAAATTCCTAATCCCCAAACATTTATACAAGTGTGTGTACATCTGGATTCATACAGTTTAGTTAATTCTTCATGGCAGGTCTTCTCAAGTTCTGTCAGATTTGTTGGTGAGCATCTGTGAACTGCCATCTCCAAGTCTCTCCACACATGTTCCACTGTGTTTAAGTCTGGGCTTTGGGCAGGCCACAAAAGAACATTCAGAGATGAGGTGAGGTGAACAAGTATAGTAGCGAGGAAGACTAGTCTAGAGTGTTATTGTCCCAAAATGTCACAAACTACACTACCCAGAATGCCATTTGTGATCCGATCCCCTCCTCAGAGGGTCACATGATCAGGTCACAATCACCGGAGTACTGACACCTGTGTTTCCCCTTATATATACTGTTTTTTCCCCAGGTGTCTTTGCCAAGTATTAGCCCTTTGTTTCTTTACTCAGCATTCTGTCTGTTATTCTGGTTCTTGTCATTTGTGACCCTTTTTCTGTAAGACTACATTGTTTCCCTGGATTTGTTTGTTTGCTCAGTATCTTTATTAAAGACACTGGACTTTATCCTGCACGTGCCACGCGTCCGTCCCTTCCGGGCACAAAACATGACACATACTGTCTACTGCCAATGTAAAATGTAGCTGCCTATTTTTTCATACACATTTTCAATCTGGTTCAATATTTTAATGTAAAAAATCAATGATTTCATTGACTTTATATCAATCTTTAGTAAACATTTAATAATTATGATAATAATTATAATGTTTAATAATAATGTTTATTATTATTATTATTAATAAACATTCATAAATATGCTTACAAATTTCAGAACAAAAATCATGACAGACAGCAATAAAATAATGTTTTATTGTTTGGGTTCTATTTTGTCTTGATTTGGTCTGTGTTCTGCTATCTGACCACACAATTCAGTGGTTGTTACATATCATTGAATCTCTCTAAAATTTCTTCTCCAAACAAGAAAATCTCGGTCAAAAAGGAGCTTTTTGCCATTGCTAACCTAATTTAAAGATACCATTAAATGACCATCAAATGTGACCATTATAAGTGACCATCAAAGGAAAATTGTGGACATTAGTCAACAGTCTTTTAATGAGGGGTACACAGGTCAGTTTAAATCAGGAGTAAGAGCTGAAATAAGGGGTTTTATTTCGTTTCAGCATTATGAGAAAAGCAACTTCATTAAGGTTAATTGTTTTAAAAGAATGAGAAATAAAACAAATAGCAGTAGGTGACTAAATAAGACAGAAATTGTCTTTTCTACCACTATCTATACATTTATTTGTTTATTTATAGGTTTCATATACATCAATATATATATATATATATATATATATATATATATATATATATATATATATATATATATATATATATATAGTGTCAAGTCCTGTTTATTGTAACTCAGGTCCTTATAGGCCATCAGGGAAGCTTTTAGGCAGCTGGTAATTAAAGGAAAGCATAGCTTGGGACCGGTGTTGAGATTGGAACTCTACTGGGATTAGGCAATCCCCTGGACTGGCAGGATGTTGGGGGCATAAAGGAGCAGCCCTATTGTCATGCTTCTGTTTCGTTACACTTCCCTGTCTATTCTTACCTCTCCTTGTTCTGCGAGTAATCCAGTTCAGAAAACAGCTAAAATTCACTAGTTTCCAACTAAATTATGTTACATGTGAACATGGTTCCGGTTTTATTTTGGCATTTCTCTCCTTGCTTTGGTTATAGTTCCCTTTCTCCCCTTATAGGTGCAGGAACCTGACACTCAACCAATCAAGTCTGGTTGATTGATTAAATATCAATCAGAAAGATTAAATATCATCAATATTTTCTGCTAGTTTTACAAACAATTCTGACTCATTTTCTGAATTTAGCATATCAAGAAAGAGTAATGTATATTTAAAACACAGTTGGCATTACTTTTGCACAAGTCACATTCATTTATTTATTTATTTAAACTAAATGTTAATTTAAACAAGTGAACAGTAAATATGCTTTGCAATGTAGAGAAGTATGTAGAGAATGTGATCCTATTTACAATGCATGTAATCTGATCAGGGCTGTCAAAAGTTTTGCATAAGGCTGTAACTGCCCACAAAATATGTTTCTCGGGTTCTAAGAGTTAAATTTCCTAAAACTAATTGGCTGTTTATTTACTAATTGTGTCAATAAGACATCAATACAGAATTCTAGAAAATACAGACAAGGTAAAGAATGGTAATGTACCTGGATTTCTGCACTATGCCACACTGTGACTGAAGCAAGTTTATACATTTTGTTTTTCTTTTCAAAAAGTAAGATCAAGAGCTTCTGATTAAAAAGTCACTCAAAAACAAATGAGGAAATGTTATTTGATTTTTACTGGTATTTGAATTTTTTGAATTTCTGAAGTGGAGCTTTTAGGAGTATAAGGGAAAGACCATTGTAGAAATTGTAGAAATTGTGGACTATCAGACCTTCTCTGGTACTGCAATAAATAGGAGCTGCGGGTGGTTGAACATAAGTGCTGAGCGTTTTAAATTAGGGCTTTTCCGGTAGTCTTGATTGGTATAGGCAGCATGAGTCAACACACAGGACGTCAGAATTTAATATGGAAAAAGCATTGCTTCAGAACTAATAATACACTTCTTTATCGAGCCCTTTTCATTCAGGTAACAGCTCACAGTGATTTACAGACAAAAGATAATGTTAAGCAGTTAAAAAAGAAACATCAAATCGAGCATTTTTCTATTACTGCTACTGTTCAGTACCAACTCTAAAGGAAAATGAGACTGAAGTCATTCAGTGTGAAATGGTTCATTTCAGAGGAACTTTATACAGGGGTTTTGATCGGAACCAGGGTCTAAAGTATTGTTGGTCTAAACTAAATTTTATTTACTGCCGAAAATCATCAGAAAATTTAATGTAGCCTTGTCTCACTCAGTAGGTAGTATATTCATGACCACTTAATGTAAAAATTACACATAACACATAACTTATGCAACCTATATAACCACCTAAATAGATATCTGACTTAGTGGAAATTTTATATATAGCTATTGGACTACACTAGACAAGATGAGCTGTGCTCTTTTTACCAGATGTTTATGTGTTTCTTCATTTACACCACTGGCTATTTCCATATTGCAGCACATCAAAGAAAGCTTTCACACTCTGTTTTCCCATTTCCCCATTTTTCTCACTCTCATTTTTAGTTTTCTAGCTAATTATGTTTGTTACATTTCATTTCATATAGGAGTTTTCAGAACAGGAACAATGCAGGGTCTTCCACATGACAGGTTGCTTCTGGAGATGTTTTGTTCAGCTCCCCCATGGATCATTCCCACCTCCTCCATCTCTCCAGCTCTGTGCATCCATCTCCAAATCCTCAGAAATGTTAGTTGTCCTTGCCACTATCAGCTGCCATTATTATCTGGCACAATGCCCTCTTGATAATGCTGGCATCAGCATTATCACTGCAATTCATTTACATTAACCTGCATTAAATATATATAAAAAAATATATAATTATTATTTAAATAATACAAATATTATGCATGGTGACGGTGCAGGTAATGGGTGCATGTGTAAAAATGAGTCTTTCACATGCTTGGTGCAAATAGACATTGTCATCAGAGAGGTCTAATTTCAAACAACAACTTGCAAACATCAGTATGTGTTCCTGGATAAGCTTTGGTAAGGGGAAATCTGTCTTGTTAAAATATGAGTTTTGCACCACTGTGTGCTCAAAGCAAAGCAGAGATGATGTCTGCAGAGCTCCTTAGGATTCTTAGTCAAGCATCATTACTGCTAAAACAACAAAGCACAGCCTTCAAAGTCAATTTTAAGAGGGATTAAATTGAAGGAAACCTTTTTTAAACCTGTTTTATGGATTATAAGGAGTCAGTGGTGTTTTCTAATGATTTCTACATTTATGATCTGAACTATAGGGGAACCTGCAGATGTGAAGCTGAATTCTTAATGGAGGTCTAGTGACCTGTATTTGTAGGCTCCACATGAAGAGTCTATTGATCCAGTTGCTTCATGGTTCATGTGATCATAGTGTGGGGGGAGTGGCAGCCACACAGGTGTCTTACAGGAGCTCACACAGACTAGCACATGAGCAATCTCACAGCTGCAACAAAGGTTGAGTGAGGCTTTGTCTCTTAACAACACAGACAGTGCTGCATCAGGTCTTAGTTACATGCATTTGATTATGCTAATGATTTTGAGACATGAGGCAGTGAGTCATCAAATGCATTGATTAGCCTGGTAGGTGCAATCATTAGTCAAGAACAGTGTTGACCTGAATGCAGTTCACTTGTACCAGAGAGAGAGAGGTAATTGAGATGGTGGAATGTATTCTGTTTGGTTCACACAAAACTTGCATATATTTACAAACCATTAATAACTGATGACATTTATAATATGAATTTTAACCATTAAAATTAATGAGGAAGATCATGAAGCTCTGTTGGGTTGTTACACTTCTCTAAGTGGCAGATATTCATTACCTGCTATTAAATGATTGGTTCTCATAGGGCCTGGTATTAGAAGCAGGGGTGTCAAACCGTATCCACGATGGCCCTGTGTGGCTGCAGGTTTACATTCCAACCAAACAGAAGCACATTTGATAGAAGCATAGTGGACTGAAGGACATAGTGAGCATGCTCTGCCAAGCATGTGATCTAAGCAAGGACCTGCTTTATTGCCATACATGTCTTGCAATATAACACTGTCCTGTTGGGCATGCTTTCCATTCTGATTCATGCTGTTGAGTTTGTGGTATTCTTTTCAAACAAAGTGTGCCTCAGAGAAGAGTTTGAAAGCAATTTGAGAAGTTGGAAACAAAATTGTAAACCTCACCTGAAGTCTTCTTGCTGCTGGGATACCCCTACAGTCAAAAAAAGTGCCATTCATGCTTTGCAACACCTTTCAAGAAGATGTTCACATTAATTTATGGACTTTGTGGACTGTGAGATACAAAATGAGAGTATTATAACATAGTTACATAGCAGTGTTCCAAGCCCAGAGTCAGTGGAGGGTCAAAATGATTTTGAAGTTGCTACTTTAAATAAATAAACCCTCCATGTTCAGCTGTAACATGCAGCACCAATACCCCTTTGTTACACTGACCCAGTGCATGTTTAACCATATAAGAGTAGAATATTTTTCACTATAAGCAGTATTTAGCTCATTTAATATTACTTTTACCTATATTTAATGTTCAGAATTTTGGGCAGGTAACAAATACATTACATTAGTTGTTTTCCAGTTACATGTTTACTACACTAATTAAAGAATGTTTCATATACCCAAAACAGGATCGATTTCTCATATTTTTCTCTTTTCAACCCCAAACCTCAAATTTCTGAGACCTCAGAGCACCATTCATTCTGATGTGCTTAAGGCAATGGAAACTATATTAATATAACTAGTAACTTAACTATTATTGTGGAGAATCTATTCCAGACATACACTGACCAAACAATATCTCATTACCCATTGGACAGATTGCATTGTTGTCCTTGTAAGTAAGAATTTCCATGTCCCTGTTCCCAATAAACATCAGAAATGCTGCTCTTGTACTCCAGGAGATGGCCTTCCCATCTGCAGATATTGATCTGACCCAAGGAAGAACAGCCTCCCTGTTCTCCAGCCGTGTGTCTGACTGCTCTAATCCCTTCAGCAACAGCTCAAACCTCATCTCAACAGAACACACCGAAACAACAACAAAAAAAACAGCAGTGGCCACATGCTTCTGCCTCTGGGCCCCCGAGCTATTCACTCAGGAAAACATCAGAGCATGCAGAGAACATCAGAGCCTGGAGCTACTCTACCTGATAACATTCAGCAGTCTGCTGCTCTCTGTCCGACTCTCTCTTTCTAATACACACTCACTCACTTGTCCTCTCTCGCTCTTTTTCTCCATCACTGTCTCTCTCTTTTCTGTAGACATTTTCTATCCTTCACTCACTCACTCAGTCCTTCTTTCTGCTCTTGTTTTTTCTCTTAAATCTTCAAAATCAAATCAAAATGTATTTGTGTAGCCCCTTTGACAACTGATGTCACAAGGCAGCTTTACAGAAATAAAATAATCACATAAAAACATAGGGTAAAGACCCTGGTGATGCAAGCCAAAGGGCAACAGTGGCAAGGAAATACTACCTCAGAGAGGAACCAGGCTCACAATGGTGGACCCACCCTCCTCTGGTCCAGCTACTCATACATTATTGATAAGAGGACACTGGACCACCATGTCTGCTGCAATGCTCAGAGGTACTAAAAAATTGTAGTAGATAGTTTGATGATTATCATAAGTATCATATCATCAGTAACCGTAGCAGCTAACTAGGGTCCATATAGATTCTACATAGTTGGTGATGGCAGGTGGGCAACTAGTCCAAGGCAGGGTGGGAAACTAGTCCAGGTCTAGTAGCTGAAAGGTGGGCAGCTAGTGTGAAGGGGAGCAAGGGGAGCTCAAGGTCCATCTCAGGTGTGTGACAAGGGCGTCTGAGGTCAGCTTCTAAGGGGATGGCAGGGGAGTTCAAAGTTAACCTTCTCTCAACCCAAGCCATTGGGCCTTTATTAACTCAGGAAGGGTAGAGAGATATGACTAACAGATCTGACTATAAGAGCCTAACTACACAGAGAGAACCAGAAGGTAACATAAACATGGGGGCAGCATGAAACATTGGCATCAAACTGAATGAAACCCTGAATCTGCAGCCTGTAACTAAGCTGAGACATTAATTACTAAAAGCTACATGATCAAGTGAGTTTTCATCTTAGACTTGAAGATTGTGACTTCGTCCTGAACGTTCTTGAACATTATTTCCAAAGTTATTCCAGAGTTGGGGGGCTTTGTAGGAAAAGACTCTTCCTGTTGCTGAAGCCTTCTGAGTTCTGGGAACTAGTAGGAAGCCAGCTCCCTGTGACCTCATAATGGGAGATTACATCTTACAGGTAGTCAGGAACGAGAATGTGTAGGACTCTTTATGCAAGTATTATGCAAGAATTTTATAATCAATTTGGAATTTAACTGGAAGCCAGTACAGTGCTGATAAGATTAGACTGATGTATTCCATTTTTCTAGTTTTAGTTAGTTAGTAGCAGAAGAATATGCAAGTAATTGTGGGTAAGTGGGTGGGGTGAACATGACTCACTGCTAGTGAGAAAAGCTGAGCTGACTTCAACATTGTGCAAATTACTCTTGGCAGCTCAGTGTCATGCAAACCAATCAGGCAAATGCAACATTCCATTATTGTATGCATGCAGATACATGCATAACCACTATGTGCCAAATGTGCAGACAATGTTGCATGTTTCCAGCACATTCACAGCATGGCATTTGCCACAACCTTCTTTTTGAGGTACATGATATGGCTAATTTAAAGAGCTTAATCTCCATATTTAACATCTCAATCTAAAACATAGTAATTTAAACAGGACACATATTGGATGTAACTGAAAAAAGAAAGGTGAAAAAAACAGAGCAATATTTCAATAACTGCCATACTTCACAGAAATGTTTTAATCAAAAGGCCTTTATAAGAACCAAGTTTACAAGGGAAGTCCATATAAGAAGAATGTTTCCAGCCAACAGGCTTATGTGGGGGTCACATGGGTGGAATGCAATCTAAGTAAGTTTCAGGTTGGGTTTCACCAAATGGGCCTCATCATAACAGCCCACCTTTATCTCACATGAGTCCCATCTAGGCCCAGGTTCAGTGAACAACCCAGAGAGAGCCATATTGAAGGGTCAATGATGGGGCCAGAAGGAGTTAAAACGGGTCCCATTTGAGTTGTCAACTGCACTTTATGTCGTAGATGAGACCCATGTGAAGTTACATTGGACTGTGCAACAATGGAGCAAATTTGTGAAGCCCAACTGGATCTCAGTAACAACACATATACAAACCCACTCAGAGCTCATGCCCATCTGGAACCCACCTAGACCAGGTTTCACCCATGTGAAACCCACATGGGCATGCTGGTTAGGAAAGTCTCGCAACTTCAAAAACTGACTGGTCACTTACAGATCTTCTGGCAAGTGAAGGGTTACATTTTGCCTGAGCAGTATGCTACCAGCAAACTCCTGCCCAGCAGCTGCTGTGAGAGTGTGGATAGTTCATCTTTCCATTCTTATTGGAGCAGACCTTTCTAATACTAGTTAGCATCCCACTCGATCCGTCTGCTGCAGCAGTCCAACTGGTTTCCCCCTTTCTCTCTTTGGTGCAGAGAAAGGGAGAAGATGCAGCTAGAACTCAGAATGTGGTTAAAGTTGTGATTAAACAAAATGAGTAGATGAATAAAGTTGAATAAAAGTTCAACAGAAAAGAGAAAAGATATTGCAGATCCCCAAGTAATTCATATGAGGTGGCAGAGAATTAGCTGTGACAAGGCAATTTGATTTGATTTATTTAAAGTGACATTACAGCTGTTCTACAGCCTCAGAGCAGTAGTTGTTTGTGCACCACCTTGATAACCATCACTGAAGGTAAGTCTCATACTTATAACTGCATGTAGATCCCACCCCTTGACAGGTGTCACTGAAACCACATAATCAGATAATCAATGTAATTACTTCACCTTCATGTTCTAATGTTATGATCAGTGTACTGCTACATGGAGAGGTCAGGCGTATTATGGAGTGTGTGGCTGCTGCTAACCTGATAAATTCATAGACACCTCTCCAAACAGCCCTCTCTCTCTCAAATCTTGTCTTCTCTTGCCCTCTCTCATTCTCTCGTGTGCTGGGTTCTGATCAAACCTAATCATGTCTCTGGTTTCCTTGGCAACAGAGCCATCCCTTCGGTTCAGCTGACAGAAGAGACTAGTACTTTCAGCTACCAGACTCAGTCTCTCCAGCCCAGACACCAGCGCACTCAGGGCCACTCAGCAGAGCACAGTGAAGAGCTGCAGTGTTCTGCACACAGAGTAGTCAATCAGCCAAGACATGTTTGGGGTCTTGGCCTTGCATCTTTAGTTTTGATGTAGTTAACAAGTGGAGTAATGTGTGCTCAAGTGGCACACACACACACACACACACACACACACACACACACACACACAAAAGGTGTTACATCAACATAATGCTTGCCAAAACTAGTGAACTTAAACAGAGCAGTTCTGTTGATGCAACACATTCCTTTAACTTGCAACCAACTTCACCCCTTCTGATCAATGAAAAGTGAGTTGCACTTATTGCTGACACAGATGTGCAAATGCACACACAGCTTGTCTAGTCCCTTTAGAAAAGTACTGCCTGTAGAATGGGACTCTCTGGAGCAGATATACATGAACCTATTGGCACCATGCCTAATTCCAGGTGTTCATGCATCCAATACTTTAAGAATGAGTTGTGGAGCTGTTAATGAGGTAGAGTTGTGATCACCTCACAATTGCACTATTGCTGAATGCAATTCTCACATTCTCACACCACTGCTCAAAATGTAGTATAAAGTCTTCCCTGGACTGTGGAGAAGTCAAACAAAAACAGAATAAACTCTTTTTAATACCCTTCATTTCAGAAGAAACATGGGATCAGCAGGTGTCCCAAAATTACCATCCATTTAGTATTCCTTATTGTTGTGAGGAATACTTTTAAATCATGTGCTTTCAGTCATGTGAAAATGTTAGGGCTTCCCACAAACACCTTTTGACTTTTTTAACATTTTTAAACATATGGACATTTGATATTTATTTTTACCTGCAACCCCAATTCCAATGAAGTTGGGACATTGTGTAAAATTAAAACAGAATATGATGATTTGCAAATGCTTTTAAACCTATATTTAATTGAATACACTACAAAGACAAGATATTTAATGTTCAAACACAAACTTTTTTTTTGTTTTGCAAATATTCACTCACTTTGAGTATGATGCCTGAAACACATTACAAAAAAAGTTGAGACGGGGCAACAAAATATTTGGAAAGTTCTGGAATGCTCAAAAAACACCTGTTTGGAACATATTCCACAGGTGAACAGGTTAAATGGAAATAGGTGTCATTATTGAGTATAAAGGGGGCATCCCTGAAAGGCTCAGTCATTCACATGCAAGGATAGGGTGAGGTTCACCACTTTATGAACAACTGCATGAGCAAATAGTCCAAACGTTTAAGAATAGCATCTATTAATGTTCAAATCCAATGAATTTAGGGATTTCATCATCTACACTCCATAATAATCATCAAAAGATTCAGAAAATCTGGAGATATCTAAGAATACCTATGGAAAAGGGTCATATGGGCTGACAAGTCCATGTCAATCCATTAATTGTTGTGTCCATTGACTTTGTGTCCTCCGGAAAAAGAAGAAAAGGAATGTCTGGATTGTTATCAGTGCAACATTCAAAAGCTAGCATCTCTGATGGTATGGGGTGTGTTAGTGCCCATGGCATGTGTAACTTGCACATCTGTGAAGGCACCATTAATTACATACATATAGGTTTTGGAGCAACATACTGTATGCTGCCATACATGCAACGCCTTTTTCAGGGACGTCCCTGCTTGTGTTACAACAACGTGGCTTCATTTTAAAAGAGAGTAGGTAATAGACAGGCCTGCCTGGAGTCCAGACCTGTCTCCCACTAAAAATGTGTGGCTCATTATGAAGCACAAAATATGACAACGGAGACTGTTGAGCAACTGAAATTGTACATCAAGCAAGAATAGAAAAGAATTCCACCAACAAAGCTTCAACAATCAGTTCCAAAACTCTTATTGAGTGTTGTTAAAAGGAAAGGTGATGTAACACAGTGTTAAACATGCCCCTGTACCAACTTTTTGGAAAGTGTTGTAGGCATCAAATTAAATTGATTAAAGTGATTATTTGCAAAAAAACAATCAAGTTTATCCACTTCAACATTAAAAATCTTGTCTTTGTAGTTATACACATAATAGTTTGCAGTTTTCTTTTGAGGAAAATGTTATGACACCCCCACATTTAATACAATCTAAAATGCCTTAAATTAGAATCAGGTACAGCACATCAGCTGCAAATGATTAGAAGATTGTTATAGAGGACATTGGACATTAGCTTGGTTTGCTCTTGATTTTTAAAGTGAGTAGTTGAGGCTGGAGTTATAGATGCATTTGAGTCTGGACAGGGATAGCAACAGATATAAAAATAAAAATAATAAATAAATGATTAAATAATTGAAATCTGTCATTCCATTGTCTGGAAAATTATTTTAAGAATTATTCACAGCCCAAGAGCAGACTGCAGGATGGGTAAAGAAGTCTCCCACAAATCTTAAAATGTCATCATGGGAAGCTCTTGACCCCAGCAGTTCTGGAACAATGTGCATTGGGTAAACAAATGCAAAATTATTTGGGCTTGGTAACAGAAGACAAGTTTGGTGAAAACCAAACACAGCTTTTGAGCACAAGAACATCATAGCAACAGTGAAGCATGGGCCTGGAGATCTCACAGGGTTTAGAAGACTTCACTCTGACATTCAAACAAATTAATAACAATAGAAAAACAGAATTTAATATTTGGTTCAGAAGCCTTTGTTTGCAATTAAAGAGGTCAGACGTTTTCCTGTAATTCTTGACCAAGTTTCAACACACTGCAGCAGGGATTTTGGCCCACTCCTCCATACAGATCTTCTCCAGATCTTTCAGGTTTCAGGAATGTCACATACATTGAGTTTCAGCTCCTTCTGAAAGATTTTCTATTGGGTTCAGGTCTGGAGACTGGCTAAGCCACTCCTTGAACCTTGAAATGTTTCATACAGAGCCACACCTTAGTTGCCCTGGCTGTCTGTTTTTGGGTCATTGTCATGCTAGAAGACATCTAGACCCATGACCCATCTTCAATGCTCCTACTGAGGGAAGGAGATTGTTGACCACAATTTTGAGATACCCACTACAGGAGGCAATTGCAGCACTGGGCAGCTCCTTCTGTGACAGAGAAGATAGAGAAGAGAGAAACTGCAGCTCCTAACTCCCCACTGCTGTGTGGCTTTAACGTGAAATGTGAAAAGTCATTTCTTCACTTTTGTTAATTTTATCACCCCCATCTCTCAATATACTTAAAATGAAGATCAAATGTCCATATGTTTAAATATGTTAAAAATTCAAAGGTGTTCATGAGGTTTCCTGTTTTTTATTTCTTGTTGTTGTTGTTTTTTATATGCCTAAAACAACTGCACACTACTTTATTTAGAACCATGAAAACTCACCTTCACTTTAAGTGCTACCAACATAAGTTTACTAAGGAAAGTTTAAATAAAAATATTATATAATGATGTAAAAATAAATGCATTCATTAAATAAATAAAAAGAGAAACAAAGCTCAAGGTCTAAAAAAAGAACAATACATGCTTTTTAATATCTATCTGAGCTGAATGACCAACTGAAGCAGAGGGTTCCGCCACTCTTGCCTTATTTCAGTGACAGATGTGATTGAAGGGTTTGTCAGTATAAAAAGAGCAGAAGGCTATTTTTCTCTGGGTGTTTATGAATATGACGGCCCACGCTCATCTTTATTCATCTGTTTTTAAATATCCAGGCCTCCACCGCTTTTCTGTAAACACTTTTGTCTATGCCATTGACTAAGCAAGGAATGTAGTATGCATGTGTGTGTGTTCACAAGAATTCTGCTTCGTGCACCCCCTCCACCTCCCTGTGACGAGGTGGAGTTGTGGTGATGTGTTAATAGAGGCTGACAATAACTGACACCAAATGTCAGTCACTGCTGATTCCCTCTGGGGAGGTGGAGGGGGGCTGATAGATTGACAGGAGGGATTTATGAATGAATAAGACAATACAAGCGTCATATTTTGACTTCCTGGAGTGTTATGTTGTTTCAGGAGGGATATATTTAGCACTGAGACCTTTAAAATGTGATTATGGGTGATGACAAATGGCATTCGTTCATCAGAAGAAATGTTTTCTTTGGGGGTGGGGGGTTGGGTGGGATTACAAATGAATGAGGGGGGAACTGATTAGAAGAAAGAATGTCAAAGCTAAAGCACAAGACACTCGTTTTGTTTAAGATGTTTAACTGATATGACCCACTTATGACAGAATGGTGGGGCTGTGGTACACTGGGTTTCAATGGCAGATCAATATAGAGTCACGTGCAAAAGCTTAGACACCCTGTTCAAAGGACGTTTTTTTTTATTTTATAAGAGAAAATAAGTCAATGTAAGAAACTTCGATGGCATTTTCAGAGCTAAATTTAACATACTGGTAAAAAGTAAATGTTCAGAAGGTAGGTGAAGTGCAAAGGTTTTAATAAATTGGCCAGTGAGAGAAGGTATGAGGTAGGTGTTTCTAATAAAGTAGCCAGTGAGTGAATATACAAGGCAGGGGTTTCCAATAAAATGGCCAGTGAGTGGAAGCACTGATAAAGTTGCCAGTGACTGTAAGTACAAAATGGGTGTTTCTAATAAAGTGGCCAGTGAGCAGATGTTCTAGGTAAGTGTTCCAAATAAAGTTGTCAGTGAGTGGAAGTATATTGTAGGGGTTTTCAATTCATTCATTCATTCAAGTAGCCAGTAAGTTCAAAATAGATGTTTCTAATAAAATGGCCAGTGTGGTCAGTATATTGTGTGATATTTAGGGGAAAACAATTGTTGTTGACAGCATGCTTTACACAGGAAGCTGAGGTTACACTTAATTGTGACTCATTTTCAATTATTTATATAACATCCGTGTTATAAATAAGTCAAAGCCCTCAAGAGATTGTCTTTTTGCCCCATTACCCTTGTATATATGTATATATATATATATATATATATATATATATATATATATATATATATATATATATATATATATATATATATACAACCTAAAATACAGGTAGTCTTGACATAGATAATCAAGGGTTTATCTCTTAGCACATGTTTTCTATCCCTAAGATAAGTCTCTTTATTTGAAATGATTACTCAATCAGGGTTTGTAATCTCCTGCTCCCACTCTCTGGAGTCATTGTGGTTAGTTTTTTTGGTGTCTTTCTGTATTTTTAGTGCTTACAATTCCTAAACCCACTAATGAGTCTATCTATGAATGGCTTTGGTTGGAACATGTTTCATTAAAACTAATTTTAGCTGTTTTGTTACTAAATAAAACTAACAGGAACAGGCGTTTAGCAAGCAGTGTGCTGAAGGTGAAAGACTGAACCGTTATTTTCTCAGACTAGAGCTGTAATTTCCTAGAGGAGAAAAATTTAGCAGTAGACGTTCTTGTGCCAGCATGCCAGCGGGGGCCTGCTCGTTGGGTGGCAAGAACGCTATTCATGAACTGATCACATGGGCCAGACAGCGCCAAAAATATGTCAGCAGCCATTGTCCTGCAGGCACAGATGGCAACCGCCCTCAAGTGTCTGCACATGAGAGTGGATGAGTAGGCGATGGGTGAGGGCACCTCACCCTTACATCTGGTGAAGATGACCCTGCGCAGAGGGGCTAAAAATAGGGCCCAACTGAGCAGAGCTAAAAAGGCCCATATTACCCATTCATTTAACCCGCTGATTCAAAGTGGGAGGGAATTGTGGGTCATTGGATGGAAGGTTGACCTCACAGTGCAGAATAATTGATTTCCTCTTTCATCAGAAGCAGAAGAAACATCTGCGGTGGAAGAAAACATAAGTCAGAACATAAGCCCCGCCAGTTATAGTCTCACTTTATTATTCTGAATGGGTCAAACTGAAAGGGACTGCAGTTTTGAAGACTAATCACCTACGTTTCATGTTATGCACACCAGCAATAGGGCTTTTTACTTTTTTGTTATTTTTAAGAAAAGTCTTGTTTCTCAGGCAACTTCTATTTTTGTAGCCCTGGTTGTGGTTGGAAGCTGTTAATGCCCTCATCGTGGCAGTATTAGGATTTGAATTTTTCTGGGAAAGAAGACTTTAACAGAATAAAAGAACTTTGGTGTACAAATTGATTTCTTGGTGTTTTTCAGCTACATTTTGGTTGTTGTTGTTTTTTTTACACTGAAACAAATGTAAAAACCTCTAGAGTTCTAATGAAATCAAATCTAATCAAAGTTTATTTGTTACATACACAGTCATAAATGATACAGTTACCAATGAAATGCTCAAAAAAGAAGATAAGGCCAGACACCAAATGGTGAAGATGGTATGTAGGTCAGGGAGCCCAGTCCAGGTAATGTGGTCAGCTGATTGGACCACCGACTGGAAAGCCCATCTGTCCTGTTGGTGCAGTTATCAAAACCAGGCTGTGATGTTCCCTGTGAGGAGGTTTATAATGCAGAAATATACAGAATGTAACTTTATTGGTAGATAAAGCTGTATGTGGCATTTTGTAAATGAAGTGATTATTGAAAATAAAAAGACACTAATATCAAAAAATGTGTAAAGTTCTGTTCAGACAGGATTAATGTTCATGTTGATGTCATTTTCCTACAGGATGTGATAAGAATTTCCAGCATAAATGACTAAAATGGGATTATTTATTATAACCCACCTGTAGTCATAATTACATTTTAGTTTGAAACTAATATCTCATACTTCAAAATGCATAACACACGTAAACAGTACCAGAAGCATTAGACTTTTTTTTTGGCCTTTCCTCTGAAGCTTGCCACAGACTTGAGAAGAAAAATGTTAAAATCTCCCATTAGGGATGTGACAGAATAGTTACATACATTGATTCACATAACTGAATCAATGTAAATGTAAAAAAGCAAGAATGTGAAATTCATAAAATTGACTGACTGACTTACAATCTCAATTTCTCTGACATGAAAAATCCAACCACGTTACCCCACCTCTCCATGTTAGCCTCATGACATGGCTTTTACTACTGACCTGCCTTCATGGAAGCCCACAGCACTGTTCTTTATTAAGAGGCAGGTGATTTTGTGTTAAGCCATAGATCAGTGAAGTGTGCTAAAATACTAGACCAGTGGTTTAGAATTATTTCCTGCACATATCACTCAGGTTGATAATCACACTACCTGTTTCAGAGCAATCTAAGATAAATAATATAAGATAATCTTTATTGACCCTGCAGTGGGGAAATGCATGGTAAGCAGCAAAAAAATAGCAAAGCATTCAGTAGAAAAATAGCATAAAAAAACAGTATATACAATATAAACATTACAAATGATAAAAACTCTGAATAATATTTTTTACAGACAATTGTCAATTTATGTCTTTTTGAACACGGGGAAATTGAAAAATATTGTATATTATGCTACAATGAAAAACCCTGTTCTAATGGTGTGTGTAGTTTAAGTGTGTGTCTGTGGTCTGCTGAGGGCAGTGCTGGTTGTAGATTCTATCAGCAGCAGGCCGTTGGTTCACACACTTTGGTTGAAGCAGTCTGTCATTGAAGGAGCTGCCCAGTGCTGCCAGAGTCTCGAGCATGGGGTGGTAGTCATTCTCCCGCATGGATATCAGCTTGGCTAACATCCTCCTGTCTCCCACCACCTGCACTGGGTTTAATGGGCTTCCCTAGACAGAACGAGCCCTCTGTATGAGTTTGTTTAATCTATTCCTGTCTGCCATCTAAATACTGCTGCCCCAGCAGACCGCACCTTAAAAGATGGCA
The DNA here is from genome assembly GCA_034509495.1 of Acestrorhynchus altus. Taxonomy (NCBI): domain Eukaryota; kingdom Metazoa; phylum Chordata; class Actinopteri; order Characiformes; family Acestrorhynchidae; genus Acestrorhynchus; species Acestrorhynchus altus. Next base: position 11,102,706 of record CM067501.1, read on the forward strand.
GATGTCACCACTGTGTCAAAGAAGGTCCTCAGGAGTGCTCCCTGCACTCCAAATGACCTCTGTTTTCTCTGTAGATAAAGTCAGCTCTGGCCTTTTCTGTAAAGATCAGTTGTGTTAACTGACCCATCCAATTTGTTGTTCAAGTGAACACCCAGTTATTTATAAGTGTCTACTCTATCATTGTCCCTGGATGTCCTAATTCCCTGGATGTTCACTGATAAAGGAGGGTGTCTGCACATGCCAAAATCCACCACCATTTCTTTGGTCTTCCTCACATTTATCTGGAAGTGGTTCTGCAGACACCATTCCACACAGTCCTGAATCAGTTCTCTGTACTCGCTGTCCTCCTCATGTCGGAGTAATCAGAGGATGTCTGGAGGTGCCAGGTAAATAAAGACCCTTCCATGTACTGGCAGCTAGTGAACACCATGTTGCCCCAGTTGTCAGCTTAGTTCAAAATAAATATATGTGGGGAAAAAAAACTTTTAAAGAACATTTCAAAAGCATCCAAATAAGCCACCATTGTTATGTATCAAAGACCCAGTGTCAGTACAATATAGAGCTCATTTCGGTTAGAACGAAATTGAGGGCCTTTCTTTTCAAGCTTGGTTTTTCTCATTGTAGACAGCTTTGAATTGCACAAGAAACCGTGTATGCCTTTAATGTGGCTGTAGTTTCCTTGCATTTCTAATTCAAAGCCAGTATTTTCTTTAAGCAAATGACAAGGTAGGATTAATCCCAGTGTGTGTGTCACCAATCAAACAGACTCTGAAAAACAGAGCTGAAACTCTACTAAGTGTGTGTTCCTTTACAACAGTATCCAAATAATGAAGTTTAGATTCACAGAAAATTAGCTTCAATAGATCATCTCCATTACAAAAGAGTTGAGTTCAGATCTTAAAGTATTTGGTTTGTAATTAGCTTTTGTTGATGTGCTTTAGCAGAACTATTCATTTTGCTGTCTTTACTGACTGTTCTTATAGTTATTATTCAAAAAACACTCGGTAAACCAGTACAGCCTTTAATAATGGATTTATAACACTTAATTTTTCTGTTAATCTGATTTAATCTAAATTTTATAGTCTTTATACTTTTGAATTTACTCTTCCTTATGCTTTTAGGAAGGTTCTTCTTTGGAGAGTTATTTTCTCTTAATGCTTCTCATGCGTCCTTCTTTTATTGGAGGAAAACAAACATCTGTAACAGCACAAATGCTCACTGGTAGTCTTTACACCATCTTCTCACTTCTGTTTACTGGTTCCACTAAAACTGGTATAAATGCAGGATGAATCACTAAAAACACCAAGGTTCTAATAAGTGAACAAGGAACCAGTTCAAGAACCATAGTTCTTTTGGTGGAAAGGACCTATTATGGAGGCTATTCTTTGGTTGGTTTGTGTTGTTCCTCGAGTTCTTAGAAAAAACCTAAAACCTCCTTTTGAGATTTGATGCCTGTCTGTGTTTTTTCCTTGTGCTCTTACAGAGTTTCTCCTTTTGACTCTGCATTCCACTCTTAGGCCTTTTTTTTGCTGTTACAGAGGTTTGTTTGTTTTTCTTCAAAAAATGATCTACACCATATGATACAGATGGTATGTCTTTGCTCCTTGCTCTGTAAAAGTAGCCACACCCACAGTGGCCTGAGCTGAATAGTCTAATCTTTGGTTCCTGCCACAAACAAACTTTTCGGGTACCTATCTGAACCTAATCTGTGTTGGTGGAAATGTGCCAAACGGTTCAAAGTCAGGTTCGCCAACTGGAACAGAACCTGTTTCATGGTGGTAGAAAAGGGTCCAGTGGTTCTTCCTCATGCAATTATCAAAATTGTCATTTGGAGTTTTGGAGTTATTTCATTGGTTCTTCTCCATGTTCTTAGAGTGCCTCAATTTCTCTCTGGATCAATTGTCTCAATTTCCCTCTGCTTTTTTGAGACTGTGGTTCATTCTCTAATTTTTTGTGTTTTTCCTGACACTGTCTCCCTCTGTGATGCTCATTAGCGGACTGGGTTGACATTTCTGGAGTTGTTTTTGGATGTGATGTCTGTTACAGAAAGAACCACATGAATAAATCTGAATAAATTGAATTGGAAACAAATGTAAAGAAAACTAGCTTGGAGTGTTGTAGGCTTCGTCTCCATGTCCACCAAGACTTCCAGCTAGGAGGCTACAGATACAAGACCTCATGTATTGCTTGGTTATGCATAGGGTCTGTGCTTACCTCAGCCCATTCACTATTGACTGGTGTTTGAAATGACTCAGAATGGACAAGTGATTATGCAATTTACAAATTCTTTAGTTATAGAGTGTACACAGAAAATTGTGTGTTGTGTGTGTGTGTGTGTGTGTGTGTGTGTGTGTGTGTGTGTGTGTGTGTGTGTGTGTGTGTGTATATGAGGGTGCGCGGTCCTCGTCCAGACACCATGGATAAAGGCATCTCTCACCATTAATGGGGTGCTAAGTTAAGAAAGTTAAGTGCACAGATGTGTCACCACTTTCTGTCACATTTATCTTCTTCTTTTCTCTTTCTTTCTCTCTCTCTCTCTCAATCCATTCCATTCTGATTCATTAACTCTGTTCTTCTAATGCCATCCCTGCATTTCTAATCAATTTATTCACAATGCATCACTCATCATACCCCTCCCACCCGAGAGAGAGAAAGAGAGAGAGAGAGCGAGAAAGAGAGAGAGAGAGAGAGAGAGAGAGAGAGAGAGAGAGAGAGAGAGAGAGAGAGAGAGAGAGAGATAGACCACTCTCATTCATTCACAGGAAACCCATAGCTGGAGTTAGCAGGGTAGACAGACCTGTTGCTATGGGAACAGCTGCCAGCTGTTGACTGTCTGTGTAGTCAGGCTATCAGCAAAATGCAAGACCACTAGCAGAACCCCATTATATAAGGTAAACTTTCCCTCACTCTTTCTGTCTCTTTCTTTTTGTGTGACGCAGGTGACCTGCAAAGTGGAGCAAAAGTTCATCCCCTTTCCAACAAACTTGAGATACTCGACCATCTCAGCTCTGAGCAAGACCTAAAGGACTCTGAAAAGCAGGACTCTGCACAATGCATACTTTTGTGATTGTGATTGTGAATGAATACAATGTCTTACAAAGTCTTCCTTTCTCTAAAATGCACGCTGAACACTTGTCTACAACATGCATGGGGGGTTTGCTAATTGTGCACACTTTCCATGTGCAATAGACTAAACACATACTTCTGTAGAATGTAGTTCAAACCTGCATCTACAGCCCTGTCCTAAACAATATATGTCCAAATGTTTGTGGACACCCTTTATAATGAATGCCTTCAGCTTGCACCCATTGCTGACACAGATGTGCAAATGCACACACAGCTTGTCTCTGTAGAGAAGTACTGCCAATAGAATAGCACTATGGAGCAGATCAACATGAACCTGCTCATGAACCTCACAAACACACTTGTTGCAGAATGCAATCAAATCCTCACAGCAATTTTGGAGGAAACAATGCAAAAGAGGGCAATCACGAGCACCCCTTTCAATCCCAAAATAAGAAATGGGACTCTATAAATTCACAGTCCTTGCAGGCAAGTAATGGCAGACAGTCCCTACATAAAGATAATGCCTCTGATCCAGGCCATTAAGAACTTCAAAAGAAGCTAACTTGAACTGTTGTGGCTGATTGTGAGTTGGTGAGCACTTGTGATGTACATGCATGAGCATCCACTTACAAACCTTCTCAAATGAGGGCCTGCAGAGCAACCTTATTACCGGCACTGTTGCATAAACCTGGGAGTGTATTTCTGCAGAAAGATGATGCTTAAGTGTTAGAGGGTTCAATCACCACATCTGCATCTAAAAGCTGAAAGCATGTCAAACAGACCAGTCGTCTGATTCCTCTGCCACTTTTTGCTCCAGTCTGTTTGCTCTCTGCTTTTCCATTTGTTCCTCCAGGCTGATTGAGTCTGCAAGTCCCTTTGACAGAGGAACAGAAAGAGAACACCTACGCTGGAGCCTCCTCTGTAGCTCAGACAAAACACAAGGTCATCAATAAAATGCTGATTTCGCCTATGAGTTGCATCTACGCAGCATTATCAACACCATTAGGTAAACCCCCCTCCTCTGCACTCACTCACCCCCACCCCCCATTAATTTGCTGTTTGGGCAATTACGTTGTGTGCACCAGGCTTTAGAGGATGAAAATTAAAATCAAACAACTTAGCAGGGTATGAAATGATGTGAGACGTAAAAAAAAAGAAAGAAAGAAAGAAAGAAAATCAAACAAGTTGGCTCTTCAAGAGTAGACAGTTTTTGAGCCTCACTTCCGGTGAGCCAAAGCATACCCATAGTGCCACCCAGTGGTCCCAAGTACTGCGGCACACTAAGGCCTGGCCGGAAGTTGCCCATATGTGGAAAATTCCTCCTGAAACCAATAACCTAGGTGATCTTGAATGTGTGTGCATGTGTTTCCCTGTTTTTTTGTTTCTGGAAAGCAACGCTTCTTTCTTAATGGCATTACGTTTAAAGTCTAATAGCATTTCTCAGAAAAGCTGAGTCACTTAGAGCACGCTTATTTACCAGCCACTGAAGCAATAAAGCAGCAGTTATGTTTAATGTATCTGTATGCACAAGCACAATTCAGTCACATGCAGCCTGGTGAAACATGCCGGCTGATGATGAACTCTAAAGCTACAGAACACAAAGCTTGTTGTCACTTAAACCTAAAACTAAAGGACATAAATGGGATTTCTATGCAAAATCCAAGAGATTTAGTCCTGAATCCTATTAATGGGTTATTAATGCTGCTGCCTAAATGCAAAGAAAAAATGTAATGTAGCCACAGTTAACTGACTCAGCCTCATTGATTGTGTTAACCTACATATTCTACATTTAGACACCATGCACCCAGACTATATTAGAATGCCCTACCTTGTACGTCCACTCACTGCCTGCTTTATTGGAAACAATTACCTTGTGCTTCCACACAGTGGCCACTTTATTTGAACTATTTGCAATATACAGAGGTACAGTATTAAATAGCGCTGTCATGCAGATTATTTTAAACACCTTTACCCCCATTTACCACTGTTCAGTTTGTGCAGAATGTCATTTTTGTAAGAAAATATGTTTGTAACTATTTAATACACACAGGACACTTTCCAAACTCATGTTGGGTACAAAGCTTCTCATTTACTGCAGATTAGCTTTTTACTGACCCAGCTGATAGCCTGGATGTTCCCACTTGGCTTCTTCATCGACCCGTCTTTATTGATCAGCCTGCCTCTGTGCCCATTGTCCCCGGCATCGCTGCTCTGCTGGCTCTGCTGTGCTCTCTCAGGTTTGGCATTGTTAGGCAGCAAAATGACCAGTTACCAGTGAAAAATGGATAAATAATGTATAATATAACAAGCAGCCTATTTTTAAAAAAGCAATTTCAGGCCATGCTGGCTGTATTCCAGCACTGACTAGCTGCAATTATGTGCTCTACCTGCATTTACTTTTGGGGGTTTATCTGTTCTTGAGTCCTAGAAAAACTGAATCAGGTGCACTAGAGCAAAAAGAAATACTCTAAAATAAACTCTTCTGTCCAATGATGAAACCCTTATACACTTGTCATGGTCCTATACAGAACCCATGTACTTACTAAATAACCCTTGATGAATTCATGTATGAGTGTCAGCTCTAGAAGGTCCTGACCTTTAGCTAATGATGTGACTCAGAAGTAGGAAAGACAATGTAAATGTACTGCTTTTTAACCTATATTAGTTTTTTTACTTTCCTTTTTCTACATTTAACTCTTTCTTAACCCTGTTCCTTCCCTTCTACCAAGTTTTCCTTCTATTTAATTCCATATTGTTTTAGTTATTAGTACTTTTCTGAATGGAGAGCAATGGAAAGAGAGCAATGGACAAAGGAGCTGGTGGTGCTGCTCGCTGCACATACTCATGCATCAAACTCCTGGAGCTCGGAAATCTGCTCCATGCTCTGTCACTGCAAATGTTCCCGTACCTGAAGAATTCCAGAAATCATTCAGAGGATGCAGAGCTGGAGTCACAACCATAGAAGACACTACAAACCCTTCATTCCTACCAAAATCTTGGGGAACATCAGATCTCTGGTCTACAAGACAGATGAAGTGACCACGCTGATTGAATTCCAGAGGAAGGCCAGTCTGCTGTGTTTTTCAGAAACATGGTTTCATGCAGATATTGTGGACTCAAATGTCTCGATTTCCAGGTTTCAGGTTGTGAGTGGTGACTGAGACCCCAAACGGACTGGTAAACAGAGATGCGGAGGGATTACGTTGTTTTAACAGATGGTGTCATCCATCATATGTTAATATGAAGGAGTGTCACTGTTGCCTGGATAAAGAACTCTTACTTTACGTTCGTTTCACTTGTCAAAGAAAAATAATGGTCGCCATTTTGGTCGTTGTCTGCAACCCACCAGCAGCGAATGCAGAGGTAGTGTGTGACATCATACTCTCTTCAGACTCAGCATCCGAACTCTTTCATCACCATTTCAGGTGATTTCAATCACGTTTCACTCTCATCCACACTACCAAAGTTCCACTATGTTCCACTATGTTAACTATGCAACCAGGGAGAACACCTGTATTCATCTGTGCACATCTGTGTCACCTGTGCAAACGTGAAGGTTGCATACAGTTCATCTGTCATCAGTGCTAAACCACAAACTCTGGGGGACAGTTTGGACACTGCCAGTAAGCTGTATGTGTTTTAACAGGTTCAGCACATCATCACCCACCCCCATTTTCATTGTCACGATTGTTATCTGCATAATGTTTATGCATTTACTTATTAAATAATAATACTCATAACAGCACACTTCTGTAGTTAAGTAGTTTTAGCTTTAGCCTTAGTTTTAGTTTTATCTGAACAACCTTTAAAACTAATAAAACATGAAATAATACGTTCTGCAAAGGCATAGTGCAGAGTAACTCTATCATTGCAGCAAAATTTTAATCTAACTACACTCATAAGTGTAATCCATTTTTTGACAAGGTCTCAGACCTTGATTAGCAAATCAGGCCTGAGGCATATAATCCACTATAATTAGGAACTGTGAGCTGAATAAAATTTTAAAGATTTAGTTTCTGACAAATCTTGCACTAAGACTCATCTACAATGGACTCCATGTTTGACACAAAAACACATTTGTCCATGATATGCCTCTCTTCTCCACAATTTGGATCAGATTCACATTCCAGACTTACATTTAAGGGTATTCACCACACACCACTTTAACACCGTCCCACGTAGTGCCTTTCATTTCAGGGTAACATAGTGTTTGTGACCCAATGATTACAGCAAGGTGCATTACAGCAGTCATATACAGCCAAGAATTTTCCATTTTTTAACTGTGAAATAACCATAATAAACATCTAGCCTTAGCTGAATGTTTGGGATCATTGTCTTGCTGAAGGATCAAGTGCTGCCTGGTGAGTTTAAAGGCATTTACTGTAAACTGAGCACTTAAGATGTTCCTTTATGCCTTCGAATTCTTTGTGCTACTGCTTTCAGCAGTTACATCATCCAAGATCCTGAATGCAGAAGTCAGACAAGGCAAGAGAATTACTTCTATATAGGACCAGCTAAATATTTAGAAATTGCCCTCAACATCTCCATCATAGAGTTCTTTGAAAAATTGTGGATAGACTTTGTAAATTTGTGCAGCAAGACAACCCAAACATATTATAGAATTAGAGTGGAAAGACTCTCAAGAAAAGTATTTACAATGTGTGGTTTCTGCCACCATAGGCAATACTAAGATTATTTCAGAAACACTGCAAAAGTTGCAGCAGTTTTCATTTCAGTTTAAATTGAACAAAAACCAGCTCAGCAGTCTAATGCACTTTTAATTTATTTTGTACCTCTGTCAATAAAAATAATGTAATTTAAAAATGATGTAATTATTTCATTATGAAATTGTGTAATTACCTTTGTAGAAACACCTTTAATCTTATTTGTTCCATCATTCACTGGAACAAAAAGAGCATCACAGGCAGAACACAGGAAACAGGATGAAGAACAGCTGTGTAAATTTAGTAGCCACACTGAAATGGCCAGCCGTACACTAGTGTAGTTATCTCTGTCAGACCGGAGAAAGGCAATTAGACCAAATACTAAACATTCACTACTGCGCACACACACACACACACACACACACACACACACACACACACACACACACACTCACACACACACATGCATACTTACTGAGAAGTAAGTCTGACAAAGGAGCAAAGGTCACTAATAAGCCAGCCACAATCTGGGTCTGGACCCAGACTCTGACTTCAGTATTTATTTTTACTAATGTGACTTTAGTAGCCTCAACAATTCCTCTTTTTGGAATTTTGATTAAAAACCCCTGGTCTAGAGGAAAACTAACACACTGTGCCTCAATGGATGAGTTCCAATCTCTGGCTGAACACCAGAAAGGTGAAGCTACAAGGGAGCAGTTTCCCAAGTCCTTATCTTATAGTCTTATGTCATAATTGTGGACAGTGGACACTGAGTGTAGATGAATGCACTAAGAAAGTGAACAAGCTAAGAACTCTCATCTCTCATCTCCCATCACTATATTTACATTTACATTTATCACATTTAGCTGATGCCCTTATCCAGAGCAACTTACAACAGTGCTTTGCTGTTCACTCAGAAAATATCCTTTACATTTTTTCTTACACTCCTTTGCCAGTCTTTCAGCGCACTCACTTTCAATAACAGCATTAAGATTGGGGTCGAGTTTAAGCTGTCACTTTATCTATATGTTTCTATTCAACACACACAGTAAGTCACTGCATACAGAGAGGAAAGCAGCTCAGCACCACTTTTCACAAATATGTATTATTCATACAGTTTTGCAACCACTGGCCACTATCAAATATAATGTTTTTAGTGTCTCTGAAACAAGGAGATTTTTGGTGAAACTTCATGCTTTCTTAATTATTAGTAACTGTTAATTATCTTAGTTATATTAACACCCTTGATTGATCATGACATCTTCACCCAGGGTGGCATGGTCGCGCAGTGGATAGTGCTGTTGCCTCACAACAAGAAGGACCTGGGTTTGATCTCTGGGTGAGGCGACCTGGGAAATGTCTGTTTGGAGTTTGCATGTTCTCCCCATGTTTCCTCTGGGTACCCCGGTTTCCCCCACAGTCCAAAGACATGTGTGGTAGGTGAATTGGTGACTCTACAGTGTGTGTTTGAGCCCTAAAGTGTTTCCTGCCCTTGTGCTCAGAGTTGCCAGCTGCCCTGTGACCCTATTCAGGAATAAGCGGTAGGAATAGTTATAAAGGCATAGTTATAAAAGGCTCTTGATGGGAAATCAGCACCAGAAGGACTGGACCCCCTACTGTATATTCCCAAACTGAAGGAAACCATGTTAACAGTGTTGCTCTGTATCTGATAACAGGTGGGAGATGTGATTCATAGGCTTCATTCACACAGCAGGTAAAAGTCTGATCTTTTTCATCATATGTGACCCAGATCTGTTATTTGAATGGCAGTGTGGACAGCAAAAACACACTGAATCTGATATTTTTAATTCCTGATTAGGGTCACTTTCATATGTGATCTTGAAATCCAACATATATCCCATAACTGACAATGTGACTCACTCTGAATGGACAGATCAGAATTTACATAATTTTAGGTCAATCCAAATTGACATTGAGGTAACAGACCTCTCTGGCACATATTGTAACCTCTCTGTATTTGTAACCTCTAAAAAAATTGACAAAAGACAATGCAGGATGTGGCTGCAGTGTCAAAGGAAAATAAAAAGCTTAAAGCAAAGTTTAAAGAAAAAAGTAACGCAAGCCAAAGAAGTGAAAATGCCCAAATAATGTGCCATTTTACAGAGAGCTTGAACGCATTCTTGTGAAAAGCTCAGCTGTCAACCAATGGAATTCCTGGATAGTTCCTCTGAGGCTGGTGAAAAGGAACCCAAAGCCTCTAAGAATGAACCTTTTGCACAATAGTTAAGGAGCATGAACTCAGCAGTCTAATATGCTAGCACTATGAGCACAGGTTCATATCCAGGATCATGCTTGTTGCCATTGGCAGCTCAATTACAAGAGAGCAAAATTGGCCATTGGATGCAATGTATTCGAAAAGAGGCAGTAGCTAGCATTAGAGGAGCATTTTGTGCATCAGAGGAGGCATGAACTTGTCTTTATCCTCTTAGTGTGGAGAGCATAGTATAGTATTTCAGCTCAAAAACATTCTGGATGATCGATTTCTAAGATGTGTTTTTTTTAGTATTTAAAAGCAAAGAAATGTGTAACAGTCTCCTATAAACACTTTCTTATTTTTTTTTTATCAGAGCAGCCTAAGACTATCATGAACCACTGCCATGTTTTAGTTTGAGCAGGATTTTCTTTTTTAACGTTTTCTTAATTTTTCATCCTCCAGACACACTTCTGAACAAAATCCATATTTTAGCATATTGGAGCTGATTTCTCTTGTACTTTTGGTGTACGTCATGGAGACCTGTGCTGAGTATGCTGTGCAAATTGAATCCTGCCTGCTGCCACCAAATCTTACTGCAGATCTTTTGCAGTCACTCAAGGATTTTTCCCATCTGTCTTAGGAATTTGGTCATAGATTCTACTTTCTGCCACATCTGGTGGTGTAGCCAGTGTCCCTTTAGCTTTTAACTTATGAACGTTCAGTGCCTTTGCTTTCTTCTCAAATCTTTTCCTTGCAACTTCTGGAAGGTAAGGTTTCTGAACTGCAGCACTCAGCATGCCAGGACTCATCAGCTCAGAAAGAGAGAGAGCACAAGAGAGAGTGTGAGAGAGAGGTTGAGAGATCAAGCGGAAATTATTAAAAGAAACTCTGGCCAGATTCTGAGAGACGCTCTGCTGACGTGGGCTGAGCTGAGATGTGTGTGAATGTGTTTTCCTGTTGGACATAACAGGCCATGGCTGAAATGGTCTTGTTATTAAAAGTCTGCAGCAGTGTATGATGTGAGAGAGCGTGACTAGTCTAGCTCGTGTCTAAAGATGCAGATACACAGGTTTATGCTATATTCCTAGTGGACTGAACACACACTGAACTGTTGAAAAAAAACTTTCAACAGCATTTATGCATTTTTATTGGTACATTCATCATGAAATTGATGCAATATATCAACTGTCAGCTAAGTGAGCAATGACAAAAAAATGTCATGATCATGACAATATGAGAACTAAGAAACAAAAATTTCCTGTTTTGGGACATTAATGGTTTTATACATAATCCTGGTGGGCTGCTGTGGGTGTGGGCTGTTGAGAGTACCCAAAAAATGCCAGTTTTGCCCTGAATAGAAACTATGTAAGGGCATAGTTATCAAAGGTTCCGGATGGAAAATCAACACAGGAAGGACCCCCCTACATCTTCGCTGAGCTGAAGAAAGCAGTGTTGGTGGTGTTGCTTTGTACCTGATAACAGGTGTGAGACATGAATTTTGGACTTCCTGCAAGAACAAAAATACAGGCCTCTGTTGTTGCTATAATTAAGCATGCAGGCCTGTGTAGACAGAATGGAAGTTTTTCTCAACAGTTGGAGAACAATTTTTCAACTTCAGTGATACATAAAACACATGAGGGAGATTCCTCCTGGAAAGGCATTTGAACAAAATGTTAATGTGCTGAACTGTTTTTACAGATTTTACCATACAAATTGAACGCATACATTTTTATGACTTAGAGAGCTAAAATAGTGACTAAAATAAAGCTTTGGGTGAACCTCCTTCAGAGTAATATTGGTTATGTAATAATGGTCAACTGCAGCTAATGATTGAGTTGCAAATACATTCAACAATCCAAACATTCTCACAGCAGCTAATTGTTATGAGCCAAATTCTAGGTGTTTATAGGTTTATAATTATCAGGACAGGGGTTGGACAATGAAACTGAAACACCTGGTTTTAGACCACAATAATTTATTAGTATGGTGAACTAGGGCCTCCTTTTGTGGCCAATACAGCATCAATTCGTCTTGGGAATTAAATTTTTTGGATACAATCTAGGTTAGCACCCCAACATCCCATTCAGACAGCTTCCTCTTGCGTCCACAGTTAATCCTGTTGGATGTGGTTGGTCCTTCTTGGTGTTATGCTGACATTACCCTGGATACCGTGGCTCTTGATACATCACAAAGACTTGCTGTCTTGGTCACAGATGCGCCAGCAAGACGTGCACCAACAATTTGTCCTCTTTTGAACTCTGGTATGTCACCCATAATGTATTGTAATATTTTGAGCAAAACTGTGCTCTTACCTGCTAATTGAACCTTCACACTCTGCTCTTACTGGTGAAATGAAGATTGGCCACCAGGCTGCTCCAATTTAGCCATGAAACCTCCCACACTACAATGACAGATGTTTCAGTTTCATTGTCCAAGCCCTGTATATCAGGGTTTATGAACTATCAACAATTAGATAAGACATGGGAGATTGATGGCTGCTCTGGCCAAACATGTCGGTGAAAACAAGAACAGATATTAGACTATGCAGGCAGCATGATTAGACAATAATTATTTCTGAACAAAAGGCACAAAAGGATTCCAATGGCATTGTGTCCACCAACTCTTAACAGCTTGAGTTTGTGTTCCTTCATGCTTGACTAAGGTTTCTTTAATGCATGATGAGATTTGCATCAGGCCAATCTGGTTCAATCGATAAAGGTTGCTATATTGTTGGTGCCAGTGTATCTTGCACTGTAGCCTAAATACAGTGGATTACTAATAGAGTGGACAGTGAGTGGACACAGTGTTTTAAAACTCCAGCAGCAGCAGCAGCAGCAGTGTCTGATCCACTCATACCAGCATAACACAAACTGAGAATGACCCACCACCCACATAATTACTGCTCTATGATGGGCCTGTGGGGTCCTGAACATTGAAGAATAAGGTGAAAGGCTGTACACACAGAAAAAGATGGATTACAGTCTGTTATTATAGAACTGCAAAGTGTTATGTGGTAAATTTGAGCTAATAAGATGCACAGTGGGAGTAGAAACAAGTTGGTGATCATAAGGTTACGGCTGATCGGTTTATTTAACACTATTCTTTCTTCAGTTCTGAGTGAGTTGAAGCAGGAATTGAAACATTTTTGAAACTATGGCACACCATCTCAGCTAGTTTTACAGGAAAAAAAAACACCTTTTTTCTTTTTAATTCTCTCTCTTTCTCTTTCTCTCTCACTCTCTCTCTCTCACGCGCACACACACACACACACACACACACACACACACACACACAGGAAGTGTATGATAAGTCAGTAATGGTCATGTAACACTGGGAGGCGGGGAGCTGAAATAGGCCTTTGTAAAAGAGAGAGAGAAAGAGAATAAATGGTATTCACGCAGGGAGGCAAAGATGAAGGAAATTGGACATCAGACCTGCTAATGCAGGAAGCCATTAGGATCTGTGTGTGTGCGAGGTGAGAGGGGAGAGCATCTCTGTTCTGGAAACTGTTATGGAAGTGAAGAGATCTGGTTATATAGTGCTTATCTTTTTGCTTTTTTCATTTTGTAACATCATTTGAAACTGGAAGTTTTCCTTTACACTGAGTCATTTTTCATGACAAACGGACCAATCAAAATACTCCAAAATTACCTGAGATTAAATCTTTTCACATTGACTCTTCCATTGCAAGTTAAGAAATTTTCCTTCTCTTCTAAAGCTGATATTTTTGAGATATGTAAATATATTTTAAACTACCTGCTTCAGTTCTACACTTATTGTCAAAAAAACAATGGTGTTGAGCCAGACTGTCATGACCTCACTCAGAATCCTCAGTGATGAATCCCACATTGGCTTGGTGGAGACAACCAACAAATCTATGTGTGGAGGCACCAACAACAATGGTTTGTTGTCAAATGTCACACGCCCAGAAGGCTGAGGGTGCAAAGCACACAAACCCTAAGCACACCTCAAAATCCTCAATAGACAATGTCAAGAGGTGAAAACTGAAGATTTCCAATGTTTAAAACAAATGAATCGTCATCATTTTCTTGTTCAGCTTTTCACAGTAACAGATATTCTGGGGTGTCCAAACAACTATATAAGCAGTATATATGCAGTATATATAACCTATAACCTATATCCTCAAACACAAGTCAGCTCAAACCCTGAACTGAACTGTAAAAGCTTTGTCCCTGCTAGTCATTCTCTAATTACATTGTAAATGTAATATCATTGCAGATGATATCAATGTGCCTTGAGCAAAGTAAATTAAGATAAGAAAATCCTTTATTAGTCCAGCAGTGGGAAAATTCACCATAACCCATAATACACAAGGCCGGTCTTTATTCAGGCAGAAGGAGGCGTGTGGCTGTGTAGGTCTTTCTTGCACTGATACACTTGTCTGTGAATGCTGGACTCCACTGAGACACTTTCACTCACCTGCTCTAACAACCGTTTGCCGCCTCTGCTAATGAAAAGAGGAAATGCGAAGCAGAAAGCTATTAGGAACGCTTCCAGCAAGAGGGCTTATGAAAGGGACTTGCGGACTGATTTCTCATTTATAAACAAAACACACTTTCATTGTGGGCAATAGGGCAAGACCCTCATTGACTTTCTATAAAATCTGCATTAGAATTAGGTTGCTTAGAAAATTATCTTCCTATACCAGTGTGGTATGCCCTCTGGCTGCTGTAATTCACTGTTCCTGTGTAATGAATAATAAAAAAATGTCTTACTAATTATGATAGATTGTAGGCCTAAGGTTCATCAGCTCACATTTTTACTTCTGCGTCTCAGTTTGTTCAGTGATATGTATAGGCTTTGAGCCTCAAATTCCTAAGTAAGTAAGCTGTAGCTGAAATTGATTAAATGTTGTGTAAAATGTTTGCTTTGTGTTCCTCCCCCTCAGTGTGCTTACTCTTAATTCCCATCTGCAGTTTAGGACCACCACCCCCAGCCCCAACACATGGAGGAGGCCTTCCTATTTTCAGACTCCTAATCTGAAGGGCTGTGGTGATTATGGGAATTAAAGTAATGATCCTATCTTGAAAAACAGGTAGTTATACACTTGCGATACCGTATACATTTCTGTGCCTAAGAGAGAACTAAAAGTTTAAAGTACCTTTCTGTGTAGCGTAACATTACAGCTCTTGAGTGGCACAATGGTCTAACTGTCTACTAGTGAAAAGTGAGGAGATCATAAGTTCATATCCCTTAAGGTCTTAGGGCTCCACTGTCTCAAGCCTACCAGTCTGAGGATGTAACGCGATAAAGGGAGATGGGTTTTGTTGTTAACCCAGCAAAATGTTACACAGTAGATTAAAGGCATGGTGACACTACTATTATCAGTTTGCCAACAACAATATGACTGGGTTTGATGTCACCCAAAATTAGGTGAAGTCAGTCAGAGGACAGGAAAATAACATTTGGCTTCACTTCACTGTGAGACTACTGGTACCAATTGCCTTGAATTTTAGGTCAGTCATTTTGGTCAGAAATCTGTTTTCTTTTTGTCAATTCTTGTGAAAATATATATTGACCATGATTCCATTAATAAAAGCAATGAAAGGGAAGTATATTTTTATAGGTATGGTATATGTCTGTCCTATGCTATAGTCTAGAGTCTGCCCTGTCTGGATGTTTTGTTCAGCTCTCACTGGCACTCTCTTTGATACAACCACGGACTGTAGCTCTAAACTGTGATCAGCGGATATGGCACAACAGGGAGTTCATGGGCTCTTTTTGAGAAAGGTGATGGATCACATAATGCTGCTTTTGACCTAAAAACAGCTTTCACAGGCAACAAATGATGTTCTACAAGGGCTTTCAAATTTTTATGTGAAATCACAATTTGTTGCATTCCTCTTCAGAGCTACACCAGAGCTCAATTAACAAGGTTGTCCAATGGAAGTAATTAAACAGAGCAGCATGAATGATCTTTTAATTGTGAGCTCTGCATTGTCATGCAGTCTCATTTAAGATGCGGTCTGGGATAAAACTTGGACTAAAATGCTTATAGTTAGATATGCACTGATTTTACAAAACCAATGATGAGAGACCACAATTTCACAACTATCTACCCTTGTTTTGGCACCCAGGCAGCAGTTGGGAGTTAGGGGCCATGGTTACAGGCACTTCAGTCATGCACTGTCAGTTCAGAGGATCAAACAGGCTCATCACAGCCACTTCTCTTACATTCAGGTCACGGCCCTGAACACACCTCCCAGCCACAAATGGATATGCAATACAGTTTAGACTTCAGCAGGTGCAGGGCACCTCTGGTCGTTTTCGGAAAATTTGACTTCTACAAAAACAGGACACTTCTGCACTTTCTACCCCATACCTGAAATCTGAATCTATACCTTTCTCTACAACCAACCACCTCACACTATACCCCTCTGAAAGACTTTGTTTACATTTTAAGAAGTAAAGAATGAAGTAAATAATGCAGATATTTGGAGAACTGCTCACCTGAATCTATATTTTAAGTTTGTGAATTTATGAATTTTATCATTTATAATATAATTTGATACAATAATTTAATAATATGGGTTATGATCTGTGATCTATGATCTATGAATTGGATTTTAGGTAAATAATGCCGATAGATGGAGCGCTGCTCTTCTCCAGCGCTGCAGGGGGCGCTGGTGTTGTCGTGGTCCGTTGAGGGAAACTCAGCTGAGGAAGCGTCTCTCGGTTCAGCTGAAGTTGACATGAGCGAGAGAAAATGGAGCTGAAGAGCGAGATTGGAGCCGTGCTGTGAAAGTCGTCACCCTGGCGCGTCGCAGGCGGATTCAGGTAGGGCTTCGTCTTGTTCTGTCTGTCATGTGTTGACTTGTGTTACTGTGTGTTTGGGATGGATACCAGTATGAGGTCTGAACTGGGTTATTAACCTCCAACGGTCTTCGGTGTTGATAGAAACACACCTGTAGCTCATTTGTTATGCTTAGGGTTACAGTTATGGCCTTTTTAAATATCTCAGGCCTTTGTGGAAGTGCCTACACAGCTGTCTTACCTGCTGCTTTTATTTTCAGCGTTTTAATTAAACCTGTCAGAAGAAGGGCGTGTTAGTGTTGGTAAAGGTGCCAGAGTCTCTGTTGTTGTTGAGTGTCAGGTGTTGGTGGTGTTGTTGAGTCTCAGTTCTTGTTGTTGTTGAGTCTCAGTTCTTGTTGTTGTTGTTGTTGAGTCTCAGTTCTTGTTGTTGGTGGTGGTGGTGGTGGTTTGTTTGCCCATGAACTGGTTAGAACTCTATTAGGATTAATGTCACTGTATATATGTCCACATATCTTGGACACTTCCTCAAATTATTGCATTCAGCTACTTTAGTTGCACCCATTGCTGACACAGATGTGCAAATGCACAGAGCTTGTCTAGTCCCTGTACTGAAGTATTGACCACAGAATGGGATACTCTGGAGCAGATAAACATGAACCTGCTGGATTCATGTCTGATACCAAATGTGGGCTGAAGGGTTCTAAACTGGAACTGTGTTCTTTGGAATGGTGTTCCTCCATCCAGCACTTTTGGGGTGAGTTGGGGGATGGGATGTGTGATGATCCAACATGATCTAGACAATATTTATCCCAGGAAAGCTGTTGATTGTTGTCATTCTAAGCCCATTGATGTAATGATGTCACAGCATAATAATGCACTTGCACCCTTTTGAAAATGATTCAAAAGTGGTTTGATAACTGAGTTAAGGATATTCAGACATCAGAATTATACAGAAATGTTTAGATATGCTAAATAAAACTTAATGAAACCTCTGTTTTAAAGATAACATACTAGCTCATTTACATTAAGGCGCTCTCCTTGGATAAAAAAAAAAAAAAAGCTCACTGTTCAGAATGGATCACAGTTTTTGAGTCGCAGATCATTTTTGGAATCAGCAAAAAAAGAAAACACTAACACTGTTGCCATACCCTTGATTTCAGAAGACAATTAATGAGCAGGTGTCCCAATATTTTGTCTCTATAGTGTATAATATATAAAGATTAAAATTTTAGATATTTTCATAATTCTCAACAGTTCAGTGTCTATTTTGCCAGTAATCAGTGGAGTCAATGGTGATACAGGGGATTAAACCAGATACGCTTACTCCACTAATGTCAAGCCAACTGTCTACCTACTATAGGACCATTTAAACAATAAGTTAATGCACCTTATTTACATTTAAATTTATGGCATTTAAGTGATTTACAAGGTTATTTGTATTACAGAGGTGGGCCTGACAAGTGTTGGTGTAGCAGAGCATAGTTCCCAGTCTCCTACATGGTGTGATGATTCAGTGGTGGTGTTATCTGTTGCGCCACACCAACCACACCTTTTCACAAATGGTATTTAACATCCAGTGGTTACTGTAGCATAGTCAATATTACCTTCAGTTCTTATACAGGTATATGTGAGCCTAATCGTCTGTTCTCATTGCTCTGATAATGATACTCTAAATGTGCACTACATTATATTAAAAAAAGAAAATTTTACTTTAGCTACCGTTTGTTGTTTTTTTCTCCAGATTGTCAGCTGAGCAACCTAGAGAAGGGGAAACTGACACTGCTTTCACACAGTATATGTGTGAGAGTGTGTGTGTGTGTGTGTGTACGAGATGGAGCAAGGCATGGTGGACAGTCCTGTTATCCTGGTCATTAAAGCACCTGATCAGAAGTATGATGACCAGACCATTAACTGTTTTTTGAACTGGACGGTGGAAAAACTAAAGAGGCACCTTTCCAAGGTTTATCCCAGCAAACCTGTGAGTAATCACCTGCTGTGTGTGTGTATCTATATATGTATGTATGTGTGTGTGTGTGTGTGTGTGTGTGTGTGTGTGTGTGTGTGTGTGTGTATATATATATATATATATATTTTTTTTTTTTTTTTTTTTTTTTTTTTATATTTAAACATATGGGCATTTTAAACTGAGAGATGGAGGCGACATAACTAAACACATTACATTTACAGTTTTCTCATGAGGAAAAATTAGGACACCCTAATTTGTTAGGAAACCAACCTTGTGACTGGATGGTTGTCGGTTTGAATCCCTAAACTGGCTGGGCGTTACTGAAGTGCCCTTGAGTAAGGCACTTAACTCCCCAGCTTCTCCCCGGGTGCCACAGATAGGGCTGCCCACCACTCCAGGTACATGTGCTCACATTTGAATCGAATGATTAAAAGAGTGTTGGAGAGGCCTTTGAAGGAAGCTGTCTTATTTAAACCTCAGACATTAGTTTGATTTGCTCTTGATGTTTTAAGTCAATGAGTTCACAATGGTAAGAGCTCTCTGAGGTCTTCAGAAAGAAGGTTATAGATGCATATGAGTCTGAGAAGGGATTTAAAAATATATATATATAAATAATAATAATGAAATCAGTCATCAGTCTAGAAAAAAATTGCAAGTGAAGAACATTTATAACAACTGCCAACATGGTCAGGTCAGGCTGACCTTGTAGGTTCTGTACAGGAGCAGACCATTGCCAGTACTCTGCCAAGTGAACTCCAGTATGCTATTGGTGTGCATGTTTCTGAACAAACTGCCAGGAACAGAGTCTTACATCCTGCAGTGAGACCTGTACTCACAGCCAGCAGCACCATTCAACTTGACTGGTATTTGCCAGAGAACACCAGAATTGGCAGGTTTACCAGTAGCACCCTATTCACTTCACAGATGAGAGCAGGTTCACCTTTAGCACATGTGACAAATATCAAAGAGTCTGGAGATGAAAATTGTGCTCCCTGCAACATTATCCATGACCGGTTTTGGTGGTAGGTCAGTGATGGACTGGGGAGGCATATCCTTGTAGGGTCACAAAAACCTGCATATGATAGCCATGATGGGTATTCTGAATGCTGTTACATACTGAGGGGAAATCCTCAGAGTCACTGTCAGATCTTACTCTGTGCAGTAACCCCTGGGTTCCTCCTGGTGTAGGACAATGCCCAGCCTCATGTGGTCAGATTGTTTAGGCAGGTCTTGGACAATGAAGACATCGATGCCATTGATTGGCTCTTATGTTCCCAAGACCTGAATCGAATTGAGTACCTCTGGGACTTAATGCATCAGTCTCTCCTACGCTGCCAAGTCATGCCACAAACTGTACATGAGCTCACTGATGCACAGCTCAGTAACATTGAGTTGCTAAATGAAATTTACAGAAATTGGATGAGCCTACAATTGAACATTTGTGTAGCCTAGCCTGTTGGATGAGACTGGGTTGATGATTTTGTTTTTCATTGACTGTTACATCTTTTTATTCTCAAATAATTACACAATTTATATCAGCAAAATATTTTCAACATTAATTTTTCACTCATCAAGGTCTGGTGTGTAATATAAGTGTTTATTTAAGTATCTTTTGAGCAGTGAATACTGCAGAAACGAAGGGGCCAAGGAAAGAGGTTGGCCTGGTCGATGCTGTGCACACTTGAGAATGCTGTTACAGCTCTCCCTTTCATATGTCTTGTGCCTGTTGCTTTCATTCCAGGTGAAGTAGTGTAGGGCTGTGGTTCTGAATGTAGGTGAGAATTTTGAAGTGCAAGGTTGTGAAAGAGTCTGAAAAGTTATGAAAGTGGAAAAAGGGGCCACAAGGTGGGCCAGGTGAGCATTAAAATGTGAAATCATGATGATTGTAGTGAATAGTCTGTCATCCTTGTTCCACAACACTGGTTTGTTTTTAAACAGAGCAAACATGAAGTCTCAACTCAGTCTGGGTCATGGTGGCTGATTCTGTGACCCCTTGGGAATGTTCCAGGACAGTATCCAGTGAAAAGCAGGGCAAACACCTCAGTTGTACAGTTACAGTACAGGGACATTTACAAGACACACTATATGTCCAAATGTTTTTAAACACACTAATGAATCCATTAGACCGTCCATCCACCAATACATTTTTTATATTTAACTGACCCAAATATTAGTCCATAGTCACCAGATGGTTTTGCTTCTTAAAACCCACTTGTGTAGTTTTTATGAAGATTCTGACATTTGCCAATGTTTTCTTATTTGGGATTTCTTCAGTTTACAGGTCAGTTTGATCCGTCATTAGAAGAGCAGAGCAGTGAGCAGTTATGCGGTTTTAAAGCACATCATGAATCTGACGTAGACCTATTCTTGGACTATTCCAACAATTAATAATATTTAATATATATATAATAATATTAATAATATTATTATATATTAATAATATTATTGCTGATATTGGTGAATGTTGATTAATGGTTGCAGAGTACTAAATATGCTTGTATTTACCTCACAGTCAAGCACCATTTAGGTGTTTGATGTCTTTCATCAATTCTAAACATACACTTTCCAGAAGCATAATTTTAGAGCTTCCGATATCGTTCACATCCTATTTTTTTGCTTTTCTTTACCTGGTGGCCTATTTCTAAAGGAAAGTTGAGCATGTTCATTGTCCCAAAGTGCAGCCTAATCTTCTAATGTCAGTTAAGTCTTCTCTATCCACTTAAATACAAGAGCTAAGCCTTTTGTGAACCAGGCTGTGGTTTTGTAAGCCTGGCATTCCCTTAAAGCAGTACTTCACCCACGAATGTGAAAGAAATGTAGGCCAGTTAACATTTACACATTTTTTGCTCTCCTTATTTCTGCCCTACAGAAACCACATGAAGTTTCTGTGTGTGGGTATATGCTTGCGTGCATGTTTTATTAATCTCTTAATGGTCTGTGTTGCAGCGCTCGAAGGATCAGAGGCTTGTGTACTCTGGAAAGCTCCTCCAGGATCACTGTAAACTCAGAGATGTGCTCAGAAAGGTATTACAACTCCTGGATCTCTGTGTAGTGCCGTATTACCTTATCTTACCTTATCTTAAACTCATGACTTGGAGAGATAACCATGTAGTTGAATGACTCCAATAATTACTCTAATAAGTGGCTCACTGGTCTGAAGCAGTGGTCCGGGGGTTGGGGACCACTGGTCTAAAGCACTAGCACTAACTGAGGATTGCAGGTTCAGTGCTGCTTGCTTTCGGCAGCTGCAGTCCGAGAAAGCAAAGTTGGCCATGTTCTCTCTGGGTGGGTGGGTGCTCTCTACCCACATCACACTCAATAGGCCTTTTCCACCAAAATAACTGGTTCTGTTCAGGCTTATAAGTACCTTGGGGTTTTAATTTAGTGTTGTCTGAGCTCAGTTATGGTTGTAGTATGTTCCACATCTGGAGATACAGTTAAATCCATAGTTTGACAGTATCATAGTAAGCAGAAAGTCTGTTCTAATAACCTGATTTATTCACCAAGCGAGGTCTTGGTCTTCACAGTCTCTGTCTAAGACAGGTCATTGTCCAGCATTAAAAAACAACTTAATAATCAATAATGATTTTGTCTCTAATCTGCTAATCTGTTGACTTTATAAAATTAA
Organism: Acestrorhynchus altus; assembly: GCA_034509495.1. Lineage (NCBI taxonomy): Eukaryota > Metazoa > Chordata > Actinopteri > Characiformes > Acestrorhynchidae > Acestrorhynchus > Acestrorhynchus altus. Next base: position 11,125,019 of record CM067501.1, read on the forward strand.
TGAATTCAAATAAGGATAGCTTATAAATGGAAAATTCATCATGGTAAATATTTTATTAATTTTGGGTATATTTTGTTTGTACTGTTTAGCTTACAGTTTTATTAAGTAAACCCTTTGGAATACCACAATTTATACCACAGAGTTTTAAAATGATTGATTTTTATGCCAATTGGCACAAAACAAAGAAGAAAAAGCATAGTTGCTGCTCCTGTTTTTAAATTGCTCCTGAGTATAAAGCATTCTGAGCTCACTGGATAAAGTGAGAGATATGCATCATTTCTTCTCTAATGTTACGTTCACACAGCAAGTAAAAGTGGCCCAAATCCGATGTTCTTAATCATATGTGACACAGGTTTTATCTGTGGAAGAGTGTGAATGGCAAAAACACATTGAATGACTTTCATGTGTTGCATTATATCCATTGCATATCTGGTAATGCATCTCAGTCTGAACAGCCTGATAGAAATCATGTGATCTTTACATCATGTCCTGAAATTCCCCATGAAAGCACACTGAGGATAAGGGAAAGTTATCCAGTATGTCACGTTTCTCACACAAAACATGTGTTTACATTTGAATTTTGCATTTGTTTGCAGTTTGCACATTTTATTAAATTGGATATGTATGTCCTACGAAATGTTCAAAGGAATTTTGAGACCAGACTGAATCACAGCTTCACAGTAATTGATGTTTCTAGCTTTACTGTCATCATTTGCAATGTGACCCGGTTCCCTCAATACAGCATGTTGTTAAATGCCTTGTTAAAAATCTCCAGCTGCTGGGTCATCACTGTTAACTCTGATCATGTCCTGAAAACCATGCTGAGTGTTTTTCCTCTACAGCAGGATGAGTTCCACATGCTGCATTTGGTATGTGCTTCACGCAGCCCACCTCCATCCCCCACAGCACACAGAACAAACAGCAACAAGAACCAACCTATGGTGAGACATCTCACACATCTTTTAAAAAGACACAAAAACCTGACTTGGAATCACACTACAGAGTGAAAACAGCTCTACATTCATATATGCAGTGAGATTGTTAAATACACTGTGTGCAAATGTTTGTAGATAACTTTCTATTGAATGAATTCAGCTGCTTTAAGTTGAACCCATTGTTGATGACAATGTGCAAATGCACACACACTTCTTGTCTAGTCTCTGTAGACTACTGCTAATAGAATAGGACTCTCTGGAGCAGTTAAAAATGAACTTTATGGAACCATGCCTTATGCCAACCAAGGGCTAAAGGAATATTAAAATCCCCAGCATTGAGCTGTGGAGCAGTGGAACTGTGTTCTCTAAAATGATGGTGCACCATTCATGTTATAATGCCTCATAATATTTTCACTTTATTTAGAAAAGTTAACCCCATAAAGTGTTTGCCCTCAGTCTGGGCTGGCTCTTTGAATTTTTATGAAACATTATACAGCATCATATAGTGTAGAAAGCCATTTTTGCACTTTATTTGGTTTATTGGTTGTCTGTTGAAAATATTGTAGAAATCTGCACATATTGAATTTAGGGTCATAAATTCAATTATTACATCATTCTGCTCTAATTCAGCTCAAACCTCTTATTTCCATACTTTCTCTGGCAGAATACTGACAACTCTGGAAGTCCCACCCCTGCTGATAACACCCTATCTGCTTCTTCAGAAGAAACCTCTGACCGACTGACCCCGATTTCAGCTCCTCTCCATATTCACACATCTGCACATGGGTGAATACAAACCTTTTGTTTTTTAGTCCATATAGTCTAAATAAAGAAAGTGTGGAGGAACCACCAACATCAGCACAAGAACTGTGGGTTGGAAGCATAATGAAATGCGTTTCCTGGCCAAGCAGCTGCACACAAGCCTATGATAATCATGTGCAAAGTTACAGCTGGAATGGAGAAAATCAAACTTCATGCAAGAGAATGCAAGAAGAATGCCAACTGTAGGATTTGGTGGAGGAATAGTGATCCAGAGTGATTTTTCATGGTTTAGACCCTTGGTTCCAACGGAGGGTCCACATTCACACAGGGACTGGTGTACTGTATGCCAGCAGTTATTTCTTGATTCAGCGTTACTGCAGCTCTTTATAGAACGTAAGCTCAATTAAAAGCGGTTTTAGTTTGGTTATGAAGAATTCAGTTGGTCTGCGCATAGCCCACAAAACACCTTTAGGATGAACGGCACTGTAAAATGCAAGTTAAGCCTAACTACTTAACTTCAGTATCTATCCAAATATAATCAAATACTCACAGCAATGTTCCAACAGCTGTTGTAAAACCACAGAAGAGAAGATACTCATACTGCACACACTCGTCACTCTTGGTTTTGAAATGGGCTGTTTGATAGTATTAATATAAATGTGCAGAGGCTGGACAGTTGTGTTGAGTGTTGTGTTTTGCGCTGTTTGCAGGTATGCGTGGGACCAGTGGTTGAGGCAACAAGGGCCGAACCCAAGCATGCCACACTACCCCATGTACAACCCCATGACTCTGCTCTGGTGGCAACAACTGTATGCCTGGAATTACCACATGAGCTAGTAAGATATATGTGTAACTGAATGACAATGTGGCTTTTTCCCTTTTAAACCATTGTTTAAAGTGCAGACTGGTGACAAAAGACAAAGGTGCCAACAGTCACATGAAAATTCATTGCTGATGCTTTTCAGTAAAAAAATGTTTTAAAATGGCCATTTCCTCAGACGCAAGATCTTTATATAACAGTGCTAATTAGTGATTGCCAGAGTTCCTGGTATCGTTATGACAACTACAATAGCACCATAGCAACTACATACAGTGGGGGAAAATAGTGCTTGATACAATTTTTCCCTGCTGCAAAGAATGGAGAGGTCTGTAATTTTTATTGTAGGTACACTTTGAACTGTGAGAGACAATAAAAAATCATCCAAAAAATGTATGTATGATTCTTAAATAATTAATTTGCATGTTATTGCATGAATTTCTGATCACATTTGATCACCTACACATCAGCGAGAATTCTGGCTCTCACAGACCTTTTAGTTTTTTTAAAGAAGGCCTTCTACACTGCACTCATTATAAAGGACAACTGTCCACACAGTCAGTCATACTCCAACCTCTCCACCATGGCCGTCTAAGGACATGGACAGAAGGGACAAACAGGGACAAAATTCTAGACATAGAAACAGTTCAAGCTCCTGTTAAAGCTGCTGGAGTGGCATAGCCAGTCTCCAGACCTGAATCCAATATAAAATCTTTGCAGGGACCAGAAATTCAATGTTGCCCATCGACAGGTGGTGTCAGGTGCTTTCAAACAATTCTCAAGTAACAGAATACAAACCACAGCAACCAGCAACCACCTGGGAAGCTATAGCAACCACTGAGCTGTGCCATAGCAAGAATGTTGCAACATTACAACAACTACCGGAGACACCGTTGCAACATCATAGCTACCAGCGACACTGTAGGAACCACCTGGAAAGCATCTAGATCTCTACAGCAATACCCTAGCAACCACCCAACAAGCAGCACGTTTGTTTATATACAGTATGTTCATTATAAGTACACTAAAGACAGGCTACAGTGATGTGTGATGATCTGTGATGATCCTGTTCTTTGTTTCTATTTATGTTCAGTCGTATGTTATTTCTATAGGACACTGATCATTCATGTGTCCTCTTTCCTTTCTTACTGTCAGTCAAGCATGGGCTAGCTCCCACAGACCACCACAGCAGTCCACTCCATCTTCAGTTTCCTCTCCAAGAGATGGGCGGGCACCTGTCCAAGACCACCCTCAGGATGCCCCAGTTGGGGAAGGGCAGAATGAGGAGGATCTGAACCGTGATTGGCTGGACTGGGTCTATACAGCATCCCGAGCTGTGATTCTCCTGAGCATAGTGTATTTCTATTCATCCTTCAGCCGTTTTGTCATGGTTACAGGAGGAATGCTGCTACTCTACCTGTGAGTCACCATCTAACACCTAAATAGTTTGAACTGTTTAATCTCTTCTCATGGCCTGAGACATAAAATAAATGGAGCCACAGAATGTTTAATAATTGGTCAGTGTGTTCGCTTGTGCTCCATAATCTCTCTCTAACTCCTTTACAGGCATCAGGCTGGCTGGCTGCCATTTAACCTGGAGAATGAGCTCCAGGATCTTGCTGACCCAGCCAATCACGATGAGCCGAATGCAGACAATCCAAATGACCTACAAGACATGGTGACTAATTTTAAACATCTAATGCATTTTAGATGACCTTAAGAGCTCTGGCCCATGCAACAGAAATAGGCTTAAGCTTATATTCTTAGGGGTTCCGCCAACTGCCTGTACATAAACTATATGGACAAAAGTATTGGGACACCTGTTATTGTTTCCTCCAAAATTTTAAGAGTTTATCCTGCTTTCACTGGAGTAACAGTCTCTACTGCCCAGGGAAGGTTTACTATTACTATTTTGGAGCATTGCTTTTAGGATTTGATTGCATTGTTTGACAAAAGTGATCATCACACCTTCTTATTAACTCCTTAACTCAGCCCAAAAGAATTAGATGGAGTGCCATCATTCCAGACTACACAGCTCCACTGATTTAATGTTGTGGGCTTTATCCCCTTCTAGCCCACCCCTGGCATTGGACATGGTGCCAGTCTGTTTTTTTATTGGCTAGAAAACTGTGTGTATTGGCACATCTGTATCAGCAATGGGTGTAAATGTAGGTATTTGAAAGTATTCATTAGAAGGGGTGTCTACAAACATTTGGACACAGTAGTGTATCTCGGATCTTTAGTTACTTAAATGTAACAAATACTGATTTACAAACAGCCAGGATGGTGAAAGTCAAAGATTTCTTGACAATAAGGAGCAAAAGGTTTAGTCTGTTCCTTTTTGAATGTAACTAGTTTAGGTGACTTTCTGAATGAATGGTACATTTAGCTGTTAATTTACATGTAATAATAAACATTATGATAAAGAACTTTGTATTTTACTCGAGTGTGTTGTATGTGTAAGGGAGAAAATCTTACACATTTACTGTTTGTATAATATTAGTCTACATTCTTCCTCTTACATTTCAAATCTTTTTTTTAATGTTTTGATTTGCTTCAAAGGTCCTTTAATTTATATTTACAGTAAATACTTTAGACAAATATCTAAAATTGAAAGTCATTCTGGGAAAAAGTGTCAATCATGTTACACAGGTAGAGGAATGTATAGTGAGGACTCTTGTCCACACAGGGAATTGAAGAGGAGAGGGCAGTGTTGTTACCTATTACACCACACACCAGTCTACAGAAAAGCCTTTGTTTTCTGTTAGTCGTGAAACACATTCTCATACTTAAATAAGGATTACTGGCATTTTTGCTGGAAGCTTTACTGTTTCTGTGATCTCTGGCACTGCTGCCCTTTTCGTTCATTTGCATGCACCATCAGCAGTTATTACACTGCTGTAATAGTGTTTACATGCACTCAACAATCTGATAAGTGCACCAAAACTTTTGTCAGCAATCTGGTCAATGTATTTACATGCACTTGGGAAATCAGATCATGAACTCCAGGTTTACAGGAGTCAGGTAATAATCAGACTTCTATTTTGCAACCAGACTGTAATCTTGGAGAAGAATAAAAATGAGGCAGGAGGAAGGTGGAGTCCCTGCTAGTTTGTCTGAAAAATCGGAGAGAAAATTAATCGGATTTTGAGACCTTGTTCCGATCTAAGCTGTCCTGTTCATGACTATTGAATAATAATATACAGAAATCCAATTAAGATTGTATTATTGACTGCATGTAAACACACTCACTATCATCTAAAACAGTCCTGTGTGAATGGACGTGATTTCTAAATGTAAAAATGAGGTAATACGGTGTGTTTGTTTGTAAACAAGTATATCTGTAAGTATTTTAGTAAGTATTTTTTTCTGTAATATTTTGAACTGAAAATAGTAAGCATTCTTGGTTTCTTGGAAAGCACTATGGTATTATTATTATTATTATTATTATTATTATTATTATTATTATTATTATTATTATTATTGAATGTCCCCAAGTATGAATGGTGTCAGTTTGACTTTTTGCATCTTGCATTCTAGTGAATGGTAGTTATTGTTACACTTGACTGCACGTTGACGTGTACTTTTGGGTTGTTTTATCATTTTAAAAATATTTTACACGGAGAAGAACATTTAACAGTGTAGTTTTGATTGCTCCGTTTGAATCTTTCTTGTCTATACATATGCACAATCTGTAGGAGCATGTGAAGTAACTCAGTACCTCACCTTGTACTTCCCAATTAATTGGCTGTTTACATGCAAACTGTATGGAATGAATTACTGCAAGACAACATCTGGAACCTCTACGACTCCATTTGGATATGTTTGACGCGTGTTATACCCTCAATGGGAGACACTACTTCTGTATATGTAGATAAATAAATGTTGCCCATATCTGTCTGTTTGCTCATTAATTTTTCCTGGTAATATTGATCTTCTTTCCGAGTTGCACTGCTGTCCAACACCTCCCTCTGGGTGCAACTATTTGTGCAAATATTTTTTTTTGACAATGAGTGAATGGTTTTTATTTCATTTTCCTGATTAAAAATATGTAATTGAGGTCAGGGATTGAGTTAATTGTGTCTCTGACAGAACAATCTTATGTCGTTAAACCATGCTCTCTCTCTCTCCCTTTCCACAGGAGAGGCTGGCAGACGAAGGGGAGGAAGATGATGAGCAAAGAGGAGATGTTACCGATGATGATGCGGAGAGAGGGATGAACATGGGCTTTTTATCTTCTGCTTGGTCTTTCATCACCACATTCTTCGCCTCCCTCATTCCTGAGGGCATTCCCAATGCAGTGAACTGACCCTGAACACAAGCCTGACTCTGACACACACACACACACAAACACACACACAAACACACACACACACACACACACACACAAACACACACACACACACACACACACACACACACACACACACACACACACACAAACAGTCCTTCAGTAACTGACAAACACTGATCTGATGAAACTGTCGAACTGACCCTAAACCAACAGACTGCTAGGATTCCCAATCCACCTCACTGGACAGGTACAGTTTGGGTCCCTTATAATATTTCACTCCTCATTTAAGCTCATTTGAAGGACTATCTCTGTCAGGAAAACAACTAATGTTATTAATAACACACGGAAACCAACAACAAGCTGTTAACATCATACAAATAACAATATTCTAACTTGCATTATAACTAGCATTCTTTCACTTTTAGCTACATTAGTGTCGCCTGATTGGGTTGTTCCTTTAAACAGATTTGTAAGTCATGTTTTATAGATTTAGTATTCCTGTCTTTTAACACATCACTCATAACGGAGAGTCTTACAAAGAGCCTCAATGAGGGGCAGAGAACAAAAGTGTCATTTTATATAAAAAAAGACAAAGAAAAAAGTACGTATCTTAATAAAAGCAGCTCTCCTTTCTTTTAAACACTAGCACTTGCTTTTTATTCTGAAATGGAACACGTTTGGATAAAAAAATGCTCTCTTACAAGCAACAGTTCTGTGATGATGAAAGGCTTTGAAATTCAGCTCCACATGAAAAGGTCTATTATGAAAGACCTACACGCCAAGTACAAAGACATTCTTATCTTTCATGAAGCAATTTACACACAGTGGGCTTCATACTTTTAAGTCAGAACTGTAGTAAATTTTCGGAGAAGTCCATACCAAGCATAATGCACTGACTGTCAAAAAAATAGTTGTACCCAGAAGGATGTTGGTCTGCAGAAGTAAAATAAGTTATCAAGAACAATAAATGATTCAAATTTAGACTGATATGGGCAATATTGTCTGAGCTACACATACAGAAGGGTGTCTCTCAGTATGGTAGAGGGTATAGCGCAACATGCCAGGAATGGAGCTGAAGAGGTTCCTAATGGTGTCATGTGATAAGGCCCATCCCGTACAGCTTGAATATTCTCACTCAGTTCTTGCAGATTTTGCAGTAGGCATGGATTGTTGATACCACATCAAATAGCATCCTTCAAATTTTCAATTGTGGATAAATCTTGCGATGCAATTGTCCATGACGTTGAGTGTGGTCCTGTCGGGATAGAGCACAGGAATGTGCATTTAGAAAGACCTCGTTAATGTAACATGCTGTCAAAGTGCCTGTAGTGAAGACCAAAGGTGATCAGACATCTTCTGAAATTGCACCCTACACCCTGACAACGGGCTTTTTGCACATGTGACGTTTAACAACAAACTATTGGTCTTGACGTTGAACACCGTGCCTCCACACATGGATTCATTAGAGATCTTCAAAAAGACAAAAGCAGCACCCACTGCCGTTCTTAGTGACTCATCACAGTCTGGCACAACACCAGTTATGCTTCGCAGTCACTTGATGCGTTCTGGGTGCAACTATTTGATCATGACACTCTGTAATTCTACTCTTTCATGCAGTAACCTAACACAACCAATCATGTGGCAGCAGTGCATAAAACCATAACACTCTCTAGAGTTGCACAGAATGGAGTAATAAAGATTCCATTCTGCAGATGGAAATGTCCCTTGTTGATGAAAAAAGTCTATGGAGAATGATCAGACTGTAAATCAGACAAGCACTTTGTACAAGTATCGTAAATGGAAAAGCCTCTCAGAATGCACAGCACATCCAGTCCTGAGGAGGATGAGCTACAACAGCAGACCAAGAAAGGTTCCACTTTCACTTTTGTCAGCCAAGAACAGAAAGCTGAGGCTGCAGTGGACACAAAAAACTTGATTTTGAGTATTATAGCTGACTATAAACATCCTTTCATGATCACAATTTGTTGTAATGGCAATGTCCAGCATGGTAATGCACCAGGTCACAAAGCAAAGGTCTCATTTCATGGACATAAGAATGGACATAAGAGTTTGGTGTTTGTCTGTGGCATTCTGTCTTGGCAGCATCATTTTGAGAGCAAACAAAACCCCCTATGTATTACATCCACACATCAATGTTCCAACATCTAATATAAAGCCTTTCCAGAAGTGTAAGTGGTGACACTTCAAGAAAAGGAGGTCAGACTCCATATTAAAGCCCTTGATTTCAGAGGAAAACGTTGGACGAGTTGTCTTCACGCTTAATATTACGCTTAATCGGCTAATAGTTATGGGTTAGATAATTGTTAGCCTGCTGGTAGCTTTGACTGTAATACAACGAATATAAGTGGGTACTAAATGAAACAGTCACATATAAATTCATGTTCAATCTTTCATTCATATCTAATTTATTGCGCTCCATATTTCGTTATACAACCTCTGCTGACGAAAGAATCAAAGATTTTTTTTTGTGGCATTACCCAGTGAGGCTCTTTGAGAATGGCTGGAGTTTTTCTCACCTGTCCTGATTAGTGAAGAAAGGCTTTTCACACAGAGCTGACAAAACAGCAGCAGAGCTTTGTCAAGCTCAGTCTGAAAGCAAGGCTCCGTTTACCTGAAATTTAATCAAACTCTGCTCAGTTTACAATTCATTTGCAGAACGTTCCACAACAAAATGTGTGTGCTCTTCAAATGTTGGTATAAACAAGGTTATACAAGTTAATGACGTGGGCACTGATTTACTGTGTTTTGTTTTGGGGGGCTGCATCATTATGGCTTCTTATGCAAACAGGATAGAAGTCTAAAGTTATTCTAGAACTTCAGTCAAGGCTCCCAGAAGGACTCAACCGATGACTGTAATGGTGCTGTGCCAATGTGGCATGGAGTCACTCGGAGTGGCAGCGGGTCATCTTCAGTGACAAGTTTGTGTCTGAAGGCACCATGATCAAAGGTTTGTTATCATGCATCTAGAAGGCCTGGTGTTATGGCAGGGCCAGCAGTAGCTATGGGCAGGTGTGCTTCTTGCCGACCTAATCAGAAGTTAAGAATTGTTAGCACTAATTGGACAAGCTTTTAAATGTCATTTTGAGGCCCACCTGGACCCACTGCGTCAGCCCAGATTTATAGGAATTAACAATTCCTGTGAAGGAGAAATGGATGAATGTGTTAGAATTGTTGCCAAGAAACATCCAGCCATACATTTTCTGAACCGCTTATTCCTGCATAGGGTCACAGGGGAGCCAGTGCCCTAGACAGGGCTCACACACACACACCAATTCACCTACCATTCATGTCTTTGGGGGAAACCAGAGTACCTGGAGGAAACCCACGCGAACATGGGGGAGAACATGCAAACTCCACACAGAAACTTCCCAGGAAGTTTTGCGCCCCAGCCAGGGAGCAAACCGAGGTCCTTCTTGCTGTGAGGTAACAGCGCTATCCACTGCACCACCGTGCCGCTTGCCAAGAAACAGGAGACTGATATTATTGATAGATTGATGAATGGAATGATAGATGTAGATAAATACCGGTTGTATAATTACATTTGTGTATTATACTCTGTTATACCACATTTATCATCTTCATATTAAATGTTTCTACCACATAAATCACCCACCTATTATTCATACCAGCTCACCCTAACATAGCTGTCTAAAACCTGCCATGTCTTGGTTTAATTTTGTACCAGATGACCTTCGGTCTTTGTTAAAGGCACTTGTTCTTCACTACAGTCAAATGTTAATTAGGTCCTGCAACCAGTGGTCCTACTTTCTGAACACACTCCGGTGCACTATTCAACTGGACAGTGCTCATCCCCACACTGCTGCCCTCTCAAGAGCTTTCCAGATCTATCCCTGATTGAAAATGAGTGGGATGCTATTGGACACGTGATCAATACTCCACCCCTACCGCAAAATCTACAGAACGTTTGAGCTACATGGGATGAATTATTGCAGGACACCATTAGGAACCTCTACAACTCCATTCTGAGACATCTGGCATGTTGCATTAAACCCAACGCCATACTGAGAGACGCTACTTTTGTTTGTGTAGCTCAATAAAATAAAAGATTTGTAATAATCGTTTGTTCCTGATAACGAGAGCATTGCAGCCCAACACGTCCTTCTGGGTGCAACTATTTATATATATATATTATTTAAAGATGAGCATATTCTAGATCTTCTTTCAGGATTCTTCAACAGCAGATATAATTTTAAGTCTTCACTAAGTATACCACACATTACTATTCCATAACTATATATTTTTTTATTTAATCAAAATTCTACATCAGTCTTTATCATAAAGCTTAATTCATTCTGGAAATACAGTCAGGGTTCTATAGTACTGTAACTTTATTTAGGATTAAAACATCAGCTACAAGTTCAAGATCTTGGTTTTGTGGCCTGTAACACTCCACTGTCCCAATTTCAAGAAAGAATGAATGACCATTTTATGAAGTTTGGTAATCCAGGTCCAGCAAGTAAAAATCTGCCCCAGATCTGGATCGCTGTCTGGGACAAGTCTAGTGTGTTCTCCGTGTGTCTGTGCAGGTTTCGAAATGCTGTAGGTGAATTGGCCATGTGAAATTGACCCGTGTGTGTATGTTTCAATCAGTGTATTTTGTAAATTTTAAGCTGAAATGTTTGTAATGTGCACAAATTCAGGAATATGGATGGGACAAACACGTTCTCTGCAATGTTAAATCTGCAACCCAGTGAAACCTTTTTTTCTTTATTGGTGGAAAATTTGGAAAATGGTGAAGAAGACAGGTGAGTCATCTAGTATGTAAGTGTGTAGTGTTTTCCAAAGTAAAAGATCTCATTAGTCATTATATGTGGTGTGAGAGTGTGAGTGTTGGCAGGAGCAAGTGCAGGGTGACGAGTGATGTTCCTCCTTCAGAATATCTTGCCTTAAGAAAAAAAAATGTAATTTCTAAATTCTTTTAACTTTGGAAAAAAAAAAAAAAACTCTGTTGCATGGAATACATTTTTATTGCTTAGTCAATTTTACAAAATAGAACATTATTGCACAAATATATAGTAGTACATGTGTCTCTTCCCCTGCAGAAGTAATGTCTCGGGCTTGGGCAGGAGACACTGACTTACCAAACTCCACCACCTGAATTTTATAAGATTCAGTTCTCCTCAATTTTCTCACCTGAACTTTAAAAAGCAACTTCACATAATAATTTAACAATTATACTATATTTACTCTAATTTGAGTTCAGGATTCAGTTCATCTGCTCTAAAATATTAATGTTGACCCAAATTCTAGGTCAGTCACAATTTTAGAGGTGAGGAGTCTAACCATTATTCTAGAAGTTTCTGTCAGGATTCAGTAACCGTTCAGATCTCTACATGGACACATAGAATTCCAGAACTTCAGTTAAGAGTCTAAAACATCTGTTAGAATTCCAAAACTCCAATGAGGACACTACAATAGCAGCTACGGTTCCTCAGTCAGGATTCTACATCATCAGTCTTTGTTCAGAGCATCAATCAGGATTCCTTCGAGAGCTTCAGTCCAGACTCCAGGACAGCAGCTGTAGTTCTAGATCTTCAGACATTCTACATTGCCAGCTCTACTTTAGCAATTCAGTCAGAACTTTAGAATGGCAGTCAGGATTGTAGAACATCAACTATAACAGAAGACTATCTGTCAGGGTTCTAGAACTCCAGCGTGGACTGTCCATCATATGCTCTATTTTAGAAATTCAGTAAAGAGCCTAGAATATTGGCTCTTGTACTAGAGCTTCAGGGTTCTAAGGCTATGTTGAGGATTTGGGAACTTCAGTCAGGGGTTTAGAACATCAGCTCTATATCTAGGCCTTCAGTCAGGGTTCTAAAACGTCAGTCCAAACTCTAGAAGAGCACTTATAGTTCTTCAGTCACTAGCTATATTTCAGAGATTCAGTAAGGATTCTTGAACACTATTCTAGAGCATCAGTTCGGCTTCTAGAACTCCAGTATAGATTCTACAACACCAGCTCTAATTTAAGACTTCAGTCAGGACTCTTGAGGAGGGAGGATTCTAGAATATCTGCTCTAATACTGGTTCTGAAGCTCCAGTCAGGTTTCTAGGACATCAGCTTGAATTCTAGTGTTTCAGTCAGAGATCTGAAACATTTGTCAGGATCCCAGAAGTTTAGTTAAAAGTCTAAAACTTCAACTCCAATTTCAGTCTTCAGTTAAGATTCAAAAACTTGGGTTCAGATTCTACCAAATCATTCTGTTCCTGCAGTTCCTTCAAGGTTCCTGGATCAGGAACTGCGTCCCACACCGTTCCTTCACTAGACAGCAGTGACAGTGAATAAAACTGGAACACGTTACAGTGATGCACATAAAACACACACATTTTGTGCACTATGACCAGACGTATGGTTGGTGCCAGTTAACACAATATTCAAAACTATACTCACTGAAAACAGTACAGCAACATCAGTCCAATGACAATTACTCAAGAAAGGACATTTAACATGAAACACTTCCATACACCAGTGATGAAATACGGTCAGGGACTTAACACTGGATTCCTAAAAAGTGTGCTTGAAATACAGAGATCAATATCACAGTCGGTGACTCTTCGGTGGAGTTGTGAGGGGATAGGACAGTACAGATGCAACTTACACCCGTCTTTGGAATAAAATCAAATGTGGGTTTGGGAAAGATAATCTCTTCTAGGGAACAATCTCTGTCTTGTTTTCTCTCACTGTCCTGCTCTTTTTCCATAGCTGTACATGAAAACAGCCATTTTCACAAGGCACACAATGAAACCTGAAGTAGAACTTGTACATTTTAAAGGGCGTCCAACATGACAGCATGTATGAACGTGAAATATGGCATCATTCAGAAGACACATTTATCAATTTCTGTTAAAGCACATTCATTTTTATGCAATTAGTACAGCTGTCAGTACTGCACCCAGCCAGCTGTATGATCTATATATATATATATCATATTTATTAATGATGTAATGAAGTCACTAAAGTATTGTAAATTAAAAAACAATATATATATATATATATTTGAATAAAATAAAATAGTAGTTTAATAAAACTAAAGAAGGGAATAAAATAAGTTAGGTAGGCTGCTGCTCTTTCTTATGGGCCATTGGTTTGCTATTGGTACGTGTTCCTCTACACTTCACTCTCCAGTCCAGGCGAGGCGAGCGGGGGCGCTGCTGAGTCCAGCCCAGGCCAAGGCCCCAGTGCAGGCTGCTCTGCTCCAGCAGGAGTGTGTCAGTGACGGGGTTCCTACAGCACCAAAAGGGTAGAATAAAATCCACTAGAGAGCAGTCTCTGCATTCATCTTGTTGCACCCATTCTGGGCTCCTTCCATGTTCACCCTAACACACGCCACCTTCTCCTGACTGAGAGAGAGAGAGACAGAGAGAGAGTTCATGAGCTGACAGATGACAATATTATAAATTATGACCAAACAAGTTGAAGTGGAAGCAAAACCAAGCCTTTGTTTATATTATATGCTTACTATTTACTTTTATCTTCCATTTATTTATTTTTTCAGGTTGATCAAATATAATTATAATAACTGGCTTTCTTTGAAAACATCCTATTTTTATTTTAAGAATATATACATTTTTAAATATTTTGACACAATTTCATTTTCAGAAATGACAACTATAACTAAAGGACACAGAACTTTACATTTAATACTAAAAAACCTTGTAGAAACAGATGTGATTCTCATGTGGAGGGCTTCTATAAGTGCTCAGGATTCTCATCACTTCAATCAGTTCAAAGCATTCCTGATTTTTACGTTACATTTCTCATTTAACATTCTTTATTTTTTTTGCCAAATACACAACTCACTTTAGGACAGATTCTTGTAAAGCCAAACACCACCTCTTTATTCTGCGGCCAATGCACCATTACAGAGCAACCAGAGTCATTACATTATATCATTACATCATTACAGAGCCGACACAACGGCTAACAAATGCCTCTGTCAGTCAACATCACACTAGTTGTGAGGAAAGGATACAGCCAATTGTGCTGTAGGACTCCAGCCTCTGGTAGCAAGCAGCAAAATCCTGGATCCAAATCATCTATCCTCCGATCATTATGCTAATGCATTAGACCTTTGAGTCACTTGGAGCCCCCTTGTTTACAGTTTTACAAATGGTAAACATAAACTGTCATATTTTATGTTTGTTACGTTTCAAGTAACATTTCAAGCCTTTTGTTTTAAATGTTGATAATTTGAGATTAAACTAAATATCTGAGGTTTAAATCAAACAGACTCATTTTGTAGTAATGATGGTGCATCGTAACCCTTCCCGCAAAAGAAAGCTGCCTTCCTCTTTATTTTACAAATGATTTTTAAAAGAACATTCTGCAGTTGCATGTTTATTTACGTACATTAAGTGTATCTTTAAACATCTGGATATTTGATCTTTATTTTGACTGTAAAAAGGGGGTCTTTTTTATTTATTTATATTTAAGGGTGTCTGTAGTCAGAGCATCTATTAGGAAAGGAAACTACCTCTCACTCTTCTTCATGGTGTTTGATGCAACAGCTTTCCATGCAGAACTCTTGTTCATTTCGTCAGTTATATTAACAATCGACTGATCAAGACTGCATGCAGCAGAGAAACACACACAAACACACACACACACACAAAATAACAATAAAACAAAAATAACATGCAACGATACAAGACAAAACACACATTATATTATGGAATGACGTGAAATGCAACACAACACACACAACACATACATCATTTCAGAGACAGCCCATAATATGCCGAGAACTGCTGGATGATCATTTAAAAAGCCATACAAGTTCGCCTTCGTTTTGCTTCGGTTAAACTATCAACAGCAGTGGCGGTGTGAGTTTAAACCAGGCAGCTGTGGTTAAATTCAAATCTCAGTTCTGCCTTACACCAAACACTGATTCCTCTTCATCCACTCTGAAGGAGAAGGCTGCTGGTCTGTGTGACCTGCACAGACGTAGCATGTAGCACACCTGATGAACAGGTGCATACAGTGCAGCCGCAGAGCAATTGCAGCATTTAGAACCTGCACTCTCTCCATTACAGCAACCAAAAAACTGTTCACCAAGGCTCAGCGTAACTTTAAAAACCCAGTGGTTTAATAACTGGGGGATTTGTTGTAACTTTAGGCTAAACAGAAAGGGTATTATGTACAGTGACACTGTGAAGTCACACTAGTTTGTAGTTTCGCATACCTGCCAGTGTGAGACTGCAGTGGGATCTTGAGCATATTCCCGCCTCCTCCTCCTGCATACGACAGTCTTGCTTCTTCCTCCTCTTCCAGACACTCCTCAGCCTCCTTTTCAGAAGAGAACCAATCAAGCAGCTTAAAGGTGACTACTTTATTTTTGATTAAGTAGAAGAGGAAACATCAACATGACATTATTATATGTTTACATTCTTTGGACTGTAACACTGTCACTCTAACCCCACCTGTGATCACTGGACCACAGCTACTAAGTAGCTAAACAGAAATCACGTTGCAATCAAGTTGCAGCAATGGTACAACATCTTGAATCTTTCAGCATCGACCAGTTGTTCTGTAAAAGTGCAGGTTCTGTGGGAATATTACAAGGTGATCTAAAGCAGGTTCTACTCAATTCTGCATAAATATCTATGTCACCTTTAACTCGGCATATGTTGTGCTCGGATCTCCCGTACCTGCTTAGCTTTCTTCTTCTTATTGTCGTCTTCTTTCTTCTTCTTGCTTTCAGGCATTAGATCATCCAGCCAGCTCAGCTCTCTCTTAGTGAAGAAGAAATCCAAAAGCTTCCGGATAAACACCAGTGCCAGCACCTGAGACATTAAGGCAAAGAGTGGTGTATGATGCTGAGACTTCTGGCATGATGCATTATACCTGATGACGTACTGAGAGACACACACACAGTATAAACAGTATTATCCAGCTGGGGCACCTGCTCATCCATTGGAGTAAATGTCTCTATTGTTCAGGGAAGGCATTCTGCTAAATTTTGGCGCATAGCTGTGAGGATTTGGTTCTCCATGGGACTCAACCAAGCTTTGTTCTACAAACTAGCTCACAAGATTAGACAGACATAACGTTCTACTGCGTTTATTTTCTATCTGCATCTGTTCCGTGGTCTGGAGATCTTACAAGTAGACACTGTTACTGCTGAAAGAAATGATTTGAACACATGAAATAGTGATTGTGCAACAAGCTTGTCTATACCATCATAGGGAATACGACACGGGCAGAGGAAGCTTTGATGACCCACAGCAGCACCAGGCATGTTAGCTGCACCAGAGTGAAGACGTGGACCTTCCACAATGGCACGTAACGCAGGTAGATCAGATCCGGCTGATGTTTTGCCGGCATGCCAAACAGTTTTATCCTGTCAAAGAACTGAGGGGACAAGTATATAAGGGAATCTGGACAGAGCAAGCGAGATGAACAGGAAGTTATGTACTAGAACTAAAGAAAAGAGCAGCAGATTACCTGTATGCCTTTCAGAGAAGAAACACCCATATAGAGAAAGACTCCGTACAGCACCGGCATGGGAATAAACTACAAGTGATAAAAAGATATTATTCATTTATACACTTTCACTTATGGATAGAATGTATGCACTCTATATTTCATAAGGTTCAAAGTGTGTATATATACTGAACACACTCTATATATCACCAGGGCTCTCTCTCTGCAGTATCTATTTATGGATGTGAATGGTCCTGCCTGCAAGGGCTCTACATTCAAAGGCACAGCACCGCCCAGTACTCTTACCTTTAGCACTGAAGTCATGAACACGGAGCAGCCCATCAGAGTGAAGATGAGGACTCCAGTGAGGCGCTGTTCTCTGATGCCCAGGAACTTGGGCTGTTCCCCTGGGGCTGAACAACTGGACTCCAGCTTCAGGCTGTTCACATGGGAGATGGACAACACAGTCGCTGCCACAAACCATGGCAACCCCATCATTGAACAGACACCCAGCATAATCGCCACAACCAGCAGATCCAGGTGATACCCACAGCCTTTCTGCAGGGAGGGAGAGATGTGAAACACACAGTAACATGCTTACACAATGATTTTAACACTAGGTTTAGAGCTTCACAGGTCTTAACATCATGCAATCTGCATACTAACATACTGCACTAGCATCAAACTGTTCTGCAAAAGACTCACATAAGCAAATGTATCAGAGATTTCTTAGTTCTAACTGGTTTGTATGGGAGTACAGGATGATGCCTGCAGTTTGCATGGTGCCAACTGGTGGCGGTCTCCTATATCCGGGGTCGCCAACCCAAATTTGACCATCAAGTGTTGCTATTTGAATAGCAGTCACATGTGGCGGACCACTGTCCTACAATAACCATTTGACACCAGACACGTCTTGGCTGATCACCTGCATCTGGCTAAATGTAGTAAATTAGATCATCAGTCTTATTATGGCTTCAAGGTTTAGCTTAAAAATTAATAACTGGTGGAAGTTGAGGTGCAATCAGGTACAGTGCCTCAGTAAAGTTCTCATAGCATTCCACACTTTTCTACTCAACATTCTACACACAATAACCCACGACGACAAAATGAGAAAAGTTTGTTTGAAATCTGTTCAAATTTACTAAAAATAAAACATTAAATTATAACACGTGCATAAGTATTCGCACCCTTTGCCACTCAAAAGTGCATCTTGCTTCCACTGATCATCATGCAGATCTTTCTACAGCTTGATTGGAGTACACCTGTTGTACATTCACTTTGATTGGACATGATTTGGAAAGGCACAGACCTGTTTATGTAAGGTCCTATAAGCCATAAAGCCAAACATATTGTCTGTAGACCTCAGAGACAGGATTGTGTTGAGAGACAGATTTGGGGAAGGGTACAGAAACATTTCTGCTGTAGTAAAGGTCCCAGTGACCACAGTGGCCTCCATCATTCATAAATGAAAGAGGTTTGGAACCACCAGGACTCAGTCATAGAGCTGGCTGCCTGGCCAAACTGAGTGATCGGGGTAGAAGGGCCTTAGTCAGGGAGGTAACCAAGAACCCAGTGGTCACTCTGACAGAGCTACAAAATTGCTCTGTGGAGAGAGGAGAAGCTTCCAGAAAGATAAAACATTTCTGCAGCACTCCACCAATCAGGCCTGTATGGTAGAGTGGCCATATGGAAGCCACTCCTCAGTAAAAGGCACATGTCAGCTTGTCTGAAGTATGCCAAAAGGCACCTAAAATACTCTCAGATCATGAGAAACAAAAAGTTTGAACTTTGTGGACTGAATGCTAAGCATCATGTCTGGAGGAAAGCAGACATGTACAAAGATATCTTTGATGATAACCTGTTCCGGAGCACGCTGGACCTCAGACTGGAATGAAGGTTTATCTTCCAACAGGACAACGAACATAAACACACGACCAAAATAACAAAACGAGTGGCTTCAGGACAACTCTGTGAATGTCCTTGAGTGGCCCAGCCAGAGACTGAACTTGTGTTATATTTTTGTTTTATTTTTAATAAATTTGCAAAGATTTCAAACAAACCTTTTTCACTTCAGCATCATGAGGTATCGTGTGTAGAAATTTGAAGGATAAAATTAATTGAATTCATTTTGGAATAAGCCTGAAATACTTTCTGGATGCACAGTAATTAATGATCAGCTCAAACTTACCTTGAGCTTGTGCTCTTTGCGGTTGATGATGACTGCAGTGATCTGCTGATCCATGAAGATGAGGATGGTGCAGAGAAGAGCAGGAATTACAGATATAAGCAGAGTCCACCAAGGATTACTGTCCAGTGGAGAAATGAACCAGCCACGGTGTTTAGATGTGGGCTACACAAACACACACAGAGGATCCAATGTATAGCAGTTTAAGCAACAAATCAGATGTATTCTACCTGGAAGTTATGTGCTGCTTAATATTTCATTTATAGGCCATGTGCTGGGACTGTGCTGAAAATGAACATGTTTGCAGAATATGAGAATTTCTGAATGGCAGATGCTAACATAATCCACTCCATTAACTAACATTATAAGCAGTTAGTAGTCAGTATGAAGCAGTAGTCAGTTTACATGGAGGTTTCTCTGGAAATTAAATTTAAACTTCATTAACCTCTAGAATCTGAGAACAATTTTGTAGGAGGGTTTTCGTAGTTTGATGTACTTTTATTCACCAAACATTAGATTAGCAGAGAGTGACGACACAGGCCAAATGTTCAGGATATTTTGAGATAGCCAGGCATATCTTTATTTGCAATATAAATAACACAATTTAGATATTTGTATGAATAAGGACTAAAAAACACCTCAGAACATCTCAGAACCTCTGCTGTTTTTGGGCTGAAAATGCAAAAAGAAATTGATTTGTAATGATCAGCTTGACAAAAGTAACTAAATTTTCTTTAATATTTTTGTTATTCATGTATGCATCAGTAGTATCCCGTCTCCTGACTTTTATTATGAAATTTCGTCAATTTTCCTCATTCCTCTCATTTTCCTCAATTACTCAATATCTGGGTCAGTTATGGCATTAGCTCCAACCCCTTGATGATCTGTTGGACTCGGCCTTCATGTCGAGCATGTACATGTGGACAGAGCAGTTTGTTATGATATGTGTATCATGTCTGTAGATTAATTTGATCCAGAGATTTGAATCCTAGAACATGTCATGTTACTGCTCTCAAAGTGCGGCTCTCATATTCTAAGAGTTAATGTTGGCAGCTCAGAGGATAAACAGAGGCATAAATTCTGAATAGCTCGCGAATAGCTCGCGAATAGAACGCGAGTGGGGGCAAGGCTAACAGCTAACAGCATACTGCAATGAGAGGACATCAGTACTATCAGGTAAGACTCTGACATAATTATAGTGATATGTGGATACTGTGAGCTTTTCCAGGGCCATAAATCAACCAATAAAAATCCTTCGTATTTTTGTTTTGATACTGTTTATACAGCAAATACAAGTGTTGCATTCTATGACACTTTTAAAGCATTAATCCAAAGATCTCATGAAACAAATAAAAAATAGGTTTGGTGTGTTTGTGTGACTGTCTGTGTGTTACCTCAAAGCGGTCAGGTACATTGAGTTTGGGAGATGGAATCCCAATCAGAAAATCCACCAGTACCATCACCATTATAGTCAGAAACACTGCAAAATCACTGATAGTGGAGCGAACCTACACACACACAAACACACGCATAGAGACACATACACACCTGTAAACAATGACCATGAAACACAGCTGATTTACACTCGGTAAGTCTGTCTCTGTGTACAGAAATAAATAAAGGGTGTGTTTGAGCAGACATAAACTGTGGTCACCCTGGTGGGGAAGTATCTCTCTGTCTTGAACTGCTTGAGGAACGAGGAGAGGAAGAAGGTGGTGAAGAAGAGGATGATGGACCAGAAGAGCACATCTGGGATGAAGGGTCCGTGATGTCCGCACGCAGAGCCAACAAATTCACCATTGAGCAGCTTACACATCTACACACAAACACATACAACAATACTGACCCACTCATCATGATATACTGAAAGACATTATGTTGGCCTTAGAGTAGAGAAGCATATGCACAGAGATGTGTGTCTACTAACCGACACGTTCAGCTGATTCCATGGTATTGAATCTGCACTGTGTCCTGTTTTGTTCCACAGCTGCAGCGTCTCATTGGATACTTGATCTGGAGCTGAACACTGACAGCTACAGGACCCACAGAGAGACAAACAGGCACATATTACACTACACTCCCTACAGAATAAAGCTGAAGTGTTTGGTATATTCAGGCACTCTTTCAGCTGTGCCATAGAAGAACCACTTTTAGTTCCATAAAGAACTATGTTGGTAGTAAATAACCGAAGGTCTAAAGCAGGGTTTCTCAACCTGTGGGTTGGGAAGCGTACTCTAGTGATCTTCAGACCCATCCTCAGTCCACAGTGGGCTAGTAAAGCCACTTTAAAATATACATTAAAATAATGAACATAAGTAAAAATCAAGACATCAACCATCTTTAAACTCTGAACATTATAAAAGTAACAGAAATGCACAAATAATAACATATCTCAGACCATAATATCAGTAGTAATGGGACATACTGTGGCAAGGCTTTGGAGTCTTGTAAGAAACATGTATCGCTTGCATTGTTACAGGCGAGTGACATCACGGATGACATCTGAAGCCTTGTTGGTTTAGCAAGTGGTTCGAGTGTTGGTGTACTTTTTGAACATACATGAAGTGCAATGAATATAGTCACCATCACGCCACTATTCATAAACACAACCACGGTCCCATCTTTGGAAAACACTGCTACAGTTTTCACATAAACATCTCCAGTCATAAATGAAAGTTTTGTTTGACATTAATATTACCCACACATCAAAAACATAGTAGATGAATGAATGAATGAACCACACAATCAAATGAAGGTGTTTTTATTTCTATTCTTGATAGAAATAAAATAATATTATTTCCATGCCCACACTGTTACAAAACAGCAAAGAGGCCATCACAAATAGTTGAGATGACAGTAAACGTTCTGATTAGAAGTGTGTATTTGAAGCCAAAGTGTGTATTTTTTTAACCAATTGGATGGAAAGATTCACGAGGCTTCATCTGACCATCTCTAATGCTCAGGTCTCTATGAATGCTCCATTAATTTTGCTATTCACTAAATGCTTATCACAAAAATCACAATAGCCTGTTAAAATGTCCTGTGAATTTTGCCCAATTGTTCACCCAAATAAGTTTATATTAAGGGTTACTTTACAACTTGCCACAACTGAATTTAACAGCTACTGTAATCATGCTGTGTGGGATCTGAGACAGCTAGGGGTGGGACAGTAAGGAAATAGCTGGCACAGATTACCTCGGTAGCTCGGACTGCTCTGATTACCTCAAAATATTAGTTCTCAGTTCTGATGTTTGGCAAAGGAGTGTTATCGCCTCAGGATATTGAGCTCATTGTCACTGTTCTTCTCTAGTATGAAGAGTAATGTTAGCTGCTGCTTTCTTCCCCCTGGTTGTGTGAGCTTCTCTGTGATGATGATGCACAGAAACATGTCAGTGGCATCACTGAAAGAACTATTTGAAGAACCTTTTTATAGTGTGTGGTAAAGATGTCTATATGTAATTATAAAATTTTTAAATTGTATGTATAGTCACTTTATAAAATACAGAGAAGAAGAGATTTTCAAAGATTTCAGCATTAAGTTCAGACCCCCAGCTTACTCATGTCCGGCCCTGTTTCCTTATGTCTTTCCCACAAATGTAAAGGTACATGTACAGCTGCCTTTTGTATTTCAGTATAAACCTATATAAATTTAATTTAAATAGGTTATTGGAGTCAGGTGAGGATGACACTGAGATGCAGGTTTAGCAGACCCTTTTTCAAGTTCATAAAGTCTGGTCTTCACCACAGGGTAATGGAAGTGCACCTCACCTCGAAAACAAGAGAGAACCTCAACAAAAGAGCTGTCAATGCTCAGCAGGCTGGAAAAAAATCCCAAACCAGTCATTAATAGGTTGGCTTCCAACAAAATAAGAGAGATGACATACAAACTCAGCAACACTGTTCTGAGTAGAGTGGTCGTTCAGCAAAAACCACTCCAACAACGTTACAGGACATTACCCTGGAGGTCGTGGTGACCTACAGGCCTCTCTTGCTTTGAGAAATATTAAAATTCATGAGTCCGCCTTCAAGCAAACACTGAACAAGAATGGTGTGCATGGTAGGATGACAGAAAGGAAGCCACCAGGAGAATTTCAATAAACCCAGAGCATAACCCAGGACTGATTCCAGTTACCACTTGTCCTTGTTTTTCTGGCAGATATTTAATGTTGGCAAATTTGTCTCAATGTCAAAGATTTGACATTTCAGACACGCAAATCGTAAAAGGTTTCCAAAGTGCGCGCACAGTAAGTGATAATGTAATCTTTATAAGACACATGACTTTTTCATGACTCCATTTTCACACAAAGTATAAAAATCAAACTAATGCATGAGTGTCCTCACCTATACAGGGTGAGGTTATCCAGGCTGTTGTGCTTGTTAACAGGGTAATGCTCGCCAAGGTGCACTAGCTTCTCCAGAGCCTCATAGATGAAGATAAGGCAGATTAGAGCAGCGAAGGCCTCCTCAGTGAAGCGAGTGATGTAACACACCAGCGAGCTGGCATCTGTGGCAACTAGCACTATGCAGAGGAAGGCCGTCCATAGGCCGATACTGCAGCGCAGGGACAGGTATGTCATCCCATAATCCCTAATACAACACAAAACAACAGTCACGGCATTGTGGAGAACAGTAATTTAGAAAGACTCATTCATATTTTTGTATGTAGCCTTTGAAGTGTAGACTTTCATCTTTAATTCAAAGGGGATTGACAAAGACTACATTAACTGATTTTCACAGGCTCAAAAGGCTCAAACGTTACCACAGATGTAGTGAAACAAAACAGAATTCTTTGATGATTAAAGAAAAATCATCAGTCAATCTAGTCAAGTCAAGAACACCCTCAAGGGGGTAGGCAGATCAATGTTAAAGTCTACAATTAAGAGACACCTTCACAAATTTCAATAAATTGCTTACATTAGGAGGCAAACCACTGGTAACACAGACAGAGAGGTCAAATTAGATTGGACAGATGAAACCACTGTTAACTTAGTAGAAGATAGAGATGGGATTGAAAGGAAGGGTTAATGGTCCGGAGCAATACAAAATCATCTGTCAAACATGATGAACATATCTGGGCCACTGGAGATTTTTGATCATGTAACTGCTGAATGAAGCAGCAGAGAACTATACTTCAGAGCTCAGATTCAATCAAATGCAGACAACTGACAGGAAGGTGCTTCCCACTACACACAGTATCCATGAGACGCAATAAAACAAGAGCTTCCTAATACAAATAAATAGATTTTTCTTAAATAGCAGAATCAGTCACCTGACCTCAACCCAATCAAGCAGCTTTTCAGTGAAGAGAAAACCGAAAGCTGAAACGTGGCTACAGTAAAGCAAAGCAGCCGAGTGACGAATTTGTTTTCCAAGTATAACAAATAATCCTTATATTACTTTTGAGTCTGTGAAAATGGAGATGCTGTGTAAAAAGGGCTGTAACCTCTAAACTTAATGCAAGATTTTTGTAAAACTTCTTGAATTACAGCTGAATTTCTCCACTTCAATCACAGTGAATTGAAATGTATATTATAGCACTCTAGAGTTTTGCAGTCATTCCATCATTTGTATGAAACTACAAATCAATTGTCCCAGGACCAGTAGAAATATCTCACAGTCCACCTTAAAAGCATCACAGTTTCATTCTGGTGCTAGTGGCACCAATTAAGTTCAAATGGAAAATTCCAGAAAGCCACGTGAGTGCAACTGTTCAAAGTGTGAGAATTCAACACTTTCTGAATCTAACGTCAGAAAGTAATAATAAGGTTGTGTGACAAGCCAAGCATACACTCTGCAATTTTGGAAATTTTGTGCTTTGGTTGAGCTGCGAGAAAGAGAGTAAGCGAGCGATACATTTGGACACGGAGTGTGAATCTAAACAAAACGTCCTGGCTAAATAAGTCTGACACCAGCCAGGGCTTGTTGAACATTTTCAACGTTCAGGATTTTATGGCAGTATAGCAAATATATAAATAAATGTAAAAGGAATAAATAAAAATGTAAAACGATTGTGAAAAATGTTAGTCTGGAGTCCTGATTATGCCATGGCAAGTTTTCCGGGAATGAAGAACTGTAGATGAGTTTTAATTGATCCATTGGTCATTCTGGAAGGAGCCACTAGAGGACAGCACTGTAAAGGAAACCATAAACTAACACTGAGCAATTGTGACTCACTCGCAGAATTTGAAAAGGATTTTCTCAAAGACTAGCACAGGCCCTGTGCTGCCCAGGATGGTCAGAGGTTGTCCCGCAAAAAGAGAAAATGCCACACCAGTCAAAGATGCTCCGAATAATGACTCTATAGCACTCTGGGGAGAGAGAGGGGGGGGAGGAGAGAGAGAGTGGGGAAAATCAATGGTTCTGAAGCACTACTGATCAAGAGACAGTCCTGTTTCTCTCAGTCCCTCCCCTCTCCCTCCTCCCTCCCTCCCACCTACACACACACACACACACACACACACACACACACACACTGACTGACACATGCACTCACAGGATACACACACAGGGTGAATAGGCTGTTTTTCAGGCTGCTGGGAGTCAATTCTCATACTCAGACTGTCCTTCACACACACACACACACACACACACACACACACACACACACACACACACACACACACACACACACACACACACACACACACACACACACTCACACAAAGCTAAGCTGTGTATACAAGATCTCTCTCACACTCACACTCTTAACATAAATGTCTGTTTGTGAATGTGTTTGTATTAACACTCACTATGTTGCTCTTAGTGGCTTCTCCCAGCAGTCCTCCGAAAGTGATGACTGGAGACATGCAGGCGCAGTACAGGAACAGTACAGAGGCCACACACTGCAGACTGAACCCATCCACAACATCACTCCAGTAAAATGGAGCTTTACGTTTTATATCATTGACCAAACCTCCAAAAATCCTGCAGCCGAGAGAGAGATTGCCAGAACAATTTAACGGGTGAACTATGCACAAACTTTGGATACATGTATACAGTTGTATTCATTAAAAGCACATTGACCTCAAAGGATCATTAATGTGATTATCATGGTGACATTTACACAGCTATGTGACCCTGTCCTTCAGAGATTGGCTTCAAGGTCAAACATATAGAGCTGTCTATAGTGCCTATGTCCCCTTCCATATTTCTATTATAGAAATTATATTTTGCATATTTAAAAGGTGCAAACCTTCCCTGTAATCTTTTAATATTCGACTAAAAGTGTGCATTTCCTGAAGGAAAGGAAGGATGGTCATACAGTTTAAGTGGTTCTCATTGCCAAGTAGTTGCTGGGATGTTGTGGTTGCTATGGTCTTTTTAACTGGTTGCTAGGTATTTGCTATTGTATTTCAAGTGGTTGCGATGTTGCTGTGCAGTTTGTAGGTGGCTGCTAAGCTGTTGCTAAATGATTGCTATGGTATCCCAGTCCTTGCTCCTAAAGTATTGCTACATTGTTTGGTCTTGATAGGCGGATGCTATGGTCTGCCACGTACACACCTTTGCACACAGCCCATGAAAGCACACAAAACTAACGGCCTCCTCAACCATCTTAACCACCGAGAAATCCCACAAAATGCTTCCTCAACACCTCATTGTCAGATAATTTTATTGTATTGTTCCAAGGGGATATATTATGTGCTTTCTCTGAATCACATATGTCACCTCTTCTATGGAAAGGCGCAGGGTTTGGTTCATGCATCAACCCATACTTATCATAACTAGCAGAGTCTGGATGTGATGATGTTGGTGATACTGGAGAGCAGCTCATGTTCTCCTGAAGTTGCCATCATGTTTGCAAGCTTAGACTTTGGATTTCTCCAAAGTGCTGGTGTGAATTTTGTGGGTATAAATATAACAATTCAAAACTGTTACTTAATAGTTTGGAGAATCTGGGAAAGTTTTACAGTTCCGTTTTGGTTCTGCTGGACTCCTTTTGAAGGAGGAACTCTGTTTGAAGTACAGAGTATGTCTGTTTCATGTACTGAACTAAAATGTCCTTAGCATACTTGAATAGAGTTTAACATTCTAGGCCACCTTAAAAATTAAGTGCTGTTCCAACCCGAGTCTATTTCCTGCAACAATAACATCTGACCATGATTTATCACTGTATCTACTGCAGCTTCCTGCTATAGCATTTTAAACTATGCTTCAAAGGGTTAAGCTTTAGTCAAATTCATAAAATTCTATAAACATTTGTACAGTAACAAAATCCAGACACACTGACAAGACAGGCACTGACAGGACCATAAATAATGGCTGAACTGGTCAATGCTCAAATACCTCTACAGTAGAAGTGAAGTCTTTTTATAGTGGCAGCCTGTGGGACCTGAAAGTATGATTACTTGTTTATTTCTCCGTCAATGATTCATATTTCATCCCACTGGAAGAACAGGGACACATTTCTTTCTACACACTCACAGCTGATAGTGAGGAGCCATTACTGAAGGAAGAGCGACTTCAGCTTTTTCCTCTGCCTCGGGCACAGAGGAGGGATATATTGCTTAGAAGCGCTTTCAAGAGAATGAACCCACCGCAGTAAATAATGGAAGACGCCATCTGTGGGAGGTGTATGTGCATGTGTGTGTGTCACCCCTATCTTGCTTCAGCAGGCTTGTATAGTATGAGGGTAAACCCTGTGTGTTGCTCTGAAGCAGAGTGAGACAAATTGGAATGAAAAGGCTTATCAGGAGCCGCTGACTCCAGGGAGCGCTCATATTGAACATCATAGCCAGATGAAAGGACAGTGCTGTGCCTATTCGTTTAGTTAATTCACCACACTCCTCCAGTTATGTAATGTCTTATGTAAAGCTTTTACTGAGGAATGATCAATTGAAGCAGCAAGGACCAGTGCTAGAGTTGTATGGAGTGTGTTAAAGCTAAAACATGTAGGGCAGGGATGCCTCCGGGACCACGATTGAGAACATTGGATGACCCACCTGTATTTTTCTTAATGTAAAAAGTAGCATACAGTCTCACTGAATATTCCCGAGCAAAGCTGAATACTGGAAACTGTGAACCTTAAACACTGCTGCTTCTGTTGAAAGTTAAAGGTCGTTAAAAGACAGTCAGAAAACCCAGTTGCCCCATGTGCCATCAGAAATAATACCACCGATGTAGATCACCCCTACCCTGCATATTTTAGAGATTTCCCTGCTCCCACCTGGTTTAAATCAGTTCATTAGCAAGCCCTTCAGTTTCACGAGGTGTGTTAACATGTTAAAACATGTGGCGCGGGGGTGCTTCCAGAGCCAGGTTTAAGAAACTCTGGTCTAATGTACTGGATATTAATGCAGTGGACACATCTGCTGTATGTGTATGATTGTGTGTTTTCTCACCTGCCCGTTCTCTGCAGCTCTGGTCCAGTGTGGTGTTCTTCTTCTTGGGTTGTTTCAGCAGAAGAAGTCATGCCGTTAGCCTGTGTCGGCCTCTTCCTCTTCATCTGTACCAGAGACAGAGGAGCACAAAGAAAGTAATACATTGTCAATATAATACGATACAGTCTGTTTTTTGGGGAAAATGCCGCAATATTTTAGCAGTGCAGTGAGCAGGGGTCCATTATGACTGTACAAAACCAGACACAGCAGAAATGGGTCCATGACCCACGATATACATAACATTACATAAACATTAAATATAACATAACCCTTAAATGAATGGGAGTTTCACCAACTGTATATTTATTTGCTTACCAGCAACCTGGCATTTATATTATACACACACAAATTCACCCAAAAACTGACTTAATAAGTGTTTAAAACAGTATCACAAAATATGTAAGTATACACATGTTATCTGACCATAACAAAAGATTTTGCTTTAAAATAAACTTGACCACAGCATGTAAACCATAACGGGACAACGAAAGAGAAAATGGAAACAGGAAGAGCGAAAGAACCATTTGACTGACAGTGGGGCTGCCTCACCTGTGACGGAACATTCTTGGGGGGCTCAATTCGAATGGTGGGGTCCCACTCTCCAGGAGGAAGGACAGTCACCTGATCCAAAAACTCATCAATGCCAGAGAGAAGATCTGCCCGATCCCGAGCTTTATACGCCACGTCGTGGAAAATCTGTCAGTGTAGGAGGACAGGTAGGAAGCATCAACAATCACACTGTCACAAAATCTATGATCACTGTCATCATCATTGCTGCAGTATAATAATCACAGTATCAGCTTTAAAGCAAAAAACACTTGAAATATCAAATGTAATCAATTTAAAATATGAATTAATTTCTAAATTATCAAAAACCCTTTTGTAAAAAAAAACTTTAATATTGTGGAAAAATACAATATTTCAATACAATACAAAATACAATAAGAGTTTGTATTTATAATATATATTAATAATATATATATTTTTTTTTTTATTATTATTATTTTTTAAACCCTTAATCTTTTTTAACCTTAAGGAAAAAAACATGGTAGAAACCAATTAAGTATGATGTTTTATATCTCTGTCAAATGTGGTGCTATTTATAAATGGACTTAATTTCAGTAGCAGTGAATACCACGCTGCTTAATGAACTTGTGTAAATGATTATGGTTCTTTAATGAATGTCTCACCTCATCGGTCATCAGTGTGGCCATGGAGCGGCCGATCTCATGGTACTGAGGACCTTTTCCATAGGGACCCAGCAATAGAAACAAGAACCTGACACAGAGACAGAAATATAAAAACTGTCAGATCTACCAGGTAGTTAAATATAAACCACTTCAAATACATATTACATATTACATTACACATACATTACATATTACATTACACATATTCTAATCATCTGTACCTAATGTGCTGCACTTGATTCTAAATTTATGCATTTTAAGTAATAATACGGGGTGTTCTAACCTAACCTTTCTTTGTTAATTACATTTTAACATTTATGTTTAAAATAAATTTCTTCAGTTTTATTTGTTTAATTATATTACATCCATCTCTCAATATTCTGGCCATTTGATTAAATATGTTAAAAAAGACAGTTATAGTTATCGTGTGTGTGTGTGTGTGTGTGTGTGTGTGTGTGTGTGTGCGTTACCTGGTTGGGACAGGCACCTCAGTGAGACCTGTGAGCAGTACAGCAGGTGAGAGACGAACAAAGGCTATGATTGGTCGATCTAAAAAGTCCACTTCACCCACTAGCACATTAGAGGCCTCTGCTCCTGGAGGAATCTTCCTCATGAAGTTCATATCCACCTGAGGGAGGGAGGTGATGATAAATGTGTGTGTGCAAATGTGTGCATGTAGGAAAGAGAGAACTCAACAGTGAGGAAAACGCACCAGTGCATGTTCTGCACTGAAATGCGCTGCACTGGTGCCAGTTCAACTGTACAGATTTCAAAACTTAAATGTACTGTAATCAACTACAGTTTTGAGTTTTGAATACAGCACGATAAAGCTATCAGGATATTTTCAAATATAAAATCTATATTCCACTACTGTCCACTATGTCCAAAAGTACCCAGATGGTGCACCCACTGTGCCCAAGCAGCGGCAAGAAGGTGGTAAAGACCTTCAGTTGTGGAGCAGTGGAACTGTGTTCTCTACAGTGATGTGTGTGTGTGTGGGTGTGTGTTACCTTGCTGAGGTCTACAGTGCTGCCATCTTTACTGTTTGGTTTGGATGATCTGTTTTCACAAGGCCTGCCTGCATCCAGAGAACCAGACAGAGAAGAAGCAGACACCAATGGACCTGAGAGAGCAAGCGAGAGACCAGTAGAGAGAGAAAGAGGTTTGAAGACAGAGAGAGAGAGATGTTAATGAGTGAACTACTCTTTGCTGTATTTGTTCTAAATAAGACAGAACTGTGGCTTCAGAACAGATCAGCACAGACAGAAGAGAGATAGAAGCACTTGCTGACCTCAGACCAGCTTCACCTTTTCTAAGAGACTTGAATGAAGACATGGACAGCATAAATCAGCATAAAGTATGTGCTTTATGAACATCATAAGATGGTGCTGAATTATGCCAAATGATGCTGAAGGCTATACACAGTGCAGGGACAAAAGAAATGGAGAACAACCGAAACCTTGACATAATGCATTTTTTCAGGCCAATCCTTATTTCTACTGTACCGAAAAATCCACTGAATCGAGACTTCACCAGATCAAACCAAATTACGTATACTCCTTCTAATGAAGGCACTGATCTACATTAACGTTAGCACCCTAGGGCAATTTTGTAGGTTGTTTTTGTACATTGATCTTCTTTTATTTGCCAAAACATTTGAAAAGTATTCATAACAGACAGTAACACACGCCAGATACTGTTCTTTTCAGGAGATCCTGGGCTACTCAAATTTGACTTCATTTGAGGTGTAAAAGAGATCATCCAGATCTTCAAGCTGAAAATGCAAGGATTTTGACACGTTATTTGTAATGATTTGATGGTCCAAATAATTCTGGCCCCTCTTGCTGATCAGTCAGAATCTGCATACAGATTGAGAACGTACATGTGGACAAAGCAGTAAAAACAAGCACGGAAGGTTCCTTTGGCATTTAATTGGTTACAATACTTTATGTTTGGATAGGGCAAATCTTGTGGTTTATTAAGCGTACGATGTCTGTAGGTTACTCTGATCCTGAGTTGTGACGTCTAGAAATCTAGCCTTGTTGCTGAATGAAACCAAAATTTAAAAGAAAGCCTTCCCTGTACAGTAAAGACAGTTACTCCAACAAAACCAGGGTTATCTCTTTAATTACCCTTGATTAAGGGAAAAAAATAAACAACAACAACAAATGAACAGGTGTCCCAATACTTTTGCCCACATAGTGTATTCTATACATTTCACACCACACACACAGACACCCCTTCTCAACTGATTCTTTACTTGGATAGGTGTAAGTTGAATGAATGTGAAGTGATGCCCATGGGCACCTGGGCAGGTTGGCATTCCTCAGATAGCCCTTAGCAGTATGGGATTACAGCAGGATTAGGCTGAGCAGAATGCATGCCAGAGATACCAACAAGCCTTTATTCAGAGATTAGCACAGGAATGCACACTAACTAAACACACACATACACACACATACCAGACTGTCACAATCAATCAGACACACACACACACACACTTACCCCATCAGAAACGCGCACAGTACGCCATGAGATTAGTTACAAATTTAGAGCATATAACATCTCCCTTATCCAAAAGAGCATGTCCTCTATGTACTGCACTCAAGCTGACACAAGCTAATTAACACATACGGACTTAGGGAAGAGGCTGTCGAAGTTTCACAGCTAAAAATACAGTATGCCCAGGGTGCACACACAATCTTCACTATTGCAAGAAAAGTGCCTAACTTTTAAGTTCACCACATATGTTAAAGGTTCTCTAGAACTGTATAGAGAGTCTGGTACTTGGATGTGTCGAACCATGAAACTCCAACACTGTTGATCCAGCTTGAAAAATGAGTCAATTTCAATTATATACATATATATATATATATATATATATATATATATATATATATATATATATATATATATACATATATACACACACACACACACACACACACACACACACACACACACACACATATATACATACATACATATACACACACACCTCAACATTTACACAATAAATCTATGGTCAAAGTTAACAAAAAAGCTTATAACAAAAGAGCTTATACGCTCTTGCTGATAATGGAAAGCCAATCACAATAGGAGCTAAACACCATCTGACTCAACTTGTTTTATGAAAACGGAAAACTAAGAGGCGACTAAAGCACAGAATGGCAATATAAGAAAGGTCATTTCCCTCAGAGCACACGGAGCAGAGACAAAGAGATGCCTGCATTAAACCGAAACACTCTTGTCTCCTGGCATGATGTTAGGTCACACTGACACTTTCCTTCTGTTTATGCTACTGACAATAAACAGCCCAACAGAGACACTTTTAGTTCCTGTGTAGAGCGCCACAGATCTGTGACTGATACAGCACAATATTCACTGCTCTCCACTATAGTAACCAGAGGCTTTGATCAAAACCTGCATTTCAGTCTGTTTAGTGTCAATTTTAACTGCTGATCTAAACATAGGTACTGAGCATCACACAGTACACCGTCTCTGCCCTCTCAAAGGGAGGGGTGAGTGGTTCCCTTGTATGAACTCTGTACATTTAGGAAGTGAAGGCCTTGTTGAGTTAAACATAGTCCTGTTCTATGCCTTCTCTTGGGATCACAGGCGCTGACTGCAAAAGAGGCAAGAAGGTATAAATAAAGTTTAACGGTGGAATTGCCGCTGTAGTTTGATGAGTCTTTACTGCATCACCAAGTAAACACAGCAGAGCCAGAGGGCCACACACACACACACACAATATTCATCTACCCACACACTGGAAAGATGAGCAGAGAGGGATATGCACAACATGGTTACATGCATGAATTGATGAAATGGGTTGATGCATAAGTGTCAGGCTAGATGGACCAATGAACCAACATGTGCATGATCGATGGATGGATGATTGGTTGGATGGACAAATGAAACAATGTGTGGATGATGGATGGGTAAGAATTGTAGAGCATGCAAATAGGAAGCATGCTGGTCGCATATAAAGTGCATGCAAGGTGAAAGAGAAGAGCCAATAATAAATGAATAGATGGATGAGTTGATCAACGGACATAAGTATGGATAGAAAAGTAGCAAAGGAAACTCTTGGTCACTTGGCCAGAATGGAGAAGTGATGAATCGGATGGACAAATGAATCAATGGTGATGAAAGAGTGAGAGCAACATGCTGACAGGTGCTTTCATGTCTGTTCTGTAGCCATCCTCACACTGGCAAGACTACACAGATGTTGCCTTCACAGCTGCTGAGAGTCAGTCGTCGTCTTCTGCAAAAATCGCTTCAGTTTCCTCATCTTCCACTGGAGGCGACACCACGACCGAGGGGATGTCCAGGTGTACTGGGGGTCTGTGGGTGGAGTCAGAGCGTCGCGAGGATGGTGGGGTGTTCTGGGGGGAGGGGTTGGGGGAGTGGCCATGGGTTGGACCAGGGAGGAGGTGGTTGAGGAGCATGGAAGCAGCGGGACTTGCCGCGTCTCTGTGACAGGTTTGAAATGGAACCGCCCAGTTTAGAGAATTGCGGAGGCAGACAACCCGTCACCTATAGATGACAGAAGAGAGGAAGGGTAGGAAGAAGATAGAGAGAGAGGGAGGAGGAGGATGAATAAAAGGAGCAGATCAGGGAACAGAGAACTAATGAATCCATGCTCCGATCTGAATACTTTCAGAGTACTATTTAGCACAGGTTGCACAGATTTTGCAGAATGCTGGCAAAATTCAGATTGTTGAGTCTTGACTTTACAGGTCAAGGGAAGCACACTGTGTGCTTTCTGTTTTGCTGTGCAATTACAGCAGTGCATTAAAAAGATGTTCATACCCACTTTTCACATTTTCCACATTATACCCTGGCCCCACTGGATTTTCGTCATAGACCAAACACAAATTAGCAAGTCTTTGTTAAAATAAAATGTGCTTTTCTTTTTTTACACGTTTTTCAAAATGTGTAATGAATAAAAATCTGCGAAGTGTGGCATGCATTTATATTCAGCCCTCTGTACTCTGAAACCCCAAATCAAATCTAGTGTGACCAGTTGCCTTCAGAAATTACCTAATTAGTAAAGTCCACCTGAGTGTAATCTATTCACAGTATAACTACAGATGTTCTAGTGAAGGCCTCAGAAGGAGTTGTTAGAGGCTAGGGATCTAGAGAGTCAGGAAAACCAAGAAACACACCAGACAAATTGAAAGTAGGCAGCAGAGGTAAAGTAAATATGCCAAACTCACAGGAACATCTCACAGAACACTGTTCAATCTATCATTTATCCATCATCCATCAATGGAAGGAGTATGGTACAACTGCAAATGCAAAATGATAGGTTTGGTGGAAAAATAACACTATATACTATCAACCAACCCACACTTCCCACCATGAAACACGGTGGTGGCTATTCTTCAGCAGGGAAGCTGGTCAGAGTTAATGGGGAGATGAATGGAGCTAAATACATGTAATCCTGGAGATAATACTGTTAAAGATTGCAAAAGACTCGAGTCTGGGGTGTAACATTGAAAAAAAATGTGGAAATGTTCATGGGGTATGAATATTTTTTCAAGGTAACCAATACAAAGAGAAAGATGCGAGCAAAAGGCCCTGGATATGAAAACAGTGAATTCCAGTTGATGATCTGTTTATCAGAACATGGTTTATTCAAAGGAACCAATTCCACTGCTAGAAAATGACCCCTATTTCCTTTCCATCCACATATTTAATGCAAATTTTGACACACAGACTAAAAAGCAGCTATTAAATATAAGTGACTAAGCCTTGCATGGAGGTTTTCACTTGAGGTTGAAACGTTCTGTTTCTGCTCAGCAGTTATAACAAAAAAATGACAGAAAGCAGCAGGTTCCGGTGTAATGAAGGAAGAATTCAAACATACCTTAATCATGTCAAACACAAAAACATATATATAAAATATAAGACAGTATAAGATTTCTGCTGTGGCCTTGTTCCTAAGCTGTTCTGTCTCTGCTCTCTTAACATAAACACAACCTCAAAAAGCAGCTGCTCAACATTAAAGGGATTTCTGCTTACTTGCTCCATATTTCTAATTCATCAAAGACCTCTTTATACTCACTCCATCTTTCAAACTCGTGAAATACTTCTGTACACTCACTCCAAATGTAGTTCATTAGCCTCTTGTACATAATTAAACTAAATTCACTTTAATTATTCTAACACTGTTTACACCAGACAAAAACATGCACTTTTACATGTATAAAGATGAGACCAGAGTTACACATAAAATGCAAGTTAACACGTAAATCATTTCCATTTACACAACTGGTGATTTCTCAAAGTGGTAGAGTAGAGACTAGGTGTGAATAGTTTTGAAAATGGTGGGGATTCCAAAACGTGGTGTAAAACTGCCGTTCTCAGATTTCCCAGTAGCCCAATGGGAAATTTTAAGGACTATTTGTAGTGCCAGTACTGTGAGCTGTGGTCCATTATCTACTGAAGAATAAACACAAGAATCGTCTCCTAAACAGAGGAGAAGATGGAGGGAGAGAGAGAGAGAGAGAGAGAGAGAGAGAAATAAATACTCATTAACTTTTTTCCAACAGATGTATTTCCTCTAGCCTGTTTGTATCCAGATATGGTGGGCCATATGACACTATTTTATTGTACATAATATTCTTTTTTGAGCATATCATCAATGACATCATCAGTGCTTAAGGAACACTGACCAAGTACACACTTCACTATAGAGTGTAATTAGTTCTGTTTAACTGGATGAAATGCAGTCAGGAAGAGTATGTGAATATCAGTGCTGCCAGGGATGCATTTTGTCTGCATGTAAAACAGCATAATAAATACAATGATAAAATATTTTTACCATATGGCCCACTGTTCAAACTTGTAACATGTGGTCAATATGTGTCTCTAACTACCTCCAAATCTGCTTTGAGTCACAATGTGTCCTGGGTATGTTTACATCTGGCTTGTCATCAGGTCAACTGAAATCCAAATGTGTTTCAATCTCCAAAAAATGCCTGTTAGTCATGTATAAACAGACTCTTTGTGATATTTCATTGTTTCTTTAACTTATCTTACAGTTGGATGGAAATACAACTAGTTTTAACCCATTTACAAAAATACATATGTGTATGAAATGATCTGAGCTGTGTATTATAATATCGCATTGGGTTAACTGGAATTTTGCCACTGTTCTGTAAACATTCAACCTCACAACAATGTAAAAACACCACCACATGGATAGGTCAGTTCGTGGAAGTTCTGATGTAGAGGACTAGTAAAAGTTATAAAGAAGTGTGTTGATGTTTGTCTGGGTATGGGAAACAGAGAAGGGCTAAGAAAAAACAAGACAGAAAAAGACTGAAATGGCTCTCCTGGGTATAGGAAGTATGCCATGCACGGAAAGAGGCCAAAAGATTGGTTATGAGGGTTTATAAAGCAAAATTCATCAGTCATAGACATGCTGATCACAATTTTGGGTAAACCGACAAAGGAATCTCTTGAGCTGTGGTGCAGGAAAAAGAGAGATACAACTTTTAGTTAGTCATAATTGTCAGGTGCAACTGATACCCATATTAATTACAGATCATTTATCATAACCCGGAAATTGCATAAATGACACATTTAGAAGAACATGTCATACCAGAAGACAGACAGAAATGATCTTAATCATATTAGGCATAAGTTAGTGGAAGTTATGAAGTCTGAACTGCACTTGAACCATGCACTGTAGACTGACATTGAAAAATTGTGAATCAAGTCGGGCCCCCGACTAATCACTCCACCAGTCCACTCCAAGGCTTTTCAGTGCAGCCAAACAGCAGAGATGGCATCAGTACAGAGCAGCTCTATCGCACCCTGAGACGCCCGCATCAACTAGCAAGCTTTACGGACTCACCTCTACTTACGTTTGGGTACAGGTGGTTCAGCCACGTTACTGTGAGTAATCACAGCTCAGGTCATGAATCTCCAGAGATTATCCCAGCTATTGTCCTTACACTCTTAAAGACTTGGAAATATAAAATAAGCAATTAAAAGAAAAAATGAATGAAATAAATGCTCAGAGAACAGAATGCATTTGACTCTTTCTCTCAAAGCAAATTCGACATATGTGGTTTTATATAAATTCATGTGAAAATGTGAGGAAACCCCATTGAATATTGAGTTTTGGATGACTTGCAGTTTCTTTCTATTGAGACCCATTCTTGGTGGTTCACTATATAATATTTTGGGTCATTAACATGTGGCATGGTCCACCTCTGCTTCAGCTTTTGGACAAATGGTCTCTGATTTTCCTCAAACTTCCCTTGGTAGAATACAGATTTCATAGAGATTTCTATGATGGAGAGCTCTCCATGTCCTGCTGCTGCAAAGCAGCCCCAAACCATGACATTTCCATCTCCATGCTTCACAGTTGGTATGAGGTGCTTGTGCTTAACTGCTGTTTTGGTTTGTGTCAAACATGTCTTCTGTTATTCTGCCCATATCGTTCCATTAGTCTTTGAAATTTTCTAGGTGTTCTCTGTCAAATATATGTCTCCCTTGATGTTTTTTGACAGTTAGGTTTTCCTCCTGATAAATGCTGTATTTTGACATCAACTGTAGTCAGAACTACCTGCACCCATGATGATATTTCAGGCTTGTTGGATGAATTCTAATGCATGTGGTGGTCTGTCAGCAGGATAAACCTGCTAGTTCATCCACAGCCTGGCTATGGTGGCAGTGGCATTTCTTTCTGGAGAACAGGTCCTCGCGATGTAATAGTGAGCAGAACATTTTACATAATGAGACTAAGTTACCCATCATTGATCATAGTGATATCACCACAACAGTGTCCACAGTAGTAGCCCAACTGTGTTGTAGCGCCATCCAAAATCACTAGCACAGCTTTATCATGCTGTCTACTGGCCTCCTCCAACATTGCTACTGCAGCATGAGTGTGCAAAGCGTCATTCCAAAATTGCTAGCAAAAGCTTTGGCATATTGACTACAGACCTCAGAGCCCTTATCCTATTGACATCATACCATGTGAATTAAAGTTAATGTTAAACAAACTAAATGCCTGAGGTTTATATAAGACAGGCTCCCCCAAAATCTGCAGCTGATGTGGTGCACCTGATACTGTTTGTGTGAAGATCAAATCTCCATATTTGTCCATATCCATATGTTAAAAAAGATAAAGGTCTTCATGGGGTGTCCAAATTTTTCACATCACTGCATAAAAAGGAGAAATAACTCATTTTTGCATTAATATTTTCCAATCTCTATTTACCACAAAAAAATGGATTCAACTTTCCAAGATTTACATTCCTACTACTGACTCTGTGGGCTAGGAGCGTTGTGTTTGAAACTATTCTATATAATTAGAAAGACTTATTCTAGGCTATTTAATTATACTGTTCGAATTGAAATAAAGGCTGGCCTCAGTAGAGAAGGAATATTATAACAACATAGCTATTCTCTGATGCAGTTTACTATTGGGATGCAGCGTTAGGGAGAGAGTCTGGAGAGAGGTTCTCACCACTGCGCTCAGTAAGGCGGGTCCAGAGTGTTTCTTGCCTATATCCAGCCAGGAGCGCCACGGCCAGCCCGAGACGGTTGTAGCTTCCTCCGTTCTGGTGGTGATGTGGCGGCTTAAGTCACGGCCTCCGCACCTTTTGCATAAAGAAAGTCCTCCAACTGAGCCAGATGCCATGCTGTCTATCACCATGTGTCTACAGGGCACACTGCCCAGAGAGAGAGAGAGAGAGAGAGAGAGAGAGAGAGAGAGAAATCTCATGTTATTCAGCACATTCCAGAGACTCTTACTAGGCTTGGCCAATCTACGATTTGGCAGTGTGGCACAGATCTTTTTTACTGCACACCTGCGATGTCCTCTATGGAGTCAGCCCTCATGTCCAGTAACACAGTGCCATTCAGAATGCAGCTGCGCATCTCAAACAGGCTGTGCAGAAGTGTGCTCATAAAGGGTTTACTCCACCTCTCTCCTGTCCTCCCACATCCTCCTCAAACTAGCCATCTACAGAGAGACAGAGAGAGAGAGTGAGAGAGAGAGAGAGAGAGAGAGAGAGAGAGAGAGAGAGAGAGAGAGAGAGAGAGAACAGAGACAAGGAGAGAGAAACAAGGAGTGAGAATGAAATAGAAAGAAAGAGTAAACAATGTAGTCAATCATAGACTACAACCTCTAAGCTCAAAGTGTGAGACTAAATGAACTCTGTATGCAAATGTAAGATAAAAATCTTAATATCTCTGCAGTTTCTGCAGGACAACAATGAGATGAGCTGGAGAGACAAAGTAGACTTTAGCATGAGTCTCCTGCAGCTCAAATTCGTCTCCTGAGATAAAGAACTCAGAAATCTCAAGTGTCTACTGGTTTACTAAAGACAGGAATCTCAATATGAACTTAAATAAAACAGTAAATAACAGAATCTGTTCTGACATGAGAAATGGTTGGGTGATTTTATTCATATTAACAGAGATATTGCAGAATCCTTGACCCTTGAACCTTTACTGGAACCCAGATAACCAAACTAAAGCTCTCTTACTTTGGACACATGAGAATAACCAATTCACTGGAAAAAAACATCAATTCCGATTGAAGGTACAGTTGAAGGTAGAGCTGAGTAAAAAAAAAAAAATCACATCCTGACATAGTTTAGCTGAATGGCAATACACAAGAAATTCCTTCTTCTATATTTAAACACTGAAATTTGATCTTCATTTCTTCTTTATACACACCGAGTCTTATGCCCCCTCCATAGTGGACACGTGAGAGCACAAAAGTAGGTGGAGAGGAGCAGAGTAGAGGAGGAGGTGAGAGCAGGGGGCAGAGCAGAACCTGATCTATTAAACTCAATATAAACTATATCACGTCAGCTCATGTCAGGCCTTGTTCATATCCTAATATAGGTATAAATATCGATATATTGTTTAGTCCCAGTTGAAGGTAAAAGAGGAAGAGGGTGACCAGTAATACGATGAAAGGATATAAACAGAGAAATCATGAGCTGTTAATAAATCTGAAGATACTAATACAGGACAGGACAGTCTGGGGGAACAATAAGATTTCTGTCATTTCTGTAATAACTCTGCAAAAAGATTTCTGTAATAACAGTTCAACCTGATCAGCTCATTTTAACTGAATGGGCTTCATTCAGTTGTCCTCCAAGACATTTGATAAGGGCAAGAAAGAGATCTAATGTCTCATTTTTGTTTAAAGCTATTTCTCATAAGCAGTTTTACTAGAAACATCTGTGAGCTGTCTCCTGAGACATCAAAGATCAACATTAGAGCAATAAAACCATCCTCTGGGGTTTGTCTGACTGCCTGCCTCTGTGTGCGTGTGTGTGTGTGTGTGTGTGTGTGTGTGTGTGTGTGTGTGTGTGTGTGTGTGTGTGTGTGTGTGTGTGTGTGAGAGAGAAAGAGACCTAGCAGTGTGTTAAATAGCTGCTTGAATGATAGAGAAAATTGAGGACTTTATTATGTTCCACAGGTATTAAAAGCCTGTTTCAGTAATCACATTCAGACAGAGGTAATCTCTCTGTCCGTCTCTCTCTCTCACACACCTCACTGCTCACTGCAGAGAGTTAAGTCATGGGAATAGTGACAGTGGCAGTATATAAAGCTGTTGAGTACCCCGTCCCTGTTTTCTCCAGACAAATAAAACATCAGTCTTATGAGTCACCACTGTGCTGCAGGTGCATCTACACTCCAGCGAAGCTCAAAAGAGTGTCCAGCTGTGATCCATTAAGTGCACATGCATTCATATAAAACCTCTGATACACACACATACATATATTGTTAATCATTTTACAAATGTATATTATTTTCCTTAATTATGAAATTGTGAACTAAATTATTCTTAATTTAGAGGAATACATGATCTTTAATATTTGCTCTCTTTAACTGTGTCACAATGACAAAAGGCATATGTTCTAATTTATTTTGATTAACATAGGCATATTTGCTGTTCTCATACGGTGTTCTGCTGCAGTTATATTATGGAACTGGAATGGATAAACATGAAACTTTTGGCACCCTGTCTAATGCCAGGAATGAGATAGAGGGCTGTAAAGCCCCCCGGCACACAGCTGTGCAGCAGTGGATCTGTGCCCTCTGGAATGATGGGGCTCCATCCAATACTTTTGGATGACTTGGAGATGAAGTAAGATGGTGATTATCCAAAACCCTGACTTCATTAAAGCTCTTGTTGCTGAATGCAATCAAATCATCACAGCAATGCTTCAAAATCTAGTATCTGGACAATAGAGACAGTCACTCCAACAAAAGCAGGATTAATTATTTTACTTTTTTTTAAATACCCTGGATCTTGGAAGAAAC
Source organism: Acestrorhynchus altus (assembly GCA_034509495.1). Taxonomy (NCBI): domain Eukaryota; kingdom Metazoa; phylum Chordata; class Actinopteri; order Characiformes; family Acestrorhynchidae; genus Acestrorhynchus; species Acestrorhynchus altus. Next base: position 11,167,359 of record CM067501.1, read on the forward strand.
TGTAAATGGGCAGGTGTGTCAATGCTTTTATCCATATATTCTTGTCATGCAAAATCCTGGGAACTTTACAGGAGAAAAAACTGAATTCAACAGAACTGTGTGAAATAAGATCAGTTAAATCGGCACCTTAACTCCCACTCAAAATTTTTTCCCTGCTGTCTTTCATGATGTTGAAACTTTCTCTCACTGAACTAACTGTCTGGAGGGAAGTTGACATGATTGGAAGTGAGCTGAGGTTGGATGTGCACACTGTCAATTTGCCTTGGCTATCAAAGCAACACCTACCTGGCAGTCTCTCTCCACTCAGTGTTACCGTGGCGAACTGAAAGTTCATCCAGCTCCGTGAAAAGCTCGTGTGGAACATGCTCCACATCACCGTCCTCGGTACCCAGAATGCACTGAACCCGCTGAGACGGTGTGTCTGCAGGGAAAAAAGTGAGACTTGAGTTGCGTGTGTTTCTGTGGCTGGGTGTTTATTTGTTGGTGTGTGTGTGCGTGTGTGCGTGTGTGTGTGTGTGTGTGTGTGTGTGTGTGTGTGTGTGTGTGTGTGTGTGTGTGTGTGTGTGTGTGATTTTGTCATATTCAAGGCCCGCACTACCTCCAGAGACTCTCCAGGTTTTCCATTAACAGTCTCTTTCACAGGCCTCTCACACACTGACTCACAGACACCTCTTACAAAGTCAGCTCAACTCAATTCTGCTAGTCTGAAAGGTGTTAACAAAAAAGGAAAACACAGGTTGGAGTTTTTAAACATTACCAAAGTCTGTGAGTAGAATTTGTAGAAGGAAGTAATCTGATATTGCGAGATTAAATCGGAACCTGTACAATTTATGTGAACATAAAATATACAGCTTAGGCAACAAAGAGAGCTTTCCCCAGATTGGATTGGATTCTTTTACCTTCGGACTGTTTAACGATGCAAAGAACTCATGAGATCTGGGATCAGATTTAGAAAAGCTTTCACAAGATAAAACCTAAAAAGAATCTTAAGATATAAACAAATAAATTCCTAATAATGGGCTTCATTCATCAACCATCCTCAAGAAGTGGTTTATTCTGACATCCCAGTTACGTATTTTTACATCATTAGAAACATTCACCCATGTTTTCATATTTGGTATTTATTTCATTTACAATGAACTCAGTCATTATGAGAGTAGATCTGAGATCAAAACACTCCATGAATCTTTTTTCTTAAGAGAAAATATAAGAAAATTCTGATAAAAGAGTAAAGTCTACCTAAATGTGACACATGTGACGTAATTGTTCATTGGCTATTTTTTTTTCTTTCAAATAACATGAAGAAAAAAAGCATAAAAGGTCACCAAAAAAATGTGAATTCACATACATCAAAGAATGCATTAGTTGCATGAACCAGCCTTACAGTGGATAAGAAATAGGGCATCGATGCCCAAGTTATAATATTTTGGTTTCCAACCAAATGGACATGTTTGGATGTTCACAGTGTTAAATGTGCACAACAGTTGTTATTATTATTATTATAAATTAACAAAATATTAATAGAAGCTAGCTATAGTTAGTAATCATATAGTAATTGAATTAAGAGTAGAGAAGCTATATAGCACGAGTTAAGGTTCAAATGGTATTAGGGTGAATTGTGATCACAATAACATTGTTATATTGTCATACTGTTATTGGTGGGGAACTCCAGTCCAGCATGGATCGTTTTGTGCTTTAGCTGCAGCTTTGTGCAAAGCTGAATCGACTCACCCCTTATTTACCAGGTTTAGGACTGCTGGAACAGGGAAATCAGCAAATTGTGTTGATATCCGGCCCTAATTTCCCCACTCCTGCTTTAGACAATAACCCTTTGTCTAAATTTACAGGGTCACCCAAGCTTCACTTGCAGTCAAGTTGATTTGGTACAAGAAACTGTGAAGCTATCAAAGCCTGCTGCATTTCCATGTTCAGAAAGCCACAGACAAGTCCGTTTTCAAGTCTTTACTGTCATAACTACATAACTTGCTTATTAGTTACCTAAAAACTGTTGTGGTTATTTACAGAAGATTAATAAACTGTTTAAAACCTTAAGATCTAAAGAGCATCTGTTGTAAAAGACTGCACGCAATGCTTGTGCCCAGAAAAGGCTTACCATATGTGGGAGATTCTCTCTCTCCAGCCTCCTGGTCAGAGTCTCTCTCCTTGTTTCTTTTGCGGTGGTGCCTGTGTCCTCTGTGCCTGTGTCTGCGTCTGCTTTCCTTCCCCAGAGGAACATGGACCCCCACATACACAGCCCTGTGGCCTTGGATAGAGAGCACAGGAATATTTGAGCTTCAGCCAAGTGTCCCATACAATGCTTTTAAGATATGGTCACAAATTCTTACAACTTTCACAGTCAAGTCACAGTGGTGGAATCAACTGCATGACAAATAAGCACAGCACATCAATAAACATTGTGTTCAAGGTACAATGGAGGTCCCTTTTTGTCCACTGAGGTGCACTGAGTATTTCAAATTTACCCTCAAAAAGACAAAATAGGGAAAGCATGGTTTGATGGAGAAACAGTTAGTTATTCTGGTTGAGCTGAACAGTTTTACACTCCTGTTCACACAATTAAAATCACAATTTTCCCAAATAATAGGAGGCTCATGGAAGAAAAACGGCATAGAAATTGGAAAACATTGTAGTTAAAACTGATTTGATGAGAAATAGATAGCAGCACTAACAGACTGTATAATAACACTGCTTTTATTACAGCTAATGTGTGATGCACATATGTTACATTGTATTGTGAACTCAGTGTGTGGCTCTGAGTTCTCATAAGAGTTCTCTTATGAGGCTCTCCTGCCTTTGTAAATAGGAAATCTGACTTGTGGGTATGTTCCAGTTGAAATTTCCCACTTGGAACAAAGGAATTCTGACATCCCAGTGAAAATGGAACACTGCATTATTACCCCTCTATCCCACACTCCCCACTGGGCCCAAGGTCATGCGTCACATTTATCTTTTTCAATAAATAATATATGAGCTGTATGTGAACAATGGATGAACCTTAAAGAGCACATCCACTCTGCATATCAGCAGGTCTCGTGTTCACTGAGCAAGTTTGAAAACTGCATGTTAGAGGGTCAGGAATGCACATGGGAAGGAGCAGGTTAGAAAGCAGCCAGTCAGAGGCATCTCTGCTTCCTATGTGACCAAGGAGACCATTAATATATTTGAGTGTTCAATGGGTTAAGTGCATTAAACACTGAAAATCAGGAGTTACCTACCCTGCATTAAAGGTTCATTTAGGAATTTCTGTTACTGTATTAAAATTACACTCCTCACAATGTATCTTACAGAGTCAACTAAACAGGCCTTTCTTTCAATATAACCATACTCGTACCAATAAACCATAATTATATCCCTTTCAGCATCCACTGGCTCTGTATAATCTGACCCTGGAACACTTTATTGTATCTTCGTTTTGAATGTGCTTTGCAAATCCTGATCATACTGTGAGATCTGACAGAGGGAGAGGTGTATTTATCCTCACAGATGATCTCACAGCAGGTGATCCATTAATTTTCCACACAGGTGGAGTCTGTCAGCAAATCGTGTGACTTGTTGAGGTAATACAATTCAATAGAGCTAATTCAGGTTTAGAGATGATCACAAAGGAATAATGTAATCGTGTATTCATGATATGACGCTGAACGCTTTGATCTATAGCAAACAAATCTTGCAAAAAGAGAATTTAAAATGTTAAAAATGGCTTTGAGGCACTGAAGTATATTACGAAAATATCCATTTTGTATATCAAACAGTTTACATTAATTTATTAATACAGTGCACTAATAATCTGCATTAATACATCGTTAATACAACAAAAACCTTTTTTCATCTCTATCTCTGCAGTTTTTAAGTGAATCTGGACTTTGTTCTTTATATTGTATGAAACATTTGCTATGAGTGAGCCAATAGAAATGCTCCACTGACTTCCACTGAAAGTTAAGAAGGTTTTTCCTGTAAAGCTGCCATTTTGGAGATAAGTTTTTGTTTGACAGTGACGCGACAGAACAGTACTTCTTCAGTCCCCTGTGACTATGGCTTTTATTCTATAACTACAGATTGGGAATCTTATTTCGGGTAATTGCTTCCATCACTTGTCAGCAGAAACTGTCCAGGGAGTCTATTCCTCAAAGATCCCAAGCAGCAAAGCAAGCTGCAGCAAAACAAAACATGTCTAACAAAAAAATGGCTATTCCTTTATGAAATCATACCATATTCTATAAAAACTGAGGCTTGTGTACATAGCATCTCAGTACGGTAAATATGACCTTTTTGTCTCTTCTGGTGTTACGGACAAAAGTTTAGTTCAGGGTTCAGTACATGAATCTTCTGCAGTTGTTACATTTTGCCAAGCAAACAACCCAACATATACCAAAAACACAGGAGACAGCAAACACATCCACAGAGCAGAAGACAGAAGGATATGAATAGATATGAATTGATGCACTGATGAATGAGTGGATCTTTAAGTAGATTGATGGGTGTAAGACAGACAGGTGAATCATCAGATAAAGAGATAAAATCATGAACTGGTAAATGGTTCACTTGAAGGATGAATGAATGGATGATTAAATAAGTGAATTGGGATGGATGGATGGATGGATGGATGGATGGATGGATGGATGGATGGATCTTAAACAGATCTTTTCTAGACTTGGATGAATAGTTGGATTATTGATTGGATGGAAGGACAGACCTTTGGATGGACATATGGATAAATGATTGGACTGACAGGTAGACAGATCTTTATAAGAACAGATAAATGGGTCACCTGAAATAAAGATGGACCAAAGGACGGTTGAACATGCACATACTTACTCTCCAGTTCTTCTTTCTCAAAGTTGGTGTGGGTGGCTGAACTGGTCTTGCCATGGTCAACAATAGCTTCTTCACTGTCATTCTAGGACACAAGTGCACACAGTAAGCATAATCTAATACAGATGCTATGCACTACTCTGTACTCCACCAGTTAAAATGAAGATAGGCTTTACTGGAGATGATGCACTAATCAAACCAATGTGTTACCAGTAGCAACCATGCTAACTGGGCTTTAGTGTAACCTTTTGAGACAAAAACCTGGCTATGCACTTAAGATACCTCTCCACAGATGCAGATATAAAGGAAACACCCACACACTCAGTAATGGAGGGTAGAGTGAATAATTGATACTTCATGCACTTGGGAGTGGGTCAAGGTGATGGTGATATCGCTCTGATGGAGGTATTATACCTTCAACCATGCACGTTCAAGCACACACACACACACACACACACACACCCTTATTCAATGTGTGCACTTTGAATATAATGAAATGCCTTATAGTGTTTATCATGTTTTACTTTTAGGTCTAATTAGTTAAGATACTGTTTCTAATCTTTGAAAATGGAAAGATACATTTATTTAAACACATGTTAAACTCTCTTTTTTTTTTTAAATAGAACACCAGGGAACCTTTTTTGTATTAATACATGGTCATTTGATCTTCATTTGACCAATATTGACTATTCGTACTGACAATACTGACTCTCACATTTATTACTCCTTCGAAGGCTAAAATAAAACTCAGGGGCAACACATCAGCACGGTGTAGATCATGGTTAGAGTCTGTCTTATGTAAATCTCTGACATTAGGTTAGTATGATCTTGACTGTTGAAGTGAGTGGCAACACCATGACTAGACCCCATGAGCTCTCTGGGAGCTTCAGAACGATGGTTGTAGATGTAAATAAACCTTGAAAGACAATTTAAAAGATCTAAAAAGCCATTAGAAATCAGACATTCCACTGTCAGCAACATCATTTACAAGTAATAAACTGATAAACTGCGAACATGGCCAGATCAGGCCGTCCTAACAAATTCAGCCCAAGAGCAGACTTAAAAAATGAGTGCCAGACTCATGATTCATCTGTCAAAAACGCATTATTATTATTATTATTATTATTATTATTATTATTATTATTATTATTATTATTATTATTATTAACGCAAAGCTCAATCATTTGAAGTACTCAGGTGGTGGGCTGATTTTGTGGTCTTTTATAGCTTAGCATGTTTTTTATGCTAGTGGTTTCTGGAGCAGACCTGAAGCACACCTGACTGCTCTCTCCTATAATTCACCTGCTGAGAATAATGTGAAGTGTGTGATAGTCCACTGGTTAGTGACCCAGCAGCACATGGCAAGATTCACTACCACTATTATAATTTTCATTATGTTTTAATAAGAATGCATACATGAATATTTCAAGATGCTTACACAAGGTAGCCATGGGGACTGAATATGAAATAAAATTAACACCAATGGGTGAAGATGACTGTGAATGCATTGCATGTCTAAAAACATCCATATTATGAATTTATTATGGCGTGCATTCATAACATGATAAAACACAGCACCGCAGTACAGCTTAACTCATAAAGATCCAGAATCTCAGATTATTGAAGATACAAGGAGATAAAAGGAATAAAGGCTCTCAGCATAGAGCTGCAGAGTACTGGAACAAGAGATGTGAAATATTTTATTGTATCATGATACCTCCAGGCAGTCACAGCCCGGACATATAAAGCAGCTTTATGACTGGAAGATCACCAATCCACCATTCCAGACAAGTGTCTTCACTGTAGTGTGTCTGCTCACTGTGGTGTATGTGTTCACTGCATGGACGAGTAAAAGTGGAATCCCACTGTATCCAACACAAATGCTGAATCAGTTATCTTTGTCTTGTCTCTTTAAATAACACTGAGATCATTGCAAAACTGTAACTAGTTCGGTTAAATGAAGCATATTTTGAAAAATGCAATTTGTCTGAAAATATTTCAAGAACTATCATAAATTGCGAGACGGTCTTAATATATCATGATATAATATTTTTACCATATCGCCCACCCCCAAGTGAAACTATGTTCTCTGGAATTACACTGCTCCATCCTATACTTTTGGGATGAATTGGGGAGTTAGGAAAGAGGTGGTGTGGTGATCATCCAACAGCCTGATTAACGTTGGTCACTGAATGTAACCAAATCCTCACAGCAATTCTCCAACACCTCGTAGCAGGCATTCCCTAGACAGCAGAGACAGTTACTCCAACAAAAGCAGGATAAACTCTTGAATACCATCAATCACAGAAGATACAATGAACCAGCAGGTGTCCCAATACTTCTGCCCATATAGTGCATTCATGTGTGTGTTTTCTATGATTTGGAATGAGACTGCGTAGTCTGTGTGTGAGTGTGTGAGTCACCTGAGATAACCTAACCTGGTGTATCCAGTGTGTTACAGTTAGCTGAAAGAAGCTTAGTGAGACTGTGAGTGACCTCAAATGAAGCCGGGCAAAAAGCTCAGCTTCTCTGGACTTGGCATCATGACAGTTAAAGCTTTCCCTGCCAGACTCCAAATAGATAGCTCCTAAGTGTAAAACGTGCTGTGGTTTCTCTGATTAGTGGATATTAATGGTGTGGTACTGAAATTTTAAAAGTTATTGATATTGTTTGCATCATTGTTTTTTGTTTTAAGGTATTTGAACCACTTATGAAACACCATCACTGCTCAGACCCTGCACCTCCAGGCTCCATCACCAAGACAAACTCACCTGCACTCAGTCACAGTATCTGAACTCCTGGGGCTGGCTGCATCAACAGGACTTTCACCTGGCCCTGAACTGTTTATTGAGTGATTCGAGAGGTAGAAGGACGTCAATTAATCAATCAAAGTTTATTTATATATCATTTTACAACAACGGCACAAAGCAGCTTTACAGAAATCCACGTCCAAGCCTCTTTTGAGTAAGCCAGTGGGTAACATTCTCAGGCTAGGAGGAAGAAACCTTGAGAGGAACCAAGGCATAAAGCCCAAACTGTTTTCTCAGATAGTTCTGCAGGTAAGATCTGATATTCTTGTGTGTGGTGGCCTTTCGTCCCGTTGTACTTAACTCATACTGAACTATTCGTTCCAAACCGTGGCGTCAAATCAAATCAAGTTTAAAGTCACATCACATTAGGCAGGTGTAAGAGTGAGTGAAAAACTTGGGTGCTCAAGTCCCTCGCAGAAGTAAAAGTGGTGGAACTTCTATGTACCATTACATCCCCACAGTAAAGTCAGTCAGAACATATTTTATAAATAGTGTGGAGGTGGATTTACCCTAAAGTCGCAAACAGAAATAAAATCTAAGCTCTATAAAAGTAAAGCATTCAAATCCTTTTTTCATGCACAGGAATTACCACCACATCCTGTTGGGTGCTCCTGGGTCTTTTTTAAACTCTCATGGCATTTTGTGTATCAAAAAACAACAGGAAGCACATAATCATTAAATCCTTATCTAAAAACACCAACTGCACAACACCCACTCTCACACACACACACACCCTTCCCCCTTTTCTTAGTGACTGCATGTAACACATAGGGTCTCATTCATTTTTAAAGCTATATCACAAAGGGCCCAAAACAAACATGCTCTCGCTCTCTTGCTCCTTTTCTCCCTCTCTCGCTCAGTACCCTGCTATTTATTTATCTAACCCTTTTTCTTCACACATTTACTGACCCATGCACAGTCTTGCCAGGTTAACCCACAACCTCTCTGTACACAGCCTGACAGTTGCCCAACTCCCTTTGCCCAGCCTTTCTGTGTCCAACCTGCCTGTGGCTGACCTTCCTGTGTCCAGTCTCAAGATGCCTAATCTGCTTGCTGCCGACCTGCCACTCTGCCGGTGTCCAGCCTGCCTTTGCTGGATTTGCCTGTAGTGGGCCTGTCTGTGTCCATCCTGCCAATGATTGACCTTCCTGTGGCTGACCTACCTGGGTCCAGTCTCTTGGTGCCTGAGCTGCTTGTTACCGACCTGCTTGTGTTAGAAATGGCTCTGTCCAGCCTGCCTGTGCTGGATCTGCCTGTGTCCAGCCTGCCTGTGCTGGATCTGCCTTACTAAACCTGCCTGTGTTGGACTTGCCTGTGCCCTGCCTGCCTGATGCATGTACTTCAAGTTCCAGGAATGTAAGCTTGCAGCATCAGTATTGAACTGCCCTCTGCTGCTGACAGATATTATTTTTGCAGTGTCCTGTTCTCAGCACAGCAGTGACACCAACATCTTCATAGCAATGCATGTGGTGCTTGTACTAGTACACCAGGCACTACACAGCTATAGCGTTCATTTCAGTTCATTTTCTATTTCAACGTCCAGCCAAGAGAGGCACTGACCACTGAAGAAGGGACACACAGTGGCCAAAACAAACGCTTACAATGTCAACCTGTACACTAACAAGATTTCTAATAATCTGACCAGTGAGAGCATTACATCCAATGAGACCATGCACTGTCCTTAGTGAGCCTGTTATGTCACCAGCACTCAAACACCAGCTCCTGAGTAGAGCCAAAGAGCTCTAACCACTCTCTCATTTCACGAGGCTTTGATGGCTCAGCCTAGTTACTGAGGCATTTGTTACACGGCTGAGGTGTAAAGGTGCTTTCAGGCCATGTTTCCTTTGACCTAAAATGAACATGAAAGTGAGGATTAAAAAAGGGGGTTGGATTCAGTTATTCAAGCTTTTGAGGGACTGAAGTAGAAAAGTGCTCTCAAAATCCATGTTCAGTGAGCTGGACGTAAACAAAGAAGTCTGTACCACTGAGTGTCAATACAACACAGCATGCAGTTTATTACGAGGATGATCTCTGGGGAAATATTGAATACACAAAAAGAGAAAAAAGAAATGCTGTATTTTTAACTATGTCACGGTGAAGAGGTTTAGCCACTAATGCAGTTTTATGCCAAACAACAGCCATTTGTTTCTTGTGCTGCAATAGACACAGGCATGGTTGGGACGTTAACCTCTTCTTCTGACATATCTCTAGGTCCAGTATGGTTGCAGGATATCCTGCACATATCACAGTGTTGTTAGGGCACCTAATATAACTACTAGGGGTGACTGACTGTCGTATGCGATATAGCCATATAGCTCCAGTCTGGTTCAGATAAGGTAATCCTGTTGCCGTGGGAGCAGACAATGAAAAGAAGAGACAGAAAAAGCAAACATCAGCTAGTGTTGGCTTTTAGTCTAGTGCAGTTCCCTGACACTCTGAGTTTTAAATGCGGTTGATTCCAAAAAGCAAAGTGTATTTCACCTTGAGAGACAGAATACAAACATTACAGAAGCTTACAGGATGTCAATCAATCAATCAAAGTTTATTTATATAGTGCCTTTTACGACAAAGGAGTTGTCACAAAGCAGTTTTACAAAAATCCGGGTCCAATCCTAAATCGAGCAAGTCAGTGGGCAACAGTGGCTAGGAAAAATGTATTACTACGTTTGCCTAAAAAGAGGTTAATGTGGCATCATTATCTTCCAATAATGCTGAAAGATGAACATTATCAGGCCCAGAAACAATGATCGGCCCTTCTCCATGGTATTCCCAAAACTAACATTTGATGAGCTGCTCTCCAGTATCAACACCAATGTCAAGTTCCAATGTCAATGTCGCGTTTTACAGTTGCTCCGGCTGTGACTGCAGCTTTCGCTAGTGGGATGGGTTTATGTACATTTTCAGGCACTATAACTATATGGAGTCAATAACAGTCTTAATAATGTTAAGTATTCAGAAATAAAATGCTGTGCTTCACAACAGTGACACCAGGACCCTCTAGTTTGTCAAACTGAATATTTAGAGGCTCTGTGTTTACAGTATCTGTAATAAGTATCTCAAATAAGTCTAAATATTTATACAAATTCAAATGAAGCGCTAATAGCATTACGCACAGGAAAGTACGTTTACAGCCATGGTGCTGCAAGACTGATTTGTCCTTTATATGAGTTTGTTAAAGATTTCATTGGATTGGTCAAGATTGTCAAACAGTCCTTATTCTGTAACAAGCAAATAACAATAAAATCAAATCATTAATAATAATAATCATCATCATCATCATCATAATTGATATCTTTTGTAAGGATGCTTTAATAATCACCCAATTTATATTATGGTAAAGACCTGCAGCTTCTCTGTTCATCATTCGGTTTGTTAATAATCACTAAGCAGATTCAACATGAATTAAAATTAGTCCGAAAAAAAATTACAAATTAAAATTATTAATCATTACAGCCTTTGATGATGGTCTATAATAAACGAGGACAAGATTGACGTAACCTGGTAGCACTGGTGCTTTTTGGTATTTAAAAGTCTAAAAGTGGCAGCAGCAGCAGCAGCAGCAGCTCTAGTTTATTAATAGCAGACAGGCTGCTGTTTTAAACATGGTGCTAATCTGTCATGATGGAACCAATGTCAACATTACAATGGGATGACACGAACATGATCCCCAAAGGGCAAAGCTTCTATGGGACCTCAACTCAGCCCACAGGTTCTACGTCACAGCTCCTCACTTTTGATGCAGAGCGCGTGCACACACGCGTACACACACACACACACACACAGAGAGAAAAGAGAGAGAGAGAGAGAGAGAGAGAGAGAGAGAGAGAAAGAGAGAAAGTGCTCACGTCCTTCAGTGCATTCAGGGCATTGGTTTCCTTGGATTCTTACAGTATGTTTCAGGAAAAGGGTGGTGGTGTGTTCTGCTGTCTCAAAGGTACATGGTACTGGTCTGAAGCCAGCTTGCGTTTTAAATGCATCTGAATACACACCAGTGTGCTGTACTGTAACACACACCTCGTGACAAAATAAGGTAAAAAACAGAGGTAGAAGAGCGTAGGTTCATATTCTACTGATACAGCTTTGAATGAACAGAGCAGAGTTAGTGGAGAAATGTATATTTACATAACGTACAGTTACATAAAATACAGATGACCTCCTTACTCATACCCGACTACTGAAGGATCTCAAACTGAACCTCGATTTGACAGTGAAGATGATACGATTCCAATATGGTACAGATTTCTGGTTCATGACACCACTGCAAATGAAGGTGACGGTGGCTGGCTGTCAATGACGGGACACTTCATAGATGCTTTGACACCTTCCTTTTCCTTGAAACGACCATCCTAGAGATGGTCAGAGGAACAGATCAACTAAAAGTATGTCATTATAAAACTACAAAATGCTCCTGTGTGATATGTGGAGCTGATAAAAATGGACGGCGAACATGAAAACAAGGTTGATCATATTTAAGTACGAAAGATATTGAAATACGTTTACTCTTTATCAACACAGTGACGCAACACATGCACCATGGTGTTCCCGACCAAAATACACCACAGGTATCTTGAAATAGATCTTGTGTGTGCATGTGCATGTGTAAGGGGGATGGGTTGCAAACAGTAAGGTCACCCCTGGTTGTAAGTGAACTCACTCACACGCTCACTCTCAAACACACCCCTTTCAAGGAAAGGACATCTGCAATACACACTGGAACATTTCGCAGCAGGCAGACTGTTTCTGTGTCTGTGAAACTGTTCTATAACAGTCCTGTGTGTCACCTGTCTGGGAGGTGGCAGAATGTGATGCCCGCGTGGCACAGGATAAGCTGTCCCACCCCCAACACACACACACACACTCACCAGCAGGCCTGTAGCTATGCCAACGCAACAATGGCAGTGCCAGCATACAGCCTTCAGGGATCACACACAGATACACTTCATGTCCACATGTTTGTGGACACTCCTTCAACTACTTTAAGTCACACCCATTGCTGATTCGGATGTGAACATGCACACACGCAGCTTGATTTCTCACTGTAGAGAAGTATTGCCAATAGAATAGAACTCTCTATTAAACCTATTAGCACCATGCCTAATACCAACCCTGGGCTTGAGGGGTATAAATCCCCCAGGACTGGGCTGTAGAAGAGTGCAACTGTGTTCCCTGGAGTCACTGTGGTTGATTCAGTTCTCTTGATTCTATCAAATACAGGAAACATTCTATCAGTGTCTACAATGTGGTACAATGTGTCAGTCATGTCCAGGACCTGGAATACCAAGGTTTGTTAAAATGCATCTACACAAGATATCAAACAATTATACACTGACAGCAAACTGCACTAGTATGAACTCTTTTTCATTGTTTACTCTATGCAGGAACAATTTAAAATCAATAGAACTACCGCTGCTACTACTATGTAGGTGTGTATAAATATTTTGATTTATAGGTATAAATATTATTTATTTCATGCTGTACAGCTAATGTAAGTCATATTATGAAATGAGCCCTGCAGAGAAGACAAGACGATTACATCATTTCAGTCTAGCCATTTACTAGCTTGGTACAATAAACATTTGTGTTTCACCTCAAAGGGAGACTTCAGAAATGGTAATCTATAGTAATGAAGGGAATTGTTTTTCGATAAAAAAGACACTTTAGTCATTATATCATGGATCTCTATATCTCTCTATATCATGGACTGTTTTACTCCATGCGTTTTGCCAGATATCCACCACCACAATGCACGCACAACCAGTGACGTAACCGTGATGTACATCTCAAAATGGTCTATTAAGCTTACAGCAGTGCAGTGTTTATTTAGAGCAACAGTTTGCTCCTGAGCTACACAGCTTGCTTTAATGAATGATTCAGAATCAGGACAGCCAATCAGAACAAAGACCGTTCACATACAGGATATCAATTTCAGCCCGTTCACACATCTGGGTCTCGTCAATCATTTACTTTAGTTCCTTAGACTGCAAATGATCAAGATCATCCAACTATATAGATGGACATACAGCTGCTTCCATTAGTGGAATTTTAGACTCCCCTTTAACACAAAACTGAAGAAATCAGAAACACTGTTCTGCCCTTACTTTTTCACTCATCTGCTGTAGCAGCTGCTTGTGATACAGAATCTGTTTCAATGTATGTATGCCAAGAGTCAGACGTCAGATTAAGGACAGATTAAGGTGCTCATATACTCACTATGCTTAGCACACAGGTGAATTCACACACTAGGGCACACATGCCCGGAGTGGTGGCCAGCCCTATGCACAGCGCTCAGGGAGCATCTAGGGGGGCGCCTTACTCAAGGGCACATCAGTCATGTCCTGCCAGTTCAGGGATACTAATCTGGTTCCCTAACTGGAAGGATGCCGGTTCAAATCTCTGAACTGGCAGGACATGACTGAGGTGCCCTCGAGAAAGGCACTTAACTCCTCAGATGCTCCCTAGGCACCATGGATAGGGCTTGCTAGATTATGCAAACAGTACAGGGCTTTCAAGCTGCTAGAACAAGACAATAACATGCTCTGATGTCTAGTTCTTTTGTTTGTCTAAAAGATATGTTTCCACCTGTAGTACATCTGAATCTAATCTGAAATTAAACCTGCATCTTACCTGTTGCCTGCCTGAATACTGGATTAGTGTTCACACGCAAAGAAACTGTCCCAATGAAAGAAAAACTTTGTTCACATTAAACGGTAGTTGATGGAGCCCTTAATGAGCTCTTAGTGTTTTTGTTTATTTTGAACTGCACAAAAAAGCAGAAACAGGTGAATCAAATCAGCTGTAAAAGATTTAAAGCAGATACGAAACACACACACACACACACACACCTAAAAATGGCCTTACACACATTCTAGCAAAACTAAATGCAGCAGCTCTGATGTACTTTTTTTAGATTTAGGAGATCAACATTTTTAAAAAAAAAGTAAGATTCACATCATTGTAACAAATACAAAAAAATTATTCCCGGACCAAAGAATTAGTACTGAAATAAATACAGATAGACAGAAGATGAGAACCAGTATCAGCAGATTTTAATACAAATTCCTACACTCCTACAGGACCAATTAATTGTGCAGTTAGTCTATGTTCCATAAACACTGACAGTATCCAACATATGCACAGAAAAAAAAGCTTACTAATCACCAATCCACCAATCACTAATCCATAGCCTATTTTTGAGGAATATGTGAATAAAACATTGTAGTAGATGATCCGTGTTGAATTTCAGCTGAGAATATAGACTGCTTTTACTGCTTATTTTGATCAACTTAGTTACAACACTTGTTAAAACTAACCTCTTTGCATACAGGCTGTATTTTAGCCTGGCTTGCACTCACTGAAGTTATAGCCACCAAAGAATTTTGTGACTGATCCAACTGTCAGAATCTCCAGTTATAATATTATTTTTGTGTTTGCTGCCTTCTTGTATTTGTTTGTGTTAAATTTATTAACAAATGTTAAAGTTATAACATGTAAAAAAGTAATCAACTGTGTTTGGTCAACTGAGCTAAAAATGCTGTGCTGCTGATTTTTGTTTGCTTTCCACATCTGATGCATCTTGCTTTAATGTCTAGCAACAGTCAGGCAGCACTGAGGGGTTCCAGAAGGCTTTGCCACTGACTGATCCAAGATGTTCAGGTGTGAATGCAGAAAATGAATTTTCAATGATGTTACAGTTTATCGCTGTGTAAGCTCAAATAAAATTGTGAACAAGTTTGCCATAGTTTGGTGCTATAATTGCCAATAACTGCCAAGTGATTTTCCACCAGCTCTTCAAAGTGCAGATTTGTGGACGAACAAAAATACCTTCATTGATTTTGGCAGCAGTTTTTCTTGGGAACATTGGTCTCATAATAGAAAGCTTCACCTTCGTTGTTCATAGCTTTCACAATTTTTTTCCATCAGTCCAAATTTTATGTGAAGTGGAGGCAAACATGGGTGCCACATTTTTCTTCCATGGGATCAGATGATTGGTGATGGATTGGCTGGTTCCTTTTAGTGTAATGTGACTTATTATGATGGCTGGACATAGCAGCACTTTGTATATCCCAGCTGCAGTCCAAGCAACAGTGCCACCACTTTTAACGGTGACGTTCCAGTTGTAGAAGTTATAGTTGATGTGTTTCAATAACAGTTCCATATTCTCATGTTACTTTCATGTGTGCAGCATAGCCAACATGTATTTAAGGATGGATACTGCCATTGTAAAACAAGAAAGCCTTGAGGCTT
Source organism: Acestrorhynchus altus (assembly GCA_034509495.1). NCBI lineage: Eukaryota > Metazoa > Chordata > Actinopteri > Characiformes > Acestrorhynchidae > Acestrorhynchus > Acestrorhynchus altus. Next base: position 11,183,243 of record CM067501.1, read on the forward strand.
AACAAGGATGAATCAATAAAGACACCACTGTTTCAGCTCAAGCTCAAAATCCAAAGCTGCAAACAAGCAATCAATGTCAGTGCAGAAGCACACACTGAATAAATCATTTAAGTCTTCTTGGTGGCTCCAAAAGACAACAAATACCATCCTTGAAGTTCTGAAACCAGCAACTTGGCATTTGCTTTTGACAAACCTAAGTCCCAGACCAAATCATTTAGTCCTGATTGTGTTATAATATGAGGCTCACCAGACCTACATGGTTCCTAGTCTGAAAGAATGTCGATTTCAATTTATGACCCATGGACTGCAGGATCTTCATCTGCTGCTAAGTCAAGGCACCATGATTCTGATGGCTTCGGCTTGGGAAGAGTGTCATCGTATGGCACTGGTCTCATTGCTGAAGGCAGATTTGGGTATTTGATGGATTTGATGGAGAAACCAGAGATATTGGTTAGACAGGAGTAACAGTCAGTGAATGACAGCAAACTTGAGTGAACCTCTCAGCCAAGCCTTAAGATCAACAGCACACCTTCCACAACATATGTGCAGAGCCCAAAAATTGTATTGATCACTGACCTCATAACCAAAGTACAGCTTTCTCGCTTTCACTGTAAGAGTTGTCATGGTGCATCCTTGAGGCTTAAGTGTGTACTCCCCACAAACATAACAGAACATATCACAGCTGTTGTGACACTGATGAGACATTTTATAACTACAGCTGTTTTGATTTTAAGTAACCAGCAAGGCAAAATCTTGTTTTGCTGGTGTTGCTCTGGAACTGTGAGGATTGTTTACTTGTTTAAACTGGTGTATTGTGCGTATAATATGAACCACATCATTGTTTGAATGACGTTCACTACACTGGAAGTGGAGGCTTGAAATGCCATCTTTAACATGTTTTTCTGTTCCTTTCATTGAAGGTTCTGCGGTAGCAGATTTCCCATGCAGCTCTAAGGGTGTATTGCTTGCTTTGTGAGGCTTCTCACACAGTTGGCTACTAAAGTTAGACACACCCCATATATGTCCATGAAAGATACTGATGCACCAAAATAAAATCTGCTCCCACTAATTCAGAGTTTGAAAGAGTGTCTATTACAAATACACACAGCACACGGCAAAGGAGAACATTTTCACAACATATTTGTGCTGTTGAGGGACAGGGCAAGTTGCCAAATCCTCATTACTCCTGCCTATCCGTGACTCACTGCTCTGTTTGACAGTTAGTCTTTGAGTTAGGGACAGGAAGGGAACAGCATTTCTGCAGGCAGGTGTCCTACACACACACACACACACACACACACACACACACACACACACACACACACACACACATATTTTGATATGGAGAAACAGCCGTATTTACAGTATTCACTCATTCTACTTTATAATGTACTTTTTCCTATGAAGGCAAATTCAAGCACATTAACACAAGCGGGTGACAGGGAAGGTGATGGTAGTCAAAAAGCTAATGGAAGGCAGTTGGGGAAGGAGAAATGAGTTGGTCAAAGAAAGAAAGTTAGATGGCCAGATGAAGAAGTTAAGGTAGCACTGAAGAGTGTCAATGATGACTTGAAAGGTTTAGTGACTGTTTTGAAGGGAAAAGTGGAAAGTAAATTGAATAAACTGGATAAATCTGAGTATTAAGTGACGAGACTGACCAGCAAGGGAATGAGGAGGAAAGAAAGGGCATTAAGAAACTGCAGGAGGAGATAAAGAGTAAGTTAGTGAAATTGTATTTATATAGCACTTTTTACGAGCAAGGCAAAATCTGGGGTCCAAGGCTCTTATGAGCAAGCCAGTGGGTGACAGTGGCAAGGAAAAAGTCACAGACTAAGAAAACTTGGGAGGAACCAAGGCTCAAAACGCATAGACTAAGGCAAAGGCAGAGAGACAAGATCTCCATGTGGTCTTCCTGGATTTGGCCTTTGTTTTCTAACACATGCTATACTGTGGAAAACATTTGGAGTCCTTTCAGGTGCCAAACAGGGTGACACGGTTGGTTAAAACATATTTTGAGGATATTCAGATCCAATTCAATGCAGGGGAGTATGTCACATCTTGGCAGTGGCTATAAAGTATTGTCTGAAGATTTTGGCACCCCTGGATTTTTCCCAGAAAATGCACTTATTGTCTGTATTGTGTGTAAAAATGAAGACATTTTGGAAAAGGGCTGTAACATAAAATGTGCAAAAAGTAAAGCATTGTGAATACTTTCCAGGTGCACTGTATGTTAGACTAGTAGAGATAGGGGCTAGGTGGTTTATAGGGAAGTCTACTACAGTGTTGAGGGCAGTTATGGAGGAACTGTCAGAACTGTCAGAAACAATAAGAGTTAGTCAGTGGATGTGGATAAGACGGGCTGAGGTGGGGTAGGGTAGGGCAGTGTGGGATTAATGCATGGCGTGGTATATACTCAACTGTATGGAGGTTGTGATAAAATCCAGTGAAATATCATGAAAGGAGCTTGGAGGGCAGTGCATCTGGGATGCCAGACTTCACTACTGAGCCTTCTGGAGGTGTCCCGGGCTTAACTGAGTGAAACACTGAAGGAGGATGGTGCCTCCTTGTAGACCCCTTTGAAGAGATTGCGAGGTAGTGACAGGAGTATTGGTAAAGTGAATGGGCGGGATTAAATGTGTAACTGTTAGAGGTAGTATCTTGTCAACCTCCTGGGTCGTTTCACAAACAGTAAATGTTTAAAGAAAGGTTGCTGATCGGACCATAAACAGCCACAGCTCCCTTTAGTTGTTACATGCAAGATCTTCCTCTAGTATTTGGTAATTGAGTTGTTGCTGATCTGACCGTAAATGACCACAGTCAGCCTGCATGTGGGTTGATCATGCACTGGAAGGATCCTTTAGCATTTAAACTGGGATTTAATTCAGTTAGAAAGAAGTGATTTTCTCAACTCACTGGTATTTCATACAATAATTCGATATGTGTATCATGCCTGTAGGTGATTCTGATCCTGAATTATGAAGCCTGGAAAATGTAATTGCCCACAAAATTGTGGCCCTCGTGTTCTAAGAGTTAAAACCAGTATGGGTTTTGTAATTACTGTGACACCAGTATGCAATAAATTCTCAAATAAACAAGTTTCTGGTTTCAGTTTTACCCATTCTGCCCACTACATACACACACCCATACAACAAACACAATCCCACACAATACAAACTCCACACATTCAGTGAACACTTACAAATCAAGTGTGTATGTTAATGCACTATAGACAGTAATGCTCCCTATACACACATGCAAGAATACAAGCATAAATAAATCCAAAACAAAAGGCTTTACATTCACATCATCACACACACTCAAGTGACATTATGCCAGCAGTAGGGGTGCATCGGGTCACAAAACTGACGATCCAGACTGAATCACAATTTTTGAGTCATGGATTTCAGATCAGCCAAAAACACATGCCAATGAGTTAACAATGTCTTATAAAGAGATGGACCAATCACCTCTTGTGTTGTGTTATCAGTAGGGGTGAAGCAGGACATGGTCTGGTGCGCACTGCACTTTGGGTTATCTATCTGTGTTTCTGTAAGTGTCTTTCCCTAGTCATTATGATGACAATCTGAATGTGCAATGTTGTCTAAATGCAGCAGTACAGAGAGCAGTAACACAGCCTGCTCCAACATTGCTTTAATAGTCGGAGCGTTTGTAAGTAATCAGCAAAAGTTTGGACATCTGAATTGTTTGCAACAATTTGTAACAATTTGTAACGTTTCGTTTATTTTTATTGCTAAAAAAACACCTTAAAGTTCCTTAAAGAGCAGCACCAGCGGAACAGTCTGATAGCTGGTTGTTTGTCTTTTTCACACAAAAATAATGTTTGCTTGCCAGTGAATCTCAGAAGAAGTCTTAGAATAGTGTTTAAAAACTCGGTTTAATAAACCGGGATTTTGGGCCCAGCTTAAAAACAGTGCGAACAAGGCTGGCAGCCAGTGTGCTAAGGCTGCACCATCAATTCTGCTCAAGGGCTGCAGCTGGTGCCCTAACACCATGGTGATTTGTTGGAAGGTGCCAGTGATGTGCCAGTAATCTTTGGTTAATTTCTTTAAATAAAATGACCCACTTATGATTACGTCATGATGACCAACAGCCACTCCTCGAGATACCTGAGGAGAACAAAGAAAGGAGGCAGTGCTAAAATGCCAGTGGTGTTGCTCTTTAATTTACAGTTTACATTTCTATTTCTTTTTTTATTTCAGCCCCTGGAAATGTGTTGCTTAGCTTTGTACCACTGTATTTGGGATCACAGGACTTTGAATGTTTGAAGTACTTAAATGTCAATTAAACTGGAAAAGTGGGGGTGTTCAAAAACTTTTGACCAGCAGTGTACAATATAATATATTACACGCTCAACTTGCCTCTGCAGCTTACTAGTTGGTATAGTCTTTAAATAGAAAAAAAGGCATTTTGTGAGGTATTTGTTGCTACTCAGTTGCCCTTACAGGTAGCGAGTGTACTTCTCTTTCACTCTACTAAATGTGCCCAAAGATTCCAGGTAGGCTCTGGACCCAGCGATGCCCTAACCAGGAAGAAATGGATAAGAACGGATGAACCGATGCTGTAAATACACTTTAGAACCACTGCACAATCTGTGGCAGTGAATAACACACACACACACACACACTTGTGGCAATGCATTGCTCCCTCAATGCCCAGGCAGCATTTGATAATCAGAAGTATGGCTGGACAACCTATTGTAAATATCAATATATTGCTATAACTATTTTCAGCAAGTTGACCAAAAATGACCATATTGTAATACTGCCATCTGTGATATGATTTAATTCCAAAAAAGAATAAGTAGGTATATCGCCCAGCCCTACAAGCTGGTCTTAGGGATCAAACTAGTGACCTTCTGGTCACAAGCCTGCTTCTCTAACCTTTTAGGCCACAGCTGCTCCTATAGCTGAGGCTCTAGAGTACAGATTCAAAGAGGACTGGAGTTATGTAGTTCAGGAGAGCGCCGCCAAAGTTACAGCATTCCAGCACAGTGTGTGAGAATGACAGAGATGCCATTCTCTCTATTGCTATCATGTTGGAGCATCTGTCTATCTCTCTCTCCCTCTCTCTCATACACACACACACACAGTGCATTCAGAAAGTATTCACAGCGCTTCGCTTTTTCACACATTTTGTTGTTACAGCCTTGTTTTAAAATGGATTCAGTTCATTTTCCCCCTCAAAATTCTACGCACAATATCCTACGATGACAGTGTGAAGAGTTCATTTGAAATTTTTGCAAATGTGTTAAAAACAAAACACAAAAATATAATATGTACATAAGTATTCACAGCCTTTGCTGGATACTTGGTTGAAGCACATTTGGCAGCAATTACAGCCTCAAGTCTTTTTGAGTATGATGCTACCAGCTTGGAGAACCTCTCAATCTCCATCAGATTAGATGGGAGCATTGGCACACAGCCATTTTTAGAAAATCTCCAGAGATGTTCAACCGGGTTCAAGTCAGGGCACAGACATTCACAGAGTTGTCCCAAAGCCACAGCTTTGTTATCTTGGCTTTGTGCTTAGGCTCACTGTCCTGTTGGAAGAAAAAGTCTGAGGTCCAGAGCACTCTGGAGCAGCTTATCATGAAGGATGTCTCTGCTTTACATCTTCTTTCCCCTCGACCTTAATTAGTCTCCCAGTTCCTGTTGCAGAAAAACATCCACACAGCATGATGCAGCCACCACCATGCTTCACTGTAGGAATGGTATTGGCTAGGTGATGAGCAGTGCCTGGTCTCCTCCAGACATGGCGCTGGGCATTGAGGCCAAAGAGTTCAATCTTTGTTTCATCAGACCAGATCATATTGTTTCTCATGGTCTGATGACCTTTAGGTGCCTTTTACTGAGGAGTGGCTTCCGTCTAGCCTCTCTACCATACAGGCCTGATTGGTGGAGTGCTGCAGAAATTGTTGTCGATTGTAAACATAACAGACATGACAAAATGGGCGAAACGTGAAGTGCTGTGAATACTTTCTGGATGCACTGTGTACATATGACATATTTCATCTTTTATATGATGTTGATCAAGGTGGCTTATAGGTCCTGAAAATCAGAAATCCAGAATCTCACATTCATATATGTATATATGTGTGTGTGTGTGTGTGTGTGTGTGAGTGTGCGTGCGCGTGTGAGTGTGCGTGTGGGTATGTGTGTTTTATGTTGATTCCAAAAAAATGTAAAAAAGTGAAAGTCACAGCTTGTGAAAGAGTAATCATTTGTATAATATCAGCACCATAACTAATACAATATGTATCATTTTATTAACGTTTAGCTATTAAATGAAACACACTAATAAATTATTAGTAAGGAAAAATACAGAATGCACACTGTTTGTGTGTGTGTGTGTGTGTTTGTGTGTGTGTGTACCACATCAGGTACATAACACAGCAAATCAGAACACACACACACACACACAAACACACACACACACACACAAACACGTTTGACCTTAACATATCGAATCACGTACATGTTCTCTCTCTCTCTCTCACACTCACACACACACACACACACACACACACACACACACACACAGTCCTACCCTCAGCACGTGCTCTCCTTCTTCATGCCTCTCGTCCATGTCAGTTAAAACAGCACTAGAGGAGGCAGCAGCTGCCTCCATGCCCTGTTAGTCTCGTGTGTGTGTGTTAAAGAGAGAGACAGAGAGAGACAGAAAGCAGGAGGGAGATTTGGTGCATGTGCATGAGAGAGAGAGAGAGAGAGAGAGAGAGAGAGAGAGAGAGAGAGAGAGAGAGAGAGATGCTTGGGGAGCAACAGAGCAGGAAAAAGGGAGAGTGTGTGAGAGAGGGGAGAGTCTCTGTGGGATGCTGGAACATCTCTGTGTGTTTGTATGCTTTTTTTCCACCCCGCCCCCTTTTCTCCCCCGGCCAATCACTGCGCGTAGCTATATTTCATTCTCCTGGCCAGTGACACGTGTGCCACAACACACCCACCCACCCACACACACACACAGTGTTGCACCATCCACCTGTATATACCCAGAGACCCCACACAGAACCACACAGAACCACAGCTGGGCATGGAGTCATGTTTGTGTCTACAAGCACCAAAACCAACACCTTCAAGCATGACTAACATTGGCTGCTGACCACAAAGAAAAAGCCTAGCAGAGGACAAAGTTAAGGTCAAATGAGACAAAGATGTTTGGAGAGAAGTAAAGGTGAGAGGTTTAACCCCAAGACCACTGTACCAGCTGTTAAGCACGGTGGTGGTGGCATCGGGAGGGCTGTTTTGCTGCCAGTGAAGCTGGTACACTGTAAGCGGAATAATGGAGAGCCACCATCTCCGCGTGTTCCATCATAACCCCAGACTCTCAGCTGGACAGTTGAAACTTGGACACAACCGGCTGTTACAGCAGGACCATGACCTCAACCACACATCAGAGAAGGCAAACCTTAAGCCTTTGGAACAGCCTTCCTTTTCATATCCAGATCAATTTCTTCAATTCTGCTGAGAAGAGGGGACACATATCCAACCAGAATTGTGCCAAACGATTGTTGATGGATACTAAGCATCTAATCAAGCTGCAATGTGCTGGAAACAGAAAAACAACCCTGTGTTGATTTCAGAAAAGCAACATATTCTTGTTTGTTTCTAAAGATGAACATTAATCAGCCATAACAATAACAGCAACCCCTTTGTTTCAGCACTCGCTCTCCACTTTATCAGTTCCTCATCCCATATATGGGCACTTTGTTTACATACTTGTTTACATACTGGTTTACATAATTACATACTGCAGAACAGAGGTGCACAACTCCTGGGGGGCTGATCTCCAGCCAGGCTTGGTAATTGCCCTACTTATTCACCCTTTCTTTGGCAATTGACTGATGAGCTGAATCAGGCGTCTTTGAGTAGAGCAACTACCAAACTTCAGAGTTCAGCCCTCCAGGACTGGATTTGTGCAGCCCTGCTGTAGACCACCTGTTTCTCTGCATACTTTGTTAGCCTGGTCAGGACCCCACCGGACCACCACAGAGCAGGTATTATTTTGGTATCGGGTCATTCTCAGCACGGCAGTGATACCGACAGGGTAGTGGCATGTCTGATGTGCTGGTAGGAGTGGATCAGACACAGCAGTGCTGCTGTAGTTTGTGAACGCTGAGACAGAAGCTTATTTGTTGCTTTAAAATTTGGGTTGGTCTTCCTCTAGTCCTTCATCAGTGGTCACAGTATGCTGCCCACAGGACACTGTTGGTTGTATATTTCTGGTTGGACTATTTTAAATGTAACAGTTACACTCAGGGGTTTAAACACTCCACCAGCCCTTCTGTATGTAATCCACTCATACCAGCACAACACACAGTAACATGCCACCATCATGTCAGTGTTACTGACGTACTGAAAATCACCCACCAGTCCTGAGAAGGGATAATACACATACATTTAGGTTGTTTGTTTGTTTTTCATTGGACCACTGCCAACATATTATTGTAAATATCCTTGTCAATGTAATCATTACAAATAATTCATTAACATTCTTGCATTTCCACTTCAAAAGCACCCTAGATGAGCAATGTATAAGCAAAAGATAAACAAACATTTAGGCACAAGTACATTTTTGATCAAAACATTCTGTTCAGAATTACATCTCAAATGAAGGCAATTTAAGTAGCCTAGGATCTCCTGAAAATAACAATATCTGGCATGTGTGACAGTCTCCTATAAATGCTTTAATAGAATTATGAAAGCATCCTGCAAAATGAGTCAATGGTTCTAAAGGTTAAAGGAGGCTTACAAAGTATGCACAGAAACATATGGGTACAGTGTGTAATTATAGAACTACAACATGCTCCTATATGGACAGAAGAGCTGATAAAAATGGGCAGAGAGTTTACAAACATGCAGGGGGTGTAAATTTTATGATCAGTGTATGATGTCACTCATTCTGCCCCAGATAAGTCACAGTTAAAAAAAATATATTGACCATGGGCTGGACACGAATTCACATTTGTGTCTACATGTATCGCATGCCCTTCCTGCTGTCCTGAGTTTATAATTGTAGTCAAGGTCACCATTCTGGCTCCTTAGAAGCCGCAGATGCCTCAAATATGCACAGAACCACACGAGCACAAACACACAAAGCCTCAGTCGTGCTCTGAATACACAAACCTCTTCTCAGTACGCTCTCTCCATGTCTGTCACCACACAGACATAGACACACACACACACAAAGCAAGAATGGCAGGACACTCATTTCTTCCTCAAGACAGCATTCAGCTCACACTGCCCTGTCCTTCATTATCTGCTTAATGCTTTAATTAATAGATAAATTAATCAGCCAAGTCTTTTTAATGATTCTTCAGTGCTGGTCATCATATATTCGCTTATCGACCTTGAGAAGCTTCTAGTCCCATTCTTAATTATTAATTACCGTTCCTCTAATGTTCACTCACTGGGCCTGTGGTTACATACTTTGTCTTAAGGTGATTGTTGCAATTTTCTGATGCATACGTTGTTGTTTTTGTTTGTTTAATTGTCCAAGAGTTGTGTCATTTATTTTAGTTTCCCATTGGAACTATGAGTCTAAAATAGCTATTTAAAAAAATAAATAAATAAATAAAAAATACCGGGCTAAGGTGCTACCACTATGATCCTGGGGTCGCTGGTTCGAGTCCAGGTTCATGCTGCTCACCATCGGCAGCTGGGGTCCAGAGGGAGAGAAATTGGCTTGCTCTCCCTCTGGGGGTGGGTAGATGGCGGTCTTCCCACATCTCACAAGTGTGCTGCTGGTCGACGCAGGCGTCTGCCGACCACTGCGTCAGATCCGGGGATCCGGCATTCTCCTCCAAGCACAATGGCTGCCCGGCAACGATACAAATGGCGGCAGCTCGAAAAGAGGTGGTAGGCTATCATCACATGACTCAGAGGAAACATGTGGACCCCCCCTAGCGTCAAGAGCAGGGCATGTAATGTGGGAGGCTTAGGGGATGGGTAATTGGAACTTCTAAATTAGTAGGGGTGAAAAATTGGAAAATGGCAAAAATTATTTAAAAAAAATAAATAAAATTTGAACTCAGCTACACAAAATAGTTGCACACATGACAGACTGCCATGGAGTCATTCAGAATGGCAACAGGTCATCTTCAATGATGAGTCCTGCTTTTGTCTTGGTGGGGGTGGAGATGACCAATGACACCCTGTAAGGAGGCACCATAGGCTGGTGTCATGGTGTAGGGTGCAATTGTGTGCCATGCCAGATCACCTTTGGTCTTCATTACAGGCACTTTGACATCCCAGCATTATATTAATTAGGTCCTGCAACCAACCTTTCTGAACGCAGACTCCAATGCGCTCAGGACAATACAATACTCATCCACATACTGCTGCAATCTCAAGAGCTTGCCTTGATAACATGGATATGGCCAGTCACAACACCAGACCTATCCCAACTGCAAATGTGTGGGATGCTATTGGACTTGCTCTCAACACTCCAACCGTAAAATCTGCACAAGACATATGGGATGTTTCATTATACCCAACACCATATTAAGAGATAATGTTTCTGTATGTGTAGATCAATAAACATTACCCATATCAGGGTGCAACTATTTCTGCTACTTTTTTTTTATGATGATGATGATGATGATGATAATGATGATGATGATGATGATGATGATGAGTATAACAATAAAATAATTTAATTTTTCTATATTATATTGTTCTACTACCTCAGTCTACACTTCACTTAAGAAGCTGCTTCTCTACAGGGGTTGGACAATGAAACTCAAACACCTGTCATTGTAGTGTGGGAGGTTTCATGGCTAAATTGGAGCAGCCTGGTGACCAATCTTCATTAACTGCACCAGTAAGAGCAGAGTGTGAAGGTTCAATTAGCAGGTAAGAGCACAGTTTTACTCAAAATATTACAATGCACACAACAATATGGGGGACATACCAGAGTTCAAAAGAGGACAAATTGTTGGTGCACGTTTTGCTTGCGCATCTGTGACCAAGACAGCAAGTCTTTGTGATGTATCAAGAGCCACGTTATCCAGGGTAATGTCATCATACCACCAAGAAGGACCAACCACATCCAACAGGATTAACTGTGGACACAAGAGGAAGCTGTCTGAAAGGGATGTTGGGGTGCTAACCTAGATTGTATCTAAAAAATGTCATTCCCAAGACGAATTGGCCGCAAAAGGAGGCCAGTATTACGCTGTATTGGCTGCAAAAGGAGGCCCTGGTACACCATACTGATAAATGATTGTGGTCTAAAACCAGGTGTTTCAGTTTCATTGTCCAACCCCTGTATCTTTCAGCTTGCCACAAATGCAAGCTTACATCTGTCTATGAGGAGGCCCTCAAAGTATGAGTTGTATTTACAGCATTAGAGCAAACATGAATTATGCTTCCCAACCGTAGAGGAAGCCCAGGAGCAAAACATTTCCATTTACCTGAATGCCATTATTTCCAAAATCTTATCCAATACAGCTGATTTTTTATCTTTATAACTCTTTTTGTTTAATATGTAAATATGATAGAGATTACTGAACTCAACACTGTTCAAAGCAAGTATTGTTTTGATTTAAGTATGCTGTTTGCACAGTGCTAATTGGTGGGATATAAACTTTCATTAAACTACATTAGCCTGTTGCTCCAGTACAAAGCAACAGAATCAAACACTGGGTACCATGACATATATTGGAACATCAACGTGGCTCATTAAGGGAAAGCTGAGCATATGATTTCCCATCAAACTACCACCTTAAGTTGAATTCCTCACACTAGCCTTAATCAGTGGATGGTCTTGAAGCAGTGGGACGTTCTACAAAGAATTTACAAGCTACACCAGCAGCTGAAAGACACCAGGAAAGATACCAGATGTTATCGCGCAATGAGGGATGAAAATAATAAGATCCACAGATGAGGAATGAGAGAGAGTGAAAGCAATTGAGAATGAATGTGGTTGAATGGTAGCAAGGCTTCACTTCGATGACTCAGTGTGATGACTCATTGGTGTATCTCAGGAGGATTAAAGAGATGATGCCATGAAGCGGAACACAGTTAAAACGCATCACTCGTTGAAAGAGGGTCTCACTGGGGCCATACAGAGAATGTCTGTGGTCACTTGTCATGAGCCATTACTCATTCATTCACCAGTAAATCAACCCTTCCACCAGTTCATTTATACATTCATCTTTTAGTGTTATGTCTGCACAAGGTCATAGAGGTCAAAAGCAGGCGAGCCACTGATTAGAGTGTTATTAATGTTTCTATATCATCTGTAAATGTACTAAGAAGGTGCAGAACCACTTTTGAGAGTGCACTGCTGCCGGTTCATTTGGGATCTAGAGAATTATCAGGGAAATAAAGCAGTGCAGCTGGTCTCCTCCATCTAGCCTCAAGCTATTTTCGTTAGATTTCAGACTGAGGCCCTGTCCACACATATCTGGATATTTTTAAAAACAGCATTTTCTCTGCTTTGGCTTCCTTTCCACACAATTGCAGCTCTATAGGTGACTGAAAATTGATGCTCTCAACGATGCAAAGATGATTATTGATTATGGCCAAAAATTCAGCATGAAATCCAAGCAGCCTGTAGTAGTACGCATCTTCTGATTAAAGGAAAAACAGCGCACACACAGCACAGCACAGACTTCATATTTCATAGGTCTCGCATGGTAGATATGACTAGTACCATGCACTATTAGAACAAAGGCATTGCTACACTCCTGTAAATCATTGAAATCAGGTTTCATTCACTCTCACGGCCACAGGTGTACAAATCAAGGACCCAGCCATGCAGTCTGCCTTTACAAACATGTGCGAAAGAATGGGTCGTTCTAAGGAGCTCAATGAATTCGAGCAAGGTACTGCAACTCAGTGTCAGACAGTTACTGAGCAGAGTCTCTGAGTTCTAAGGTGCATGAAAGCTGCCAACCTGCTGTTAGAGCTTCAAAGGGGGACCAGCCTCATATGAATAGATTTTGTGTGGGATGTCATAATGCATAGATGTCTCAATGATTTTGTCCATATAGAGCATCTGTGGTCTGGCACAGCAGTCTGTCTCCAACCCGCACACAAATCACCACATGCTGCAGGAATCTTCAGAAGATCCAACACTGCTACTGTAAAGACCTACCTGTTTGAATGTATTTCAGACACTGATTTTGAAAATTAAAGAAGTGTAGTATTGAGGCTGAATTTTCTGTCCTAATATTTAATGTAGGATCGGTTATTTGGGACGAGCCTTTCCTGGTAAGGAAGCTTCTTGATTTCACCTTAGAAATTAAGTAATCTGTGCATTTGTTTCAATTCTCTAACAGCACTTCCAAAGTGGCAGCAGAGAGGCATAGATTAGCCCTGTGACTCGGTGACAAAAAAGTGAAGAAGAAAAAAGTGTGAACCAGGGAAAAAGTGCACTGAATGCAACACCATTAAACGCTGGACACAGTCTTCATGTAGTTGGACTTTGTGTGTAAATTTGTGTGTTAATAGGAAGCCTCCTTCTGGTTAAAAATATTACTGCAGATCACTCTTTTTCAACGATTTACAGGTAGTGGGTATGGAGATCAGTTTGATCTGTATAGTGTTGGTAATAACAAAACAAGCAAGAAAGTATCAGAACAGCAGATTTTTTGCTCTGTAGCTGCAGTTTTTTAGTTATATATACATATAATATATAACTTAAAACTACAGCTCTAGAGCTACTGAACAAATAATGTGCTGTTATGAATATTAAGTATGAAATATGTAATTGCATAAACATTATGCAGGTTACAATAGTAACAATACAGTACAAATGAAGGCTCAGTAGTCCTCTCTGTTGTGTCCATGTACAGGTAAAGTATCTATGCAACGATATATGAATGATGTTCATCCATTCAGTGAGTTGGTGTCAGTGCAGTGATTGTAGAGGAGTAATAATGTCCAGCCATATTCAGCCAGCCTGTCCTGTTAGTGGCTCAGTGTGTGATAATGTTCCAACACAGTGAAGAGGAGTTGTACAGCAGGATCGCTGTTGGTACAAACGACCTCCTGTACCGCTCCTTACAGATATAACATTAGTGCAGTTCAGCACACCATGTTGTAATTATTACTGAAGGGTTTCTCATCTCCAGTCCTGGAGGCCTCCTGCACTTTCCCATGTGCAACACAACCCACCGGAGTGATACAGCTAACTGACTTGCTCATTTCCGTGCATTTTATAAACAGAATAAACACAGTTTAGTGTTACAGTTATGTTGGATTTATGTGCGACTGATCAGGCCCTATTCCTCACCAGGATCCATCCCACATGATCCACAGAGACAGGAAAGTTAATGCTTACACGCTCACTAGGGTTGCAGTGATGAACTGATTTTAGGTAGAGTACCAGTCAAAAGTTTGGACACAGCCCTGCTCAAGATCAGTGTTTGCTGGTAGCTGGTTTCAGATGTTCTAATTTTTTTTATGGTTGGTGGATGAAACGCTGGTCAACCAGCGAGGTCTTTTCATTCATCTTGGGATGGATAGCATCACCTAAGGTCATGCAGGACTGGGTAAGTCAACGGTGTGAAGGAATAACAATAGTCACAGCAGTCATGTTTAGTCATGTGTATGTGTATCCAATAAGACTGCTCCCTGCCAATTACCTTCTCAGTGCACATGTAAACAGAATGTAAACATCCATGTTCTATTCGTTACATTTAAAGTGATATTTCAAGCTTTTCTATTTTAAAGCTGATCCTGTAATTAGTGATCGGTTTGAAATTGAAATAAAATCTAATATTTATGAGACAAGTGAGCAACATAAAAAAAGGTATGAAATGTCACTTTACATAAACTTGATTTGTTTTGAAGTATTTAAATATATTTCAAAAGTGGTCAGATTTTTTTTCTCCCCTCATATTCCGTCCAGGATTTCCTGCCATCACCCCAATAATGACACCCATCATTGCCACTGTGCCACTTTAAATGGCAATGGGAAAAACTCATTACAGTACAGAACAGATTATGTATTAAAATCATAATAGATTAACCCAAAAACTGAAGGATTTCAAACTTGTATAACATAAGCCCACAATGCTTAAGTCTATTAACGTGTATAGTTTTTTAATTTGACCGTGTACTGCGCACAACAAAACATCACATGATCACTCAGTCTGGACACAGTATTTTACCAGCAGTATCAGAGTCGTATTACTTCTTTGCAATGAAATACCTTTGCTAGTAAATGTTCATTGTTGCCCATGTTCATTCTTACGACATATGAATCAGGACCATGAGGATGGTGAGAGACTTATGAGTGACCAAAACAAAGGCACAGACATCTTTTAAAGCAGAAAGATCTCGAGGCAAAAAGTCTAACTTCTGTAGTTTCATTCTCTCTGCATAATCATGTGCAGTATCTCTGTGATGAGTATAGCACAAAACAAAAAAGAAAAAGAACATAAAACACAGTAAAGGTGTTGCGAGGGACCTTTAACCTGGCCAGGTTCTGTGATTTATCTGATTTACATTCATAGCATTTAACTCACATTACAGAGGTGGGCACAGCAGTCTTGCCCAAGGACTCATTGGTGTAGCAGAGCATAGTTGCCCAGACTGGGAATTGAACCCTAGTCTCCCACATTACGGTGTTATTTGTTGTACTCACACCAACCACAGTAACTTTCATTTGAGGACTGATCTGAACAGATTTTCTTTTGACAAGAAAAAGACTTCCATATTACTCATCCTACTGGAAAAAAGAAGCAAGTCTGGAGTGTTTTACTGGTGTTTGGACATTAGATTGATTTTCTGTCTAAAACTTCTAGTAGGTTGTGGGCAGAAGTTGCAGCTTGGTGCTGATGAAGGCCGAACCCCAATACAATCATTTTAATTAATTGAAGTGCAACATATTTGGTTATAGCAGCTTTCTGTAGCAATCCCTTTGAGCATTCTGTCCCAATCTGTAGCATACTGAGCATACCTGGCTACGTTCTCAATAGAAACAACAATACACAAACTCACTTCCCTGCATCAGGCCAGCTAATGAGGCAACTGTATGATTGGTCTTGAGATATACCAGAGATAAACAGCTTAGCAATGCATGAGAAAGGCCCCTACTGCACAAGAAGGTAGGTACGTGGGTGTACGCCAGTGGTGCCAACTTGAGAAAAGGGAGAGGAAACTACATACAGCTAATCTGGGAGAAAAGCTGGTAAAAGAAAAATCGTTCTCAAATAAAAGCTCGATCCAGGGTTTCTTGGGAGTGAAACATTGATTAAAAAAGGTTTAAAGAACAGTTTCCCTTTTACTCCAAATTTAGTCAGCCAAGATGTGTGCTTCGTTAGAGTCGATCTGGGTGATAGGTTTATTATTAGCCTTGGAGCTTAACTAGTAATGTACTGTGTGGAGCTGTTCAGTAATCTCCAAAAGACTTGTTTTTGTTGTTTCTGACACTGTATAACAAAGTTATTTCTAAAAATAGACACACACATGGACCGCAAGATAGCTGCTAGTTTAGCTATCCAGTGTAGCTCTGTTGGTTGGTGTCGTGGATAACACCACTTACCTGTGGCAGAAATGTGGTTCAAATGGTATGTGACTCTAGAGAAGAGTGTCAGTTAAATAGCAGAAAAGTAACTGTACTTTTGGAGGTTAAAGTGGTAAACTGTGTTATTTTTTCACCAAACTACTCCTTTAATGTGAAAACAATGCAAGAGGAACCTAAAAGCCCATGCAGTCACAGAACCAGCCTGCGCTACCAATAATGCTTGCACTCAAACACAAATCCCCACCATTCTTCTGTTTCCTTTCCACCTGCACAGAGCTGCCTGAAGGAAGAGTTCTCCACAAGTCCTGATGTTTATAAAGTGTCAGGCAATAACCACTGCAATACAGGTCAGTTTATAGCATGAAAGCAGTTCAATCTTATGCCTACAAACTCCACAGACTTGCTGTGTTGTCCTTTACAGTGCACCACAGACCAGGGGCCGGATTAACAAACGATAGTCCAAGAAAACAAATTTGTTTTCATAAGGTTAAGGAAATAATTAAGAATCATTCTAAGGAAACATTATGGAAAAAAACAGAAGATTCAAATTTAAAGAATAATCATCGTAACTTTCTTCTTATTAACTTTTCATCAAGTTAAGGAAAATTCAAAAATTCTAGGAAGAACTGCTCTAAAATACATTTGTAAATCTGGCCCTGGGTCCAGTGACAGTTCTTGTAGACTACACATTAAACACATGCATTATGTGTACTCACTCACACTCACACTCTCACTCACAGCACTGAAAGTCATTGTGCGGAACATAAGTCAGCTATGTTAAAAATCCATTTGAAGTTTTCTGGGATTCTGGGAACTCATCACAGAGAGAAATAAAAATTGAAAAAAAAAAAAGATGATGGAGAAGCAGCAGTCCTCAGTACTGAAAGGAAATGACGGAGTTGACTCTGTAGACGTGGTACGATCGGTTCCAGAACACTCGCGTGAAGTAGTTGGTGTACGGGGAATAGTTCATTTTGATCTCTTGACAAAATCGTCCATGCTTGGAGAAAGTGTACATTTCACCTTGATCATACACCACCTAGTGGAGAGTAAAGAAATGATATTAATGAACACTACACTTTAGCTACACTAATGGATATCAATTTCTTGGATGGATTGTTGTGTTGTGTGTGATGGTGTCGTGGATCTGCTGAGATGTAAATGGGTGAGTAAAAATAAGCATGCATGCACTTAATTTCTAACATTTGTAACATTTATAGCCAATAGATTTGAACCATTCTTAAGTCTCTGAAAAGAACAGGTTTATTCCCCTACCATCTAAAATGTTTTAGTAGTATTGTTTTAGGCAACTATATTGCAGGAAATTTTGGCTAGTACTTGCAGAACTGCTTTCACACAATATTTGTAGGCCTTAAGAAATAAACTAAGGGTCTGTTTACACCTGGCATTAATGTGCTTTTTATCCAGTCTTTGATCCTCAAATGTGGTTTGGGTAAATTGATTGTAATCCCATCACAGTGCATCTCAGGGTGTTTACACCTAGCTTTTCATGCAGACAAGTGAAATCCGAATGTGATCCGATCACAGTGTTTGTAAACAAACTGCCACAACATCCACCCACATCACCTCAAAAGGCTTGGACTCGGATCTCGGGTGATTTTTGCCATCTGTGAAGAAGAGCTGCATAAATGAATTTAGAAAAATCAAGGGCATTCTAAATGTTTACAATTATTTTTAACCCTTGATTTTTTTACTTCAGATTACCATCTTGTTGCCTGAACCAAATTAGATTCAGCTGACAGAGTGAACAACTGCAGATGCATGGTTGCAGTTATTGCTGCAAAAAGCTGTCTAATCAGTTACTGAAGGTGAAGGGATCGTCTATTTTTAAAAGGGCGAATGGGTGTGCAAATGTATTTTTATTTAGAATGCATACAATTTCCAATCACACTGTGGTATTTTTGTTCCTTCAGGGTTCGTGATCCATATTAGGTTTTACATTTAAAATATGACGCTGTTCAGCATTTGAAATGAGCAGAAATTTAAGAAAAATGTAAGCAAACACCTTTTCATTATTAAAATATATAGAGACTAAAATGGAGACCATCTGATTGAAAGCATACATGCTGAGAAAAAATACTTACCTTTGATAACCTTACTGATATTACATTATCATCATCTTCATAATCACCTAATGAGGCTAAAAAGCAACAATTAGTGTGCCTTAGGTAGCTGTTGTGTGAAGCATGTGTCTGAAACGGATGTGGACTTCAGAGCCAATCTGCCGACACCACATAGTTCACAGTGTTTCAGTGTCAGAGGTGGCAATGGCTCAAATGGGCAACTGCCAGATTATACACCATGTGTATGGAAAGGACAAACGTGACAGAGTGAGAGAGAGAGAGAGAGATGCTGAGAGGTGAGTAATGGATCTGTACTAACATGGCCATTGGCGTAGTCAAGCAGGTCTTTGATCCTGCAGCCTCTGACGGGACTCATCTCATTACAAAGGTCCTCTTCTATAATAACATAACTGCTCTTCTGAGCCGTCAACAGCTTGTACACTTCCTCAGCAGAGCGCATAGCATATACCTGATACGTCTGCAACACACATGCATACAGGACACACAGAATATGTTTAAATACTTGGTAACCTGTCAACAGTAGCACATAGCACACAAACACACTTAACATCTCCTTACAACACCTACTCAAATCAACAGAGATTTCATTTAAGCTAAACTGCAAATAAATAAGTAAACTGGTAAACAAGTAGTGCCATAGTGAAGGGTGACATTTTTGTCAAATATGCCACGGAACATTTATTAATAAAACAACACACACACACACACACACACACACACACACACACACACACACACACACACACACACACACTTGGACAGCTGCTGAGTCATTATTATTATGCAGGGAAGGCATTCTAATTGAGTTTGAAGCAATGCTGTGAAGATTTGTTTACAATCAGTGATGAGAAGTATACTGAGGTCAGGATGTTTGATGAGTCCACTTCATCCCCAACTCATCCCCAACTCATCCCAAAAGTACTGGATAGAGTGGCATCATTCCAGAGAACACTGTTCTACTGCTCCACAACCCAATGCTGGGGGCTTTATACCCCTGTAGTCCAGGCTTGGTATTAGGCATATTTTTTTTGTGTCAGCAACTGGTGTAACTGATTAAAGGTAGCTGAATACATTCCTTAGAAGGGGTGTTCACAAAGAATTGGACATATAGCATGAGAGTAAACATACACTTACACTCTCACTCCTCTGTAACAGGCTGAGGTCTGTGTAAAGAGGCAGGCTTGTGACTGGCCACCCTGTACAAAGTTTGACCGTGCCCAGCAGTGCAGGACTGCCAGCAAACACGGCTGCTAATGGAGCCTGATTTCTACAGCAGGAGGAAAAAGAAAGAAAGATCACGTTTTTAGAAGATGGTAAAATATTAGAAACATATCTTTGTCAGTCTCCCAACAAATATGTCTACATGCTGGCCTCTGTGCTGAGCAAGGATTCTACTACTAATGCTTCAACTATTTTTATAAAATCATACTACTTTTACTAAAGCCTGACAAATGGACTGTAAGCCCAGCTTCTACTCTCAGCATTATTTGATCTTCAACTGATCTTTTTGCTGTAGTCACATCTGGTGACTGATAAGAACATCTACAATCTTCTGCAGTATAAATGTTATATGTGACCTTTGTACAAAACCCATACTTAGTAGGCTGTCTAAAGACGTTAGATGAGTTTTGGGAATGAGTGTCTTAGACCAATGAGGTCTAAAACAAACACTTTTCTCAGCAAAGGAACTACATTTCATGAAAAGAACACTTTGCCAACTGTTGAGCACAGGGGTGCATCAATCAGGGTTGTATTGCTGCCAGTGATGATGGGAATATTACACAGGTAAAAGGGAAAACAGATTACAACAAATACTAGCAAATCCTACTTGAAAATATAAAACCATCTATTACAAGACAGAAGCTGAAAAGAATATCACAAGTATAATAATCCAGTAGTAAATATTATTATTGGAAAACTGCAGTTTACATTTCGGTATGGGTGACAATTATTCCCGTATTCTCTCAAACAACAAAATTTACAGAAGACTTTGAAGGCAAGACATAGAGGTTATTTGTCAACTATGCTAGAACTCACTTAATCCAGTTCATAAGTTCCACGGTATCAGGATCATAAAACTCCTGCACCTCAGTCAACTCAGACAGCACACGTGGGAAGTACTGCAGAGAAAATCAGCAAGTTACAAAACAGTATGTTGTGTGGTTCCAGGGGAAAGCAGTGTTATATTACCCATTATAGCAAGTAAATGTAAATATACATATGATTTGTTCTAGAATTGGGGATACATTTCATGTCTCTCAGGTGAAATTCTTATAAGTATACCTGAGATTTTTGACTAGGCCAAATATCACACTTTAACTACATAAGGCTGGCCATTGTACATTCACCATGTTAACAGTGTTGTCCTACACTTGCTGATCAGAGTCACTGTAATCAAACTTATCCAAATACACTTTAGAGTGTCCCCCACTCTCGTGCCCAACCAGCACGAATGACAAATACAGTAAGTGGTGCACATAGCAGCTTGCGTGGACATGAAAACAACCTAATATCATTGGCACAAAACAGTGAGTAGAACGTTAAAATAAAACTCATATATATATATATATATATATATATAAAAAACAAAAGTCTCCATGCAAAGAATTTACATTCATGATATTTTGTAATGGAGTAATTTAAGTTCATGTTGAGGATAAACCAACAGACAAGTGAGTGAAACAGCCTCGACATAGACAGGTGGTGCTATAGATTCTGCTGTAACCATTATCCAGGTTTTATATAGTGATTCCTAAAAGGATTCACTACAAAACCCAGAATGCTGCCATGACCAGCTGAACAAACCAACGGACAAACAAACAAATTAATTGCAGATGGCAGAAAAACAACAGATGCTTGCTAGGTTTGGTTTGGCTCACCAAGTTGCCAAGATATAAAAAGTGACACCCTAGTCTCAAAGCATAAACAGATATACAGGCACCAGTTGTGAATACTTGCATACACAAAGCCTTGCCATACTCACCTCCCTCCACAGGCTGAAGCCAATGATGGTTGGTACTGCTGTGCTCAATATTAGTGCCTGAGGAAAAACACATCATCAGTGGGCTGAAAAAGCCAAACAGCACTGTGCAAATTAAAAGCCATGCAACCACACGTCCACTTGTCCATTTATCCACACTCACCAGCACTACAGGATGGACAGACTTCAGCCTAATCCATCTGAACACAGTCATCCAGAGTTCTGGTGAACATACACCAAATGCTGTGAAGGCACACACATATGGTGTCCAAAGGTATTTTGTCCTACAATGGGGGGAAAACACAAGACAGACATGAGAGCAGGACACTGAACCAGGTCACCCAACATGACACCCGAGTCTAATGCTTGTCATATGACACACGGTCATGGGAAAAATGTTGACAAGTGGAGGTAATACAAATAAACATATAAAAGTAAATTACATCTCATTTTAAACCCTGAGGTAGTTCTGTTTGATATGAGACAGTGGAATGTTGCTACTGAAACACTGTTTTCAGTCTGGCCTGTGTTCAGGCTCATGTCTGAACCGTGCGTTTCAGCAGTAGCGTGGTGTTTTGTGAAAATGCTTATAGTAAGTGATTGTTACCCCTGGAACAGCATGGCGAGAGCCCCGAACAACAGCGTGTGGAGTACATGGTAAATCACCTCTGGCCTCTCCCCTATCCGCCCATCCTCCATCCTCACACCAGCCTTCATCCGCTCACCACTGCACAAAATAAGAAATATTTAGTGAACTACTTACCAATGTTGCTCCAACGGCCATAAAAAAACTGCGCTCATCCTAGCAGATCACCATCTACTATATAAACTTCCAACCCAACTCCGATCCTTTGTTAAACTACATTGCACCACTGCACTCCATTTACACTACCTTTATACACATGCACATTATCAACCATTGAAGCCACAAGACAAACTGATTAAACTACATGCCATCAATAATATCCAACACTGTCTGCCCAACCAACATCTGTCATTCCTCATTTTCTGAACAGTGGTGAAGCTGGTTTCTTTAAATCAAACTACTCAGAATGAAACTGGAGCCAAATAAGAACAGGGATACCAACCTCCATGCAAGCACTAATACACAAACACACACAAATACCTGAGTCTCCTGTAGATGGTATGCATGGTTGAGATCAGACACACTAGAAGCACTAGGACATAAAAAGGCAGAACAGAGGCCTGGGTGAGGCGCAGGAAGAAATCCTGTCCGGGAGACTGAAAGCCCTCCTCACACAACAACAGGTTTGGAATGAACTCCCTGAGAAAAATGACGAGGAGAACACAAAATGCTGATGATTGCCTATTAACTTTTTTTTTTTTTTTTTTAATAAACAAGAAAGTCTATAGGGACTATAGATTTGAACGAATCTCACGTTGTTGTATTAAGTCCAAACTTGACCTCCAGGAACTTCAATATGAAATCATTCTGATTTGCTGGAAGAATTTTCTGCAAAATGAGAGCAAAGAACTTTGAATCCTCTCTCGAAAGAGAAAATCTTCTTTTAAACTAATAAGTGCTTGATCCCCTTTGCTTGAGAGGATTGCTGGTGCCATCTCACCTTGACTAGGTAGTTGAAAGTGATGCCTGTGGTGAAGACTAGGTAAAGGTGCAGCACGATTTTCATCAGCCTTGCCACCAGGGGGCCCATTTTCATATTTTGCTAAAGAAGAAAGATATAAGCTTAGAAAAAATATTGGTACATCTTGGAGAATAATGTCTGTTCTACAGCCTGCATTTTACCCTACTGGCCAAACATCAGGACATTACAGAATACTGTGTAGCTTCTTTCAAGCTCATGAAGAAAAGAAAACTGCCAATGTCAATTTCTGTATAGCATTAAATTATATTAAATTATTACTATACAAACTAATATTTACTTTATAGCAACTGTAGAAATCTGCTAAAAAGCAGAAAGGAAGTGTTTGCCCTTCAAAATTATGAAGAGCCACTGCAATGCATGTAGGCTAAATGTCTTGTTGGTTGGTAGGGAGTGTAACAATGTTACCTGCAGGTACCTGGCCAGCAGGCTGGCTATAAGCAGGCTGAGCAATGGGCAGGAGAGCAGACTGGGCCTCTGGTACTGCAGAACATAAGCCAGCAACAAGGAGCTCAGGTACACCTTATGAATGTCTGCTGTCTATAAACCAGAGGTCAGAGAAAAGAGAGTGAGAAAAAATAGTAAATTAATAAACTCCATCATTCTGAACATTCTTAACACTTATGAATACTTGGGGTGTACATTTCTCATCTTGAATATGATATTTACGATTTCTTGATTATGTGACTGAAGCATAGTAACTTACTGAATTACTCTGCCATGATCTTGGTTCATTTTTAAATACACTGATTATACATAAATTGGGAGGAATTATATTTACATACTGATAAAATATGGACAATACACCAAGCTTTCTTTCATTTGGAAATAACCCAAGAAGATTAAGCTGGCCAATGAATGTACAAGTCACAAAAAATAACCAAAATGGCAACTTAACGTCAAATAGTCTACGATTTGAATGTAAAAAGACTTTAAAATGGATTTACATTGTCAAAATGTTAAAAACAACAAATCAGTCATACCTTTTTTAAAAAACATCAACATATTCAAATGTGCCATTATATTACAAGTCACAAAAAAAGTCAAATC
Source organism: Acestrorhynchus altus (assembly GCA_034509495.1). Taxonomy (NCBI): domain Eukaryota; kingdom Metazoa; phylum Chordata; class Actinopteri; order Characiformes; family Acestrorhynchidae; genus Acestrorhynchus; species Acestrorhynchus altus. The sequence goes on from CM067501.1 coordinate 11,207,515, forward strand.
TGTAATTTTACTTTAAAGAGTTTTTCCTTAATTCCAGCCCACCTGATCTAACTAATGAACTAACTGAGCCCTTGCTGAGCCAAACATGATGTGTTACAGCAGGAAAACACTATAAGGAGGGCAGTGGTCCTCCAGGACTGGAATTGACAACCACTGTGTTAAATGAAGCAAATAAACAGTAACTGTGCTTTAGAATGTGCAGACGTGTGTCTCTGTGGAGGATCAGAGTTTATATTTTTATACTGATTTTATACCAAAATCAACACATACCTGTACTTTGACCAGTGTCGGACATTTGCATAAAACTATGCATATAAAGATGAAAAAGCATGTCTAAAAGAGAATTTAGAATTTGAAAGACACTCAGAAAGCACACTCCATAATAAGGGGACTAAACCCACAGAGCACAACCATCTATGGTCTTATTTAGAAGACCAGCCAGGAGTAATGTAACAGTAATCTAACTAACGTGATGCTATGTGAATCAGTCTCCCAGCAGTGGTGTTATGAAAGTAGTTCTTTCGTTATATGACTAGATATGATTAAGTATGGGGTTCGTGGGTGTGTGTACCTTTCGAGGTGGAACAAGGTCGAAGCAGTCCAGTAGCAGAAGTGCAACTCCTTGTACAAACAGAACATAATGGCTGTGCTCCCACATCACGATGAAGGTGAATGTCGTTACACTCATCAGCAGGTAACAGAACATCTACAACACACAAGCCAACAGTGTTACACAAACACCAGTGAAAAAGATAAAGAACATGAACACTAGTGTCCAACACACAAACTAAGCATATGGTCATTACAGTGCAGAAAACCTTGCATCAATGGAAGTCAATGCAATTTAAAGAGTCACTATGAAGAATATCTTTTGGTCCATTCATTTCTGTTGGAAAGTCTACTGATCAATTCTCACCTCTGTAGCCGAGCTGATGCTGTTGCTCAGGAAACCGGTCAGAGCGGCAACTTGACAGGAAAAGTAAGGAAGGGCCCAGTTGTCCCGCAGAGGGATAGCATAATCCACTTTAGTTGTGTCTGGCCTGTAATGAAGAACCCAACAGAGGAAAAATGATACTTAAATATTACATTCTATATCAACCAGCTCACCAACATGAAAACTGAGGTGACCTCTGGGAAGCAGATATAATACGGAGCCACGTTTAGTTAATTTCTGGCAACTACATAATCTACAATGTCACTCTGTTACTACACTCTCGTTGATTTTCACAGTTTCACAATAAGAGGTTTAAATCTAGTTGGTCTTTTTAATGGACCAACTAATTACTAAACCAAAACCTCCAGGGCTGACAGTTTTTGGAAATGATTGATTTATCAGAACGGGCTTGAACCATATTTGTGAAATGTTCAAAGACACAATGCAAGGTCCTATCAAGAGCTTATACCTTGCAGACAGCAAAAGGATATCTACCAGGCTAAACAAATAGACCTTTCGTGAAGGGTGGGAGTGGTGATAAGGCCCGTCACAATAACTATATTATTGTACAAAATGACCCATATCATTTCAGCTGACCTTCATATTGGCAACTGTGATTGTCTTAGCAAGGACATTACATTTGAATGCAAGTTGACTTTGCTTTGAAACAGCAGTTTTATTTCATATTTTTTATTTGGGGTTTATAAAATACTGTATTCTAATTCCAGTGTCATATACTTATTCACTTTGTTATCTGCTCTTTGAAAGGGTGTATTTGATTGATTGATATTTGCATTTTTGTACCAGTGTTGTACTATTGGCAAATAAAGGCCTTAAAATTATTTATCAATTATTTCTGTGTAAAATTATTTAAAAAATCTGATTTCCTGAACGCTGGGTTTTGAGAAGTCAGTGAAGCCAAACTTTATATTAGAGATGGAAAGCTCCAAATACCCAATTACAATCACTAGTAGTCAGCTAGGGGACACTTTTATGCAACAAAAACTGTAACAAATTGCGAAATATAGCCCCACAATGTCAATGGAAAAATTAACACGCGATATTCAGCTTCGCAAAAAAGGTTATGGAATCAGTTTCCTTATGCAAGTCTCACCTGTTGATGATGTACCAGGCAACGGCTAGCATACCAGCCACCCAGGTGCCACTCATAACCCAGCTGCAGATAAAGAGCGCAGTCACATACACCGCCTGCAGTCCGAACACAACCCCTATGTAAAAATACACCGGCTCAATGGCGTCCTACATTATGAGAGAAGAGAGAAAGTAAAAGCGCAAAATCAAAACAGTGGTTTTCATTTTTTCTCTTTATTTAAATGCTTGTAAACTAAACAGCAAGGGGCTGCAGGTAATTGGAGACATTCAGTCCATTAAATGACCTCATGCATGAATAGTAAAACCGCACTTAGTGAAAATGTCGGCAGTGTGGACGTTTTTCCCACTGTTTCTGAGAATGATTCAACTGCAGTTTGAAAGACACATTCAAGAGACTCAGTAAACACCTACAGGAACAAGTTGTGTACTATAAATAAGATTAATATGAACAGTAATTCTTATCATTAAGCAGACGTTTCCTCCAAAAAATAATATTAACATCTAGTGAATATGTGGAGGATTTGCTATTCTGAATATTATGAATTATGATTTATGAACCTAGTTGAATACTTAAGTGGAAAAAAGTTGATTGTGGAAGTTTTTTTTTTCTAAATACAATAATGAATTGAATGTTGGTGAATGCTATATTTCATGCTGACCACTGCTTTAAAATGCAATAAGCCACTCCAAACCGAGTGTTATACAAAGTTTTAGGTACTTGTAACGGTCTTTACTGTCTGGGGAAGGTTTTCTATTAGCTACATATTTTGGAACTTTGAGAGGATTTAATTTACACCGGCATTAGTCATGCTGCCAATTGGTTCAGGTTTTGCTTATCTGACAAACCTATTCTATTGGCAGTACTTCGCTACAGAGACTAGACAAGCTGAGTTAGCAATAGGTGCAACCAAAAGTAGCTGAATGCATTCATTAGAAGAGATGTCCACAAACATTTGGACATAGTTATAGTGAATAACAAGCCCAGGTAAGCTAAGCTAGCTAGAATGATTTGCTTATTTTAAAACTAAAACCTGGGGCTGTGTTTTCAGATACCGTTGGAAGAGTTTTTGCACCCTTCATGCTGTTTTTGAGCTCCCTGTAGCCGAGGGTGCTTTTTTATCATTGGTGCTGCTCACCGATTTCATGTCTCTGATTCTTAAGCTTGCCCATTTCTCCTGCTTTTAACAAGTCACTTTCAAGAACTGACTGTTTACTTGCTGGCTAATATGTCCACCCCCTGACAGATTCCAGTGTAGATGAAAATCAGTGTTTTTCACTTCACCTGTCGAGGTGCTAAAGTCATGGCCGATCTATATTATATATATATATATATATATATGGGTTTAGACAAAGAAGAAAAATAAATCACAAATATATATGTTTAGGAAACATACAGCATCATTTTTCTAACCTGGCTGCCACTGAGTTTGTAGAGCAGGCTGCTGAGGAGCTCGGGGTAGAGAGAAAGCTGCTCTACAGCATTTATGGTCTGACCAGACACTGTCCTGTTGTCCCGGGTCAGCTCGTACACACCTGCACAGAGGGACAGACAAAGATTACACATAGACCAGATCAGATTTCAGTCACAAAACAGTCAGTCACTCAGCAACTTTCTATCAAGTGATCAATCGTCCAATCAATCAAGTTTATATTTAGTGCTTTTTACAAGGTATCAAGATATATGCATTTAATTCAGAGGGAATCAAATTGATGATCAGAACTGTGTATTTACATGTCATTAAGGACCAATTCATTGCAATTTATATTTATAAATAACATGCAGATGAAAATACACTGCATGGGCAGAAGTATTTGGACACCTGTTCATTCACTGTTTCTTCTAAAATGAAGGGTATTAAAAAGTTTAGCCTGCTTTTTTTGGAGTAACTGTCCATACCATCCAGGGAACACTGTCTACTAGATTTGGTAGCACTGAGCATGGCTGTCAGGATTTGATCACATTCAGCACCAAAAGAATTAGACAATTATGTTGTGAGGGCTATATACCCCTTTAGCCCTTGCTTGGCATTAGGCATGAAGTCAATAGGTCCATGGTCATGAAAAAAACACTACTCTAAAACCCAAAGTGAAGCAGCCCTTTTGGCTACTGAATATGTGTTTACTGGCAACAAAGATTAATACACAATCACAATATTTGGAACATTTCAAAGGATCTAAAAAGACTGAGAAAACTGTTGTATTACCCCTCTCGAAGGAAGAAGCAAAGAGCATGTGTTTATAGTAGTAATAATAAAGGCCACTGCCTCCTTGGAAGGTAATCTCCCTCTCCAGCTCCTAAGGACGAAAACATGAAGACCATGGGAATAATAAGAGTATTCATCCTGTGAGAGATTGTCATTAATTAATTACTTAACTTAATTAATTAATTACATGACTTTCAATTTTTACTTAATCGATTTGATCAATTTGTAGAAATATGTGTATATCAAGCAGCCCTAAATCTTATATAACCGAGGCACCTCAGTCACATTACCTGTCTGCTGGAGAACCAGAATTTCCTTTCGTGGTAAGTGGATAAATACACTGCATACATCATCCCACAGGTGACTGCTGCGAGGCAACCAATAAACACCTTCACTATTCGCTGAAGAAACACAGCTAGAGAGACAGAGATGAGGGAGAGATCAAACATTTATACAAAAACTAGGTCACAGATGTCTTCACACTTTGCATCTTATCTACAACACACCACAGCTAGTAGTAGGTGAACTGCTGTTGATAACTCAGTATGCTTCCATCAGTGTTGCAACTTCAGCCCTGATGGCTCAGTAAGAACAATGAAACAAAATACACAAGCCATGTAACACACAGTAACATAAAACTATCCATATGTCACACACCCTGGGAAGAATTTTTATTTACGTCTAATTTTTCATCAAAAGACAGCAAGCGTATTTGGGATTAGGGCTGGGCAATACTGATATCATGATATAAAGAGAGCAATATGAGTTCAGGCAATATCATTCATATCAGTTAAATCTTGTGGAAACCTTTTTTCTGCTCCGCCACCCTGCTCTGCATGGAGGGGCATTAGACTTTGTGTGAAGAACATCAGATTTCAATTTGTTTAAATATAGTAAAAATATGGAAGAAGGCGTTCGTGGGGTGTCCTTATTTCTTCATATCATATATTGTATTACATGTCACCATTCAATGAAAATATATTGGGATATGATTTATTTTTGTACATATCGCCCAGACCTATTTGCCATTACTGGAACAAAACAAAGTGCATTTCAGTGAGAATGAGCATTAAGGCAGCAATGTTTTCATCTGGTAGAAACATCATTAATATGCACCCATTTGCATTCCTTTGTGTGGAAGACAGACAACCATTAAAAAATTATGCTAAATTCTAGACACAACCCACACAATTTTATAAAACTCTGAAAAGTGTTTCCCACTAGTAAAGATAAAAATTTGTAATTGCGTTCAAGCATGGTCCTCTAGTAAATACAACCTTCATCAATATTATATGACATGCAAGTCAAGTGGTTGGCGGGAGCTTGCAATCGTCAAGCACAAGAGTTCCTAAAAATCCAGCAACACTATCAAAGCAAAACACACCAGTTCATTAATAATGAACCTACTCACATTTACTGTTCTTCAGTGCACTCTTAGCAGGGGCTGTGGTTTGTTCTCCTTCTTCCTTAGTGCTGGCAGTTGAGGATCCATCTGCATTTGCTGTACCTGTCCCAGTCTCCTCAGCTGTGGTGCTGCCAGGGTCTTTGTGTGTGTCCTCCACTGTACTAATGAGGTCTGGATCTTCAACTCCATCAGTTTGGTCATCAGCTCTTGTGACTTCTTCTGAGAAAGAAAGAAAAAAAAAAAGATTACAACATGGTCCACAAGCGTAATTTTTTTGTTTCATATTAAACCTAATCATCTACATTAAGTAAGTAATTTAATCTTGAAGAGAAGGAATTATTAGCAAGATCATGAATACATGTAGGGCCAGCTGTCCAGAGCAAGACTCATACATCTGGACTAAAATTGGTTTTCTGTGGTCAATCATCACTGATGTTACAATTCCAATTAACACTCAAATGGATTGCAATCAATAAAAAATCCAAACTCCTTCTTCTCTTGACATTGTCTCGATACCAACACTGACCAATTCTCAATTCTCGACCCCTTCAGAGTTACGCGAGTTGCATGAGTTGTGTTCGGGGCAGGGGTGCCTCTAGGACCAGGGCTAAGAAGCACTGGTTCAGAAACCATCCCAGAAACTTCAATGACAAGCTTCTTGTGTGTTATCTAACTACCTTTATGGTGCTCCTGATCTACTCCAGATGCAGCATCTTCCTCCTCCTTCTTCTCTGCTGCTTTTCTGCATCGCAGTTCTGCCATTTCTAGATCAAAACTGAGGTTAAGAAGATCTAAACATGATTCAGTGACAGGTTTAACATCATCAGCACACACCCTGACACAGCAACAGTGGATTCATGTTGGGATCTCACTTAAAGAGCCTTCACTGCCAGTCAGCAGCTCGACCAAAACCAGGCATACGCAACAACTTTACATCCAAAAGCTTATTTACATGGTTTTAAAGTTTTTACTAATTTTTATAGAGCATATAAACATAAAATAAAGTTTATACTCAGGTTTAAATGAGATGTGGATGAGGAAATGAGGACATTTAAGCGGTTTAAACAGCTTTGGGGTTCTTTTTGTTGGCCTCTAACGTTAGCTGTTGGAACTCTCCGGTCCACCTTAAACGGTGCAGCAGTTCCAGCCGGACGCTTCTAGGTTCCACAACGCAGCAGAGGCGCTATTTAAGGTGGACCGGAGAATTACAAGAAGACAACTTCAGGCGTCGCTCTTATCAACTCAACTCGGTTCTGGAGCCTCACAGAAGAAGATATGAACGTATATAATGATGGAAAGCAGACCTGCATCCCTCAGGAGCCGATGAAGAGCCTTCACACAAGCCTCAGTCCATATTTAACCGCTTTAAACGAAGGGTTCGTTGTTTTCTGTTCGCTGGCGAAACTAAACGCGAACTAAAAACGAGATACAGGGCGTTCAGGCTGGTTCATGAGTTTTACTTATTCCTCATCGTGTAAGCAGGCACAGGCCGCTCATAAACGCTTCAGACAGATAATTAAAGACTAAAAACTACACCGAAGTAAGTTCATCCTGCACTTCCGGGTCGCCTGAACTTCGCAGAGCTGCTACGGGTCCTGCGCAGGTCCAAACTTCGTATGGTCAGTTTCATTTGGCGAGCAGCGTCTGAACTCCGGAACTCGGGCCGTTACCTGCTTTTTTCTGGAGGGACCTCTCTACCAGCCTTATTCCAAAATGGATTAAATTGTTTTTCACCTCAAAAGTCTAGCATGTTGATACAGTAATTTTATTAAAATGTTGTAATATTTGTAGATAAAAAAGCCTTAGAATGTCACTTTACATGTAATGAATTGTTTTAAGATGCCTTATTATATTTTAGGTAAGATTACTAATCTTTTACCATACATTTGTTTATAGCAGCCAAAACATTAAAAATACACCTAGATCAATTGAAAACGTCTCATGTTGAATGTTTTTGATGATTCTTCCCTGAAGGTCATATTTGTGCAGGTGTCACTGCACAGTAAAACAGTGCTCAACCACGGCTGAATCTGCTAAATCATCACAATGGCTTTTTTCTGCCAAACACAGGGTTTATTTTGTCATTCTGTCCTACCAACAGTCTTCTCTGAAAGTTTTCTTGTTCTTCAAGACCTCAACTTGATCTCTGCTATTAACTGCTTAAATACATAACAAACCAAGGAAACAACCATTTATCATCTTACAGCTTTCTTCTTCTTTGTGGTCATCAGTCATTTTAATGTTCAGTGCTTGGCAGCTGTTTAGAGGAGCCAAGGCATTATTTGTTCTTTCCTAATGATGGACATGAACAGTTCATAGCCCTAACAATGTAAATTTAGGTCAGAGACTTTGGTTAAAATTATCTGAGCACAAAACTACCAGGTTTTGCAGACTTTTGCATGCTTTAGCTTTCTTCTCCTTTCTTCTACATTTGTACAAAACAAACATAACAATAAAATAACTTATAACTTTATGCATTTTGGATACATGTTCACTGAACTCCTCACGGTGATAGAAATGTTGAACAGGGGTTCCCAAACCTTTGCATTCCATGCTTCTCTCTGTTGTGAATGGATTTAAAATAATATATTTTAGGTCAAAATGCTAATTACAACAAATAACAAATTACAATTCATAATTCATGTTATGGACATGTTTCCATTCACCATCACTGAGTCTAAGTTGGTCTGGAGCATTTCCTATCAAACCACATGTTAATTTACATTGTACCCATGTGATTGGGCAGAAACTTAAAAAAAACTACTAAAAACTGTGGAATTCACATTTTTATTCATGTTCAGAAAACCAGCTCTAAAATGCACATGAGAAAGATGGCAGAAGCAGGAGTGAAAAACACTGCTCTAAAGAACAGAGGACCACTTCATAACATTAAAGAAGCAGGAAGCATAATATCTAAACTTTGAGTACAAAACACATTTTACCTAAAAGAACATGTTTAAACTACAATTTGTCCTCAGTTTTGCACTTCTCTACACTTTTCTCCGACACTATTCTAGACTTGAACATTTAAAAAATCGTATTTCAGTTCTTTCTTCATTAGAAACCCTGAGTAAAAACTAAGGCCCAGCATCTGCATTACATTTAGTGAAGATATTTTCTTTTACTACAAACACCTTCAAATGATCAGCATGCGCAACATAAAAAGGCCAAAAAGCTTACTAATATAAAATACTTAAAACAATATCAAAAGAATTGTTACATCCATCATGGTGTAAAAATAATACAGTACACAGTATATATTTCATGAATTAGAAATCAGTTCCAGCGTGACAGTGTATGTACCATGATTGTAAAATAAATAACACTGTGGATAGGATTCATGATCACATAATGATGCAAGTATCAGAACAAGTCCTCTTCTCAACAAATCTGTATGAAAATAGACAAAAGTGAAAGGCCATTAGCAGTATAGTAATGTACTCTATACTTGGGCACCAGTGACAATTAGAACAAAACGTGTTTTATCGGTGGAGTCATTTTTTACTCAGTAAAATCAATTATAAAATTAAATTGTTTATATATATTAAAATACATATAACTAACAGTCATAAAAAGTAGTGGTCTTCCATTACTTTGTTCATTGAAACATCCCAAAAAGTCTTCTCATGAGAGTCTAGTATTATTTATAGTTATTAAACAAATGGTTTGGTAAATCAATGCTTATTTATGTTAAATCAAGTGTGCTGGTAATGGTATTTACACATCCACACACTGGCTGGGGTGTGTGTAAGAGATCCCAAAGACTTTCTTTGTGATTCTTGATTTATGTTTACCTACAACTGTTGTAACGTGATTTGGTGATTTTTACAAGCAACACTTAATAATACTAATACTGTGCATCTGGAAAGTATTCACAGGTCTTCACTTTTTGCAGATTTTGTTATGTTACAGCCTTATTCCAAAATGGCTTGTTTTTCCCCTCAAAAGTCTACACATAATACCTCCTGATGAAGTGAGAAAAATATGTTTGAAATTATAGCAAATTTATTAGAAATAAAACACAAAAATATAACAAACATAAGTACTTACAGCCTTTGCCATGACACTAAAGATTGAGCTCAGGTGCATCTTTTTCTTACTGATGTGCACTGTGTCAGAGCACAAACTAAGCCAAGAATTCTAAGGGACTGTCTGTAGACCTGTGTATCGAGACACAGCATTTATGTACATTATACTTTTGTTTTTAATTTGTGATACGTTTGCAAAGACAAAACACAAACAATACTAAACAAACTTTTCTCACTGTGTCATCGTAGGGTTTACAGTAGTGTGTAGGCTTTTGAGGGAAACAAAGACTTTAATTCATTTTGGAATAAAGCTGAAACATAAAGTGAAGGACTGTCAATAATTTCCAGACACACCACAGTTACACATATTTTGCACCTACATTCACTGACAATTTTATCAGAAGCACCTACCATATGTCCAACCAAATCATATCCAGCAAAAAGCAGATGACCACTAATGAAAGACTAGAAGACGGCTAGCACAGCTGATGGGCTACAGTCTCTAACTGTACACCAGCAAACCTCGAGCTACAAGGTAGAGGTTTCTAATAAAGTGATTATAAAGTGTAAAATGTGCTGGACAGGTGGGTTAGACTCACTTGTATGCTTCTGTGTGTGGTTCAGCTGCTGCTGGTTTCTTTGTGAAGAGATTGATCTGCTCTGTCTGATTTCCTCTTCGCCAGACACTCATTGTCTGAATCACTCTTTAACTCATCATCCAGCTTTAATTCTACATGAAGGAAATCAGAGACAGACAAAATGGATCAAATGAGAGGTCTGTTAATGTTTTCTGCTACTCACTACTCACTACTAGTGGTCACTCTTTAATCCTGCCTAGACAACAGGTCATCCCTTATACTTACACACTCAAATTGAATATCTTAGCAGGGCTGGAGAATTAGCCATTAATTAATTGAAATTGACCTTCAGAAACTCTTACTGACGTAACCTTGCCCACATTGGTTATTTTGGTTTTTATTTCTGTGCTATATAAAATCTGTCCTACATTCTGCAGTAGAACTGTGTTGCTAACAAGAGTAGGCTAGCACACAGATGCTCACCATAGAGCCCCCAGGCTGTTTTCTGACTTTGTTAAATATGTGCTTTAGTAATAAAAATAAGCCACTCTTCACAACTTCTGGGTGCAACTATTTAGTCAACTATTTTTTTGATGAGTATTTGAGCCAAACAAACCCTGTATTAATGAAAGCAATAAATGTATTTTATGTAATTTGAATGCTTTTACATTATTTGTACTAGTGACACAACAATAAGCTGCAAACCTATGTCCCTGTAATGCCAAACAATATGCCACCTTCTTTCTGAAGGCCTCAATAGAGCTCTTTGGATCTAGTCATGGTGATACCACTCACTTCAATAATCAAGATCAAACCAAACTAATGTTTGAAATTTAAACGAAACTCCAAACTCCTCTCTTATGATGATCTAATCAATTTCAGCGGCTGTGCTGCATCTCATTCCAATTTAAAACCTTTTAAGTAGTAATAATATCTTTATAATAATATCTAACTCTTTCATGACAAGAAAATTACATTTCTGTAGTTTTATGTGTTAAGGTTCTGCTATGTTGCTTTTGCAGGATATGTATAAATTATTCTAAGAACCGACACTGGAACTATTAGTAATAACTGGGCTGCACTTTGTCCCAGAATCACCTTTTTTGTGCGTGTCCTTTTCACAATTGGTCCGTTTCCCACATTTATTCTTCACCGGTACTGCCTTTGCTCGTCTCACCAAAGGTTCATCATCTGAGCAGACTTCTGTGGAGAATGTAATGTTAAAATTCATGCCCAAATTTGCTGTAAAACCAGACAAACCTCCAGCTAATCAGATAATTAACAACCCTTCCTGGGTTGAAGGTGGTGTGATAGATCAGGCAACCACCAAAACCGGGTTCACACTACACTTTGTTGATGTAAAACTCCACCAACTGTGCTCTCAGTGGCTTTATCTACTTAACTAGACATTGCTAGATAATTTAGAAGGAGCTTGTGAAGCATTCTGCAAGCTCTCAGATTGCATCTTTCAACAGTTCACACACAGCAACAGCTCTGACATGAGTCAGTACTGACCAAACGTGGATTTACCTCTGATTTGAATCTGTTCTCCACAAACTCCTAAAACAGTCATTGACTTACAAATAAAAGTTAAAAGGGTCAGCACTTAGACATTTGTGCCACTCGAGAGTCAAACACTACAAAAATATGGTGTTTTTTTCATCTTGTAACAACATGGTTAACAATGAGCTACTCTTACCTGATGTGGTTTCACGTCGCATAGGCTTACTGTGCTGTTTCAGTCTCTTCATTTTGTGACTCAGAGGCTCATCATCCGAGCTTTCTTCCTCACCCTTTTCACCTGTGACAGATGATGCACAATGTGATTAACATAATGCAGCCAAATGGTAAAATTATTACCATAAATCTTTAGAGTTTACAAGAACAATTATCTACAGTCATTAAAATCTAAAATGTAATTCATAGAAATTTCCACATGAAGAAAGTTAGGATTAGGGTTAGGATATCCCCACATTTTTTACTAAAAATGCCTAAAATTTAAGTGAGCGGTATCACCACGGCCAATTCCAAAGAGCTCTCTGAGACCTTCAGAAAGAAGGCTGCAGAGTCTGTGAAGGCATTAAAAATGATCCCAAATGAACAACTAGCTAAATAAATTTCAATTTCAGAACTGCATCTACCTTCACAAACAGACCAGCCAAGTTGGATTTTCATTGGCTGTATGCAAGGAGGAAACCTTGCTATTTAAAAAACAAACATCAGGGCAAGACTAAAACTAGAGAACACAGAGACAAAGACCAGAACTTCTGAAACAATGTACTTTGGACAGATGAATCCAAACTTTGGACACAGCTCTCCATTATAAAATCCACTATGAAATCTTTGTTCTATCAAAGGAAGTTTGAGGAAAACATACAGGGGTTGGACAAAAAAAACTGAAACACCTGGTTTAAGCCACAATCATTTATTAGTATGGTGAACTAGGGCCTCCTTCTGCAGCCAATACAGCGTCAATCCGTCTTGGGAATGATATTTTTTGGATACAATCCGGGTTAGCACCCGTACATCCCTTTCAGACAGCTTCCTCTTGCGTCCACAGTTAATCCTGTTGGATGTGGTTGGTCCTTCTTGGTGGTATGATGACATTAACCTGGATACCGTGGGTCTTGATACATCACAAAGACTTGCTGTCTTGGTCACAGATGCGCAAGCAAAACGTGCACCAAGAATTTGTCCTCTTTTGAACTCTGGTATGTCCCCCATAATGTTGTGTTCATTGCAATATTTTGAGCAAAACTGTGCTCTTACCTGCTAATTGAACCTTCACACTCTGCTCTTAATGGTGCAGTTAATGAAGATTGGCCACCAGGCTGCTCCAATTTAGCCATGAAACCTCCCACACTAAAATGACAGGTGTTTCAGTTTCATTGTCTAACCCCTGTAAGACAGCCAGTCCAAAACCTGAAGCTGTAACATCACACATCTGAAAGAATTCTGCATAGAGGGGAGGGGGGAAAACTGAGTCTGTCCATTTCTATTAATTACATTTTACAAATGAAATTCATGTGTTTAGTTAAATCACCTTCATCTCTCATTATTATTGGCTAATAATGGGCCACTCTTACCTGATATTGCTCTGCCTCTCACAGGCTTACTGTGCTGTTTCAGTCTCTTCACTTTGTGACTCAGTGGCTCCTCACCAGAACTTTCTGCCTCACTTTTTACACCTGGGACAGATGAGGCACACTGTGCTTATTTCAACATAACAATGCAGCCAGTAGGTAACAATTACGACTGACACCTTTTCAAGACAACTTCATAAAATGTGTAATGTGAACAGTGTGATTATGCAACAATTATGTAGATGTTAATTGTGTTTATTATGATGTGTAAATTTTTGAAGCCTAGGTTTATTAGTCTGTTATTAATCATAAAACAGTTTAGCACGTTTAGCATGTAATCCCACAGGGTTACATTATAAGGTCTACGAAACTGACGTCTACAGAGAGCTGCACTCATGAAAGTGAAAAACTGAAGTGTAGCCAAATTTTGAGGGTTTAAGGAGTGAGACCTCAGTCTAGAGTGAATAAACTTGGAGCTGCTGTGTTTTACCTGTGTATTACCTGCTCTGGCTATGTCACTCTGCTCTTGGTTGTGTGCGTTTCCCTGTTTAATCACATCAATAATGTCTCTCTTAGACATCCGCTTCAGCAACACCACCACCTGCTTCATCTCCGGCTGCCTCTTCTTCTTCATCAGCTGAACCAAAGGCTCGTTGTCAGAGCTGTCACCAGAGGGCACTGTCAAACAGCAGGAAACATTTTGCAGAAAGAGACATTTTTGTGATGTTTATGTTTTAATTTTTATACGGAAATATATATTGGAAATCACCAGCCAGACCAACAACAATCCCATTTTTCATCGTGTCAGCGTTATATGAAGAATGGATGAACAGAAATGATCAAATCTTACTTGGAATATAATTGTTATACAATGACTTGCATACAAAATTGAGTTTAGCCCTTCTTCTGTAAAGGCAGAAAATACAATGTTTTGTTCCAACTTTTGCAAACGGCACGTTTTTAGGTTCTAGGGTTTGTTGGTTTTAAATGAGTAACCTACCTTTTTCCTCTTTGTCTTCTTTCTTAGGGCGCCCTTTCTTTTTAGGGGTTATGTTCTCAGTTGTGGAATGTGCTGAAGCCATTCTCCTTTTCGCCTCCTTACCTAAGAGGGAAACTATACTGCTTACACATTTCCATTACAATTGGTTCCATAATCTGCCAATTTACAGAAGTTCAAATGAGTTTCCCAAAAGCAATGAAGAAAACACTTAATTCATTTTGATAAACTAGGCCTGAGCAATTATCCAAGCAATTGTCCTTTTCTGAAAATGGTTCAAACTGGGTTGTGCACTTTCACACGTGAAGCTCTCATTCTACCACGTCCTAAAGAAATTCTACTGGACTCTACAGTATTGGCCATGGGCAACAGCAATGCTCAAATAGGCTACAGCATTCAAGCACTTAACTCAAAATGAGCCAAGGAAACTTCCCCACATCATCACACCATCTCCACCAGCCTGCCCTGTTGATAGATGGCAGATTGAGTTGATGAATTCATGCTGTTTGGTAACAATTACTGACCCTGCCATCTGTGAGCCTCATGAGAAATCTAGACCACCTTCCTGTACTTGGCAGACAGATGTGGAACCCAATCTTCTGCCAAAGGTCATATGACATCAACAATCATGCTAATCTCACATTTTTCTTCATTATAATGGACAATATAAACACTACCTGAACCTGTAGGTATTATGTACATGATTTTCTGTACTGAACTGCTGCCCCAAAATTAACTACCTGCATAAATGACTAATAAATTACTCTGAGAGTGCATGTCCACACGTTTGTACACCAGTGCTGGAGGGGCTTCACTCACCTAAAGCAGACTCTTGTCACTGGGCATGGTGGCCTCAGGTTCATGTGCAGCTGCAGCAGTGCATTAAATTCTACTAGCAATGCCTGTGCGTGGACTACTGACCTCCTGTGTTAGCAATGGGTGCATCATAAAGTAGTGATATTCGCTCAACAGAAGGGACATCTTGTAACTTTTGGTCAAATAATGTAGATGCAACATCTATGCGTTTCTCAATCCTGGTCATGGAGGCACCCCTACCCCACCACACCTGAATCACCCAATTAACTCATTGACAAACCCCTCAGAGTTGCATGGGGTTGTTTTAAAGCTAAAACGTGCAGGGCAGGGGTGCCTGGACCAAGGTTGAGAAACACTGATCTATCTTACCTTTTCTTCCTCTTTTGGCCTTCACTTGTGACGGTGATGACTGTCTCAGCTTGGGGGCCTTTGCTTCTGTTTTATGCTTTCTTGGACTTTTGTTCTTGTTGCAGTCTGCAGGGTTGAAACACACTTGTGGTTTTGCTATGTTTCATGCAAAAGACATTTTCATAAAAAAAGGTGAAAGATGTACAAATGCAACAAAACTTACCTAGCACTGCTGTTTCCTCTGTTGGTGGTTTCTTGGTCTTCTTCTTCTTCATCAGGGTCAGGAGTGGTTCATCATCCTCTGAATCAGAGAGCTCCTTTTTATCTGATATAAAAAACATAAACAACCATCCAAGTTATTTCATCTTATTCAGAGGATATTCAGGTAATTCACAATATTCTCACATTCCCACAGATTTTGCAGAAGGGGTGGAGTGTTGACAGGGCATCCAAAAGCATCCCACACATTTCCAATTAGGGATGTGACTGGTCATGGCATAGTTTCTGTGTCTTCACACAGAGCTCTTGAGATGGCAGCAATAAGCGGACGCACATTGTCCTGCTGGAACAGCACTTCAGAGTGTACGTCAGGACAGGTAGGACCACTTGCTGAGGGCCTCATTAACGTTACGTTGGGCTGTCAAAATACCAGTAATTAAGGTGATCTGCCATCCTACTTGTGACATGGGCCAACAAACAGTTGATTTTGGCACTGACCACCATGCCTCCGCACACAAATTCATTAGTCATCTCCACCAAGACAAAAGCAGACTCCTCACTGAACATGACCTGCTGCCATTCTGAGTGACTCCATGGCAGTCTTGCACGACACCATGACGGGTGTATTTTGGAGCTCAGTGCAACTTTAAATTAACCCACAACACACACTAAGCACAATATGTCCTCATCCAGCTTAAAATGCATTTTAAGACCTCATGCAAGGATGGATACTAACACAGAAAGGTTTTCTTAAGTACATTAAAAAGGCAGATCTATAACTCTGATACAGACAACAGTACAATCTTGACAACAGGTAAATTAACACAACATATATAGTTATATATGAATAGATGTTTATAACCATATTAAAAAGTTATAAATTAATGATATCCTACCCTGCACTTCAGCCTCTTCTGTTTCTGTCTTCTTCCTTTTCCTCTTCTTCATCAGCGTCAGGAGGGGTTCATCATCCTCTGAATCAGAGAGCTCCTTTGTATCTGGTGCAAACAACAGAACAAACGACAGGCTTGCTGTAGACACACTGATCATCTACCATGATACTGTTCTATGCAGACTGTGGTGCTGTTACACAAGAACCTTTGAGCAACCACCAACACATTATTGTCATAAAAATGTGTAAAAAATGTTTGATAATTTTTATATTGCTACATGTTTTTTAATAACCAAAAAATATATATATTAATTAGAAATCCTTACTGCTCTCTTCACGTCTATCTGAGCTCACAGGTGGAGAACCTTTAGACTTTGTCAGGTTGCTTCGTGGCTCATTGTCTGAGCTGTGTCCAGGTGATGCTGAAAATAATTCACAGAAGAAGAAATAAGTGTCCACAGTTATTCGCAGTTTAGTTTAAAACACGCATAAAACTAGAACATTAACAAACTCATTCTACCTCCACAGTTTTCATAAATGTTTCATTTTTTTAACAAAACAGCAAGACATTCTGAATAAGAGGCCACTGTTTAAATGATTAAGACAAAGTCAACATCTTATTTTGAGATGACCAGTAGTCAGTTCTCTCAGTAGTTAAGAGATTAGTAGTAGATTATCTATTTTTAATAATACATTATTCTATTTGTTTGTATTTTGTAGCAGTAGTAGTAGTAGTGTTCGAGGCAGTCGTGGTAGTAGTAGTAGAAGAGGTAGTAGTAATGATAGTAGCAGCAGCAGCAGTAGTAAAGGTCAGTAGAAGTATTAGATGCAGTAGTGATAGTAAAAGTAGAAACAGTTGTAGTTGCAATGGTAGTGCCAGTAGTAAGAGCAGTAGTAGGAGGAGGAGGAGGAGGAGGAAGAGTAGCAGCAGTAGTACTATTAACAGTAGTAAGAGTAGTTGCAGCAGAGGAAGTAGTTGTAAAGACAGTTGTAGTAGCAGTAGCAATAGTAGTAGCAGTAGGAGGAGGAGGAGGAGTAACAGCAGTAGTATTGGTATTAGATACAGTAGTAGGAGTAGTAGAATGAGTCGTAGTCAGTGTAGTAGTAGCAGAGGCAGTAGTTGTAATAGAGGCAGTAGTAATAGTGTTGTAGTCAAGAGTAGTAGTAGTAGTAGAAAAAGCAGCATCATCAATAGAAGTAACAGTGGTAAAAGTGTAAACAGCAGCAGTAGCAGTAGAAGTAGAATTAGTAAAAGTAGTAATAACAGCAGAAATAGTAGTAGGAGGAGGAGTAGTAGATGCAGTAGGAACAGTAGTTGAGGCAGTAACATTAGTTGTAGCAGTAGTCTAGTAGTTGTAGTAGTAGCAGAAGCAGCAGTGGTAATAGTAGTAGCAGCAGTAGGAGGAGGGAGTGCAGGCATAGTAGTATAAGTAGCAGTATCAGCAGTAGTAGTAGCAATAGTAGTTGTAGAAGTAGGAGCAGTAATAGTAGTCAGAGTGATAGTAGTAGTATTAGTTATAGTACTAGTAGTAGTGTTAGTATCAGACATAGTAGTAGAGGCAGAAGCAGCAGTAAGAGTAACCTGCAATAATACCTCTCTCCATCACAGAAAGAGTGACATACAGTAGAAATGTTTCTTAACAGTTTGCTTTCAGAATTTGCTGGAATTTAATTCAATCCATTCTTTCATCTACCAATGAAATCCTGTGCCACTGGCTGCAGCACAAGCCCAAAACATGACCCATCTTCTCTGTGCTGTGTTTCCAAACAGTTGGACAGGTGTTCTTCGGATTAAATTCTTTTTTTTTTTTTTTTCAAATATACCTTTTTAACATTTTTTAAAGAAGTAGTCGAGGCAGTAAAGTAGGATTGTTTTTGGATTGTTGGATTGCAAAACAATTCAGAAGGAAATCAAAGGTTACTAGGAACAGTGAATGATAAAAAAATTCAGACTGATATGGGGAATATTTATGCCAGACATCTAAGCATGCACAGCAGCTGCCATTGTGAGTGACTCCATGACAATCTGGCACAACACCATTGCAGTCTTTGGCGACTTTTAGTGGCGTTAAGGAAGTCATTGTCTGCATGTATGTAGCCCAGACAGCATGCAACTGTCTGGCAATGGTGATGCCACAGGATCATGAATTATGGAGAACATCTGAGCTCAATGAATGTGGCTGTCGGGTCACTTTGCCTATGTCAGATAACCCATCAGTTCTTCCTCTAAATAGCTCATATAGGTCTCTCAGATCCTTCGTGTCACTAGTGCTTGCCTGAGCCCAACGATATAACCCCTCTCAAACTCTTCCAACTCTTACTGCAATGGCTGCTACCAACATAACACGATTCAGAATGGAAAGCATGTGCAATACACTATTATACAGTCTGTCAGGTGCAGAGATCAGGCCCATCCTTACTTATTTAACATACGAGGCCAAAAGTGAAACTTGATTCATATCTCACAATGTCAAACCCACTCACAAGTTTCATTGTCAGCTGATTCCTTCTGGATGCAAACTGTTTTCAGATGAATGCATTTTATGGTGATCTTTCGACTTGACCTGTTTCCTGTTTGCAGTGTTGAAATCTCTGATGCTATATTTGTTTTGGTAAGGACACAGTAAAGTTTTTCCTCTTATGACTATTCGTGAAGGCCATATTTGAGCAGGTGTCACTGCACAGTAGAACAGTGCACCACCCCTCCAGAGTTTGAGCTGACAGTTTCGTGTGTTTGCAATTCAATGAACCGCTTAGAGAGTGTGAAACACCGGTGTACTTTTTTCTTTTATGTCAGATTAATGGATGACACATCTGTACCTTTGCTAAACTATGATTTTTGAAAAAATCCTGGCATTTCCTTTTGTGTTTGAAAAATGGAGGCTTGGTATAAGTGTGGAAGGTGACATACCATATGCTTTCTGTCCCTTTTAACACTGGAGAAATGAAGAAAATGACAGTGAGAGGGGGCAGGGCTGATAATGTCACTGATCCAGATAATGGGTTAAAGAAGAAAATGAGAAGGGAAGGGCTGTTTGCGCTCTTTCTTTGCCCAATGTTCAAATTTCAAAATAAAAGTCCCGAGACAACATACATACACAACTAATAAAGGACATTTAGTGGTTTTCTGTTCCTCTATGATCAATTTCAAACAGGATTTCTGAGACGTGATGTGTTTGTAATCTACAAGACATTGCAGAGAGGAGTAAAATACTTCCCAAATATCTAAATTCTGTTAATATACACCTCAACAAAGATCAATTTGAGTAGTCTAGGATCTCCTGAAGATAATATCTGGCATGTGGGGCTGTCTCCTATAAATACCCCAGAAATGGAGGGTTGGTGTGATGTCAGCTTTGCAGTAAGGTCCAGATCATCTGAAAATGTAAGTCTGGAGCAGGTAGTTAGAGTATGAAACATATTTTAAAGCACATTTCAGACAGAAAATCCAACCTCAGATTAGACAGCAGAGCTGAAACACTGATAAAGTTTGGAGCCTATTACCATCTCTGGCTTTAGTGTCAGTCATGGCTGGTGTTCTGGCTGCTGCTCAGCTGGGATGGGGCTCCTAACAAACTTGTCTTGGTTTAGAAAAGCAGGGAATTGGAGACGGATTAGCTGATCCAGTCCTGCAGCTTTAAGAGAACTAAAACACAATCTCACAGGAACGCAGAGGCAGAAGCACACAGAACCACACAGAACCCGGGCCGCAGTGTTCACAGTCCGGCCTGCTGCAGCTGTAGCAGCCTGCTAGTCCCTTCGCCTGCACCCCATCCGCGCCGGCCTCGGCTGAAGAGCAGCAGTCCGTCAGCAGCGCTCTGTAGTCCAGAAGCGTCTCCAGCACGGCGCGAGCGCCTCCTGAAAGCCGCAGAAGTTGCTGTGAGAGCAGATGAGCGCGGCAGGGCCCGGCGGTGTGCGCAGCCTGTGCGCAGCGCTGACACTTTCCTCAGCGGAGAGTTGGAGCACTTTTCTCTCTAAACGAGACGAAAATAAACCTAAACCAAGAGTTACGGTAGTGTCTGCTACTGTTTCACATTTCAGACGTGAAAGAAATAATCGATAATAAACATTATATTTAATATTCATACTGGAAATGATGGGGCATTTAATTAGTGTAATAATAATAATAATAATAATAATAATAATAATAATAATAATAATAATAATATCAGCTAAATATAATAACTAAATGCAATACTGATAATATAATAATTATTATTATTAAAATTATTATTATAACTAAATAATATAAAGAATAATGTATTACCAATAATAATAAAATAAATAATGATAAAATAATATATAATAAATAAATACAACA
Organism: Acestrorhynchus altus; assembly: GCA_034509495.1. Lineage (NCBI taxonomy): Eukaryota > Metazoa > Chordata > Actinopteri > Characiformes > Acestrorhynchidae > Acestrorhynchus > Acestrorhynchus altus. The sequence goes on from CM067501.1 coordinate 11,228,453, forward strand.
ATAATAATAAACAACAATAAAATAATAGTATAGTGCAATAATAACTAAATAATAATAATATAAATAATAATATACTACTACTAATAATGAAATAATGATAAAATAATATACAATAACAATAATAAACAATAATAAATAATACTACTAATAATATAATAATAATAAATAACTACTACTACTACTAATAATAATAATAATGCCAACATAATTATAGCCATAATTATTAGCATTGAAAAGCAAAAATGAAAAAATAGTGTTGAGATTTAGATTCTTGTCTATTATCAATAATAATAAATAATAATTATTATTATTATTATTATTATTATTATTATTATTTGCTGTTAGTAATAGTAAATTATAAAGTATTAATACTAACATAAATACTATTAAAGAGAGGGAAATCTACACTTCAGGCAATAAAATAAACCTTGTATAGCTATACTATCCCATTTAACCATATGTCTCACTCTCCCCAATTCACCCTTCACCCCAACCTACCCTCACATACAGTCTCACTCTGATGCCGCTTCAAGCAGAAGATACGAGCATCCGAGCCTCCACCGCCAGATTCTGCAACAGCTTTTATTCACCAGGCAGTCAGACTCTCCTTTTTAATGTTAGAGAAAATGTGCTGTCTCTAAACTTTCAGACTTCAGTTCCGGCATTCGACAGGGTTGATCATCATTCTTGAAGTTGGAATGCATGGAACTGCACCTAGAATGGTTTTCTTTTACATAAAATAGAACCTTCAGTAAAGTTTAGAAATTTCTCCAGCAAGAACTTACATGTGGAGAATCTCAGGGCTCTATTTTGGGTCCTATAGATTATCCATGATATTAATTTATACAGTATCAATCAAATGGTTTGGGCACCTACTCTCTTCAATCCTTAAAGGAAACCCATACAAAATAATGTGCCTGTCCAGTCCTGCAAAAACCAAATAGAAATGATTGTATATATTTTATATATATACACACACACACACACACACACACACACACTCACACGCACATTGAGGTTTACCAGCAAAAGAGCCTGTATGCAGCCCACACTTCAAATCCTCAAAGTAATGTTCCTAAACGTAGTATAAAACCTTCCTTGGACAGTACAGACCATTACTCCAACAATGTGTAATCCACATGTAATTAGTTGATATAATTTTAATATCAGTATCAACAGAAGTAGTGAACTAATCTGTAATACATTGTCAGTGTGTCAAAGTTTTGACTGGTACAACAGTTCAGTGCAAGCTTCATACGACTAGTTTCAAGAAGGGGCAAGTAAAAATGTTGGATGTCCAAAAGTTGAACGATGATTAACTTTTTATTTTGGCCAGTTCACCTTTTAATACATCATATCTGGACTACTGCAACGTTCTGTACATGGGAATTACAGCCAGCTCTGTCACATTTGCAGTTGGTCCACAATGTAGCAGCTAGAACTTTAACTGGAACCAGGAAAAGAGAGCATTACATCTGTACAGGCTTCCCTTCACTGGTTAACAGTAAAATACAGAATTGAGTTTATTGTTTTTAAAGCTTTGAATTATGTTCTCCAACTTACATCTCTGACCTCCAGAGCCCATATTCAACCTCACATGCTTTAAGATCTTATCAACCGCATACACTCCACATTCTCGATAAAATTTTAAGTTGACTGAGCTTCCCTGTAGCTGTCCCATAACTGTGGAACAGCCTGCCTCTCTATATTAGGACGTCTTACTCAATTGAGGTTTTTAAGTCAAATTTGAAAACCTATTTATATTCTATATAGCATTTAGCTATATGTCCAGATAATGATTCCATTTTATTTTATTTAGTGATGTAATTTGATTTTTAGATTTGATCTGTTTTGTTCTGGTTATTCAGTGGTTGGGTGTTGTTTATCTTCCATTGTACAGCACTTTGGCTGACTTCTGTAGTCTTTTAAATGTGCTTTAGACATAAATTAACTTGACTAACCACCAGGCCACAGCTGCCCCATCATCATCCATCATCATCATCATCATCATCATCATCATCATCATCATCATCATCATCGTCCACAAAATAAAAACAATAAGAGTTTTGTTCAGATAATTTATGTTGGAAAAAGTAAAGAGTCAATATAAGACAAATACTTGTATAATTTACAGAATGCATATATTACATTTGTTTTCATAAAGAAAAAAAAGAGTCCTCATAATTAGAGCAGATACAGTAAATCAGCAAAATCATCATTAACTTGTCCTCTTGCACTCTGAATACAGAATGATTCTCATGCCTTAGCGCTCAAATTCTTAACCCAACATTACTACAGTGCTTTGTTACGAACGATCATGGTTAACAGTATGTCCATAACTGAAATCAATGCAGAGTGCTTCCATAATTCATACATAACATTTAGGTTATGTAACTTCACTGGGGATGAACAACAGAACGTTTTACCCTTCAGAGATACTTCAACATATTTAATGTTCAGGAGTCTCCCAACGCAGACAAAAACTACTATCTAGGACTTTAGGGGACCAAAGGAAAAAAACACAGTAGTGAACACACACATACACACACACTTCACTAAATAATGAATGAATTGTGAATGTGTGAATGAACATTACATAGAATTTATCGACAATGGTGGGAAGGTGTTGATTAACAGCATTAGACAGTTTAAACCCATAATCAGTACTTCATCTTTATATATCTTTACCAACTAACGAACAAGAAATCCATTTTATCAGACACATTCATTGCAGTACACTGAAAACACAAGCTCAGGTGTCTCAATTCCTGACTGATGCTTTGAAACACATGCTCCAAAAAGTCATGGAAGGTCCGACGTGACGTTCCAGTCTGTTTGCTTGGAACTTTATAGTGCTGCAATCTTACTTGCTTCTCGTACTCCGCTCAGATAAGCACCTGTTACAGTCTGAGGAAAGTGCCGGTTTGTGGCCTGGGGAATGATTGAAATGCAACAGAAAGAAAGACAAAGTTAAAGGGAAATTCCTGAATAATTCAATCATTGAGATGTTAATTCATAGTATTTTGGTTGGACACACTTTGTTCTACAGAATTGTTCACAGTGGTGAATGGAAACAGTGATCTGGAGAGTTTTAAGTTCTAAATGTGTAGCCTGAAGTTCTTCCAAAAAGGTTTTGGACCAGATTGCATTTTCAGGATTCATTTGTGACAGAGATATACAAGCAGTGCTTTGAAAGGCAAATCAGTATTTCTCAGGTTTACCACCAGAAGTGATAGAAGTGTGTAGGTTCACTGGCGGAAGTGAAATACAAAGTGATCGGAGTCATAATAATTGTTAAAATCTCAACAATTTAAGTGTGCAGTATGTTGCACTACATATAGAGATGAAGCAGAACTTGTGTGCTAGGCACAAGCAGAGATAGGAACATCACACCTTAAAGAAGAAGGTTCAATGAACTTATGCAGCATGTTAAAGATATTTGTTAGACTAGACTGCTGAAGAGGTGGCAAAGCCATAGAAATATGTTCCCTAACATATCCCTATGAGACAGAGAGACAGAAAATCCATTCTAATACAGTTTCCTTGACTTCAGCCAATTAACTTTAATAATCCTGTAACATTCACGTGACGCTGGTGCATGCTTCCTTCTATCCACTTCAGCCAACAGAGTGGAGCCAACAGATCCACATAACCAGTATGGTGCACCTCAATGAGACCATCTCCCTTCCTAGACCACTATCACTACTACTACCAACTACTAGTAGCCTTTAGAACTCCATCAAGCTTGGATTGCTTTCAAACTCTTCTCCCAGACTTTGCTCACAAAAGGGACGGTACCAATACAACAGCATGAGTCAGAAAAGAAAGCATGAGCAAAGGGACAATCTTATACAGTCAGGTACAGAAATAAGGCCTGTTCTTACGTCACATACGAGGCCAAGTGTGAAACTGAACTTCTGGGTGCATTTTTTTTTTGTTTTTGGCAATGAGTGTATATAACCATAGCTTTGGTAAAAACCCTGACCCTGAATAAATCCCCACCCACTGTACATGATCGGTTGACATCTGTTGTATCCTACTTATGTTGGCAGTTAATCTAATGGACTTTTTGGCTTTTTTTTCTTGCCAAAAATGTAGACATGTATACCCCCACTGCTTCAGAGGCATCTTATGATTGACACCACTCGTAGATTGACATCTCTGCTGTTATGCTGAAACAGACTCACCTCTCCAGCAAAGAAAACTTTGCCTTGCACATCTTCAGCGATGATGTCATAGGCCTCTCCACTGCCACCAGTCTTCACAAAGCTGTAGGACATCTGAGACCACACATCTTTACTCCAGTGTGTGATGAAGTACTTTATTGGTTCTGGAACCTCCTACAGTAGATTGTTGCATAAGTAACATGTGTCAGATTCTTATTACACTATAGCACAACCTCACAACAATCAATTATGCAGTTCTTTCTTGATTATCATGCTCATTTAAAGTGGTTTATTTTGTACTGTGTTAATCAAATCAACAGTAGCTATGCATCACAGTGTGCAGAAGTGTTTGTCTGTACATGATGTGACTTATTTGCAATTAGAAAACCAGCACCACAATTCTGTGCAAGACTGTTCAGGCTTCGGGCTTCAGTTCAGTGCGGGGGTTTCAGCCAATTTCCATTCTGGTGCATTACCAGTAAATCATGTCTTAAACTGGTGCACAATCTGATCAGTCTACCTGTTCTTTGAAGACTTCCCTGAGGACATTCATGCAGAGCTCGACCACCTCTCTCTCTTCCAGATCCCTCACTGCGGCCACAGCTTCTCCTGTTATCACGGACATTAGCACACACTGACCTCCCTATTGTGAGTCACACACAGACAGACATTGTGGGACAAGGCCACCGAACTGCAAGCTCTGTAGACATATCACTAAAGGTGTAACTATAATAAACATGTACACTATACTCCAAAGTTCTATATTCTAGTATTGAAATTAAATAAATAAAATAAGCCCAAAGAATCTGACCTTTGGAGTCATGTCATAAAACACATTGAACAATCCTCTCTTCTCTGGACTCGGGGGAACATGACCAAAATAATCTGCACCCTTGACTTTGCTGTCCCAGAATCTATAGGGGAACTGCAGAGCAATCTGAAACAGAAGAAGCATCATCTCAACCTTTTAAGCAGATTCCACTAAAGCTTACAGTGAGGCCTACCAAGAGAACAACATTCATATTGCTTACAACAGCATGACAAATGCAAATTCTGGATAAAAAGGAATTTTGCTAGTGGACCATGCATGAGGAGCAGGCACAGGGAGGCGAACTCAGAAGAATTCACCTGGAGTTCAGTTGGAAATGAGCACGTAATGCTGAATGTATGTCCATTCTGTTATTCTACAGTGATAAGTCAGAAGAAGCCATGTCACCATGGATTCTTCACTGGTCATCAAAGTTAAAAGAAAGATCAGGCACAGCGTGGGAGTTAATCACCCTTTTGTATCAGTCCTTACCTTCTCGATGATGCCTGCGCCCAAGCTGTGAATGGCTTTGAGCTTCCTTTCTGGAAGAGGAGGGTTGAACTGGATAACGTTCTTCTGCAGAAGAGCTAAAGGAATAGTCACCAACACCTACAAAACAATTCAATCTCTCATAAGATTTCGGATTTTCTCCTTGGACTACACCAGTTCTTCTATTACTTCATGTGAAAAGGTGTGCTGTACCTTCTGAGCAGTATACTGGGTTCCACCTGAGGTGATGACCTTCACAACATTTCCTGAGTAATCAATGGACTGCACCTATATAGAGAGACTGCGTTTAGTTATTCAGGAAAAGCTTTCTGCTAAGAGTAGGATCCCAACAGTGTTGCAACTGAAACTCAACTCAGCACCAAGTGAATTTTAGACAAAGTTCTCTGTTTACTAAATTAGCACAAGAAACTTGCTGGGCTCTGGAGGTGGATGTCAAGCCCTTGGGCCAGTTTGTGCAGCAGAGTGGAATAGCCCTCGGTCAGAAGCGTGTGGTCCCCAGAGAACTGCGCAAAGAACTCATTATGATCCCAGGACCGAGCAGACACCTCCAAAAAGAAAAGAAAAGAAAAAAAAAACAGTTAGTGGGAAATGCTTTACTGAAACATTGACAACATTTGCCAAAATGATGGAACATCAGTGTGGTCAGCTTTGTATGAATGAAATATAGCAGAATATATCACAGAATTGTTTTGGGAGAAGGTGATGTCATTCAGTTGTCTGGTATGAAATGGTTGATTAATGGAGAACATAACCACCAGATTATAATGAAAATAATCATTAGTTGGATATACAAAAGGCAAATATAGCATCTGTGCACAGTGATTCTCCCTTCACCAGTGCAGTCTGGTACAGTGACCACATTACTGCGGCCACAAGCATGATTTTGTACTGAGAATAAGCTAAGAGCTCTCCCTCCTCAATTATCTGAGAGAGGGCAAAGAATGAGTCTACTGCTGAATGGCCATGCATTGCTCCTCCTGCATCTGAGGTTTACCTATCAGACAGATTCTCCTTTCCAGTACTCCCAGCATAAACTTTTCCAGTGATGCTGACAAGTCAAGGATGCCATGATAGTTTGCACACACTCTCCAGTCCCCTTCCTTGAACATGGAGACCACCAGCCTGGTTTGAGCAATCAAGTGGCACCGTTTCAGAGGACGACACAACATTTAAGAGGCGTTTTGAACTAGGTATGTCTAGAGCCTTCAGAAACTCTGGGCAAATCTCGTCAACTCCTGGTACCATGCTTCTGTGGTCAACTATCTCAGTGACTTAGGCCTGAAATATGGTCTCTGAAACCCAGATACCCTACAGCTCTACCTCCTGAACAAGATGCAAATTTCTTGGCTATGGGAGCTCCTCAAAATGTTCCTTTCGGCACCCAAAAATATCCTCAGCTGAGATCTGGGAATCCGTGCCACCTGATCCAACTCGCCACAACAGTGTCCAGAACATATGGCCTCAGGTCAGATGACACAATCACAGAGTCAATCAATGACCTTCGGCCCAAATTGCAAGCACACTTATGGACAACCTTATCGAAGCATGGTGTTTGGTCTGCATTGTTTCATGGTTCCAGACATTTTGAAAAATCAATTATATTCTGTTCTTAGCATGGGATTAGCTTGTGTACAGAATTACAGTAACAGCTGAAATGTTGGAAAATATGAAAAATATAAAGGAACTGATGTGCTTAGGATGTATGAAGACATTTTGCCATTTCAACTATTAAAATGTACACCAATATTTGCAGTGCTCAGAATGTTGTTTAAGTTTCACACAACACCCACACACACCTGGTCCAGAGTGCTGGCGCAGGCATACTCCAGATTGCTAAGGTGGAACTGAAGTACTTTCTCTTCCAGCTCACTGAAGTGAATGCTGGATTCCTGCAGAAATGTCTTGTACACCTCCTGGATCTTCTCTAAATACAAAATGACAGAAGATAAATAAACCGAAAGCTGGAGAATGTGCTTTAACCCATGCTGGACAGTTTTGCTCAATCTGAAAAAGAATATAATTTAATATGCAATCAATACAGAAAACATTGCACGGTTAGGTGTTATTATTAGAAAGAGCACAAAGGACATTTCAGAATGAAATCAGTGCAGTCTTTAACTCGGCGGTCTTGTAAAGCCTCATTAACGTTTATTTAATAGGGGATGTCATAATGCAAGATGGTCCATTTAATTGGACGCCTTAGTCAATTAGAAATGGCTCATTTCTCTAATCAGACAATCCTGCATTGTGGTTTAAATGATATGACTGCATGAGTATCTTTGTGTAAATAACATACCCCTCTAAAAATCTGTATTTAGTTTGTGCCTACAGATTGCTTTTCTCTGAAATGTCCAGTACCCCCAAGTGGAGCATCATGGTGCTGCGACTTGTCCTTCCTCCAGTCAGAGACAACATCCAGTATGGCATTGAAGTGGAAGTCCATGCGCTTGTCTATGGCGGGGTCAGTGATCCGGCCACCCTCCTGGATCAGATCACATCGCTCACGCAGTTTATGCATCTTTACACCCAGCTAACGACAGAGGCAAACACATGAGGATCAAGTGGGTATGCATGTAGTAGAACTAGAAGATCTGTAATCAGAAATGGTTGCAATGACATTATTTTACTTTCACCCGGATTTTTTTATGCACGTGTTTCCGAAACAACTTCTCAACAACTGTTCTTCTCTACGAACAAAAATTTGTTGTATGTGGTTCTTTATATGCTGTTTAAATAGTTTTTGCACAAAAGGTTCAATTATAACTAGTTAAAGAAGCCCATTTCAATGCTATTTAAACCCTTTATTTGAATGTACATCAAAAACAGTATTCCTGCAATAGCAGTACATTAAAGCAACACATAGAAATTTGCAACAGCTTCGAAATTATTCTGATCTTACAAACCGGATTCCAAAAATGTTGGGACACTAAACAAATTGTGAATGAAAACTGAATGCAAAGATGTGGAGGTGCCTACATCTAATATTTTATTCAGAATAGAACACAAATCACAGACCAAAAGTTTAAACTGAGAGAATGTATCATTTTAAGGGAAAAATATGTTGTTTCAAAATTTCATGGCGTCAACAAATCCCAAAAAAGTTGGGACAAGGCCATTTTTACCACTGTGTGGCATCCCCCTTTCTTACAACACTCAACAGACGTCTGGGGACAGAGGAGACCAGTTTCTCAAGTTTAGAAATAGGAATGCTCTCCCATTCATGTCTAATACAGGCCTCTAACTGTTCAATCGTCTTGGGCCTTCTTTGTAGCACCTTCCTCTTTATGATGCGCCAAATGTCCTCTATAGGTGAAAGATCTGGACTGCAGACTGGACATTTCAGTACCCGGATCCTTCTCCTATGAAGCCATGATGTTGTGATTGCTGCAGAATGTGGTCTGGCATTATCTTGTTACATTTTTCTCAGATTAAACTTTTGATCTGTCTTCTATGTTCTATTACGAATAAAATATTGACATTTGTCATCTCCACATCATTGCATTCAGTTTTTATTCACAATTTGTTTAGTGTCCCAACTTTTTTGGAACCCGGTTTGTACCCTGACAGCAAGAACAGAGTAATTACCGAAGTAAAGGCTCTGCATCTCTCTTACCTGTTCACACATTAGAGCGATGGGATTGTTCACACAACCATTAACAATCTGAGCACCTCGTCCCACTGTGACACCAAGCGATGTGTCGTCCCAAACCCGTCCTCCTATTCGCTCCCTTGACTCCAACACCACCACCTAGAAGCCGGTCACAGCAGTGCAAAGTTTAAAAAGGAGAATCTTTCACTTTCATCATCACATGCAACATACATGGCAGTATAGTGTGCCAGATATCAAATACAAATTGTCTTCTACAGTATGCATATTTATATACACAATATAACTTTTATATATTGTGAAATTATATTCCTATCGTCAACCCCTAGTATGTGTCATTAATTGCATTTACTTCACGAGCTCTAACGTACCTGCATGCCGAAGTTCTGTAGCTGTCTGGCAGCAGCAAGCCCTGAAGCTCCTGCACCAATCACCAACACTTTCTTCTATTGAGAGCAAAGGACAGAAAGAGAAGAGACTTGCTGGTGTCCTCCACAAAGATTAGTAAACAGTCATTGATGGTTCTACACTTGTAAGTAACAACTAGGTCGGCTAAAAGCTCATTTAAAAAAGCTGTATGAAATTGTGAAAACAAGCACTGCAGAAGGGTTCCAGTATACCACATGCTTCGGGAACTGGCCTTAAAAAGAGCTCTGTCCAACACATACAAACATGAACATTTCTACACATGGGTGTGTATTCCTCAGTCCATATAAAACCTTAATAAAGCCCTATTCAAATAGGATTATTTGGGCACATTTGTCATTTTTTTACCCCTCTCCTCAGTAATCAAACTCCAGAAGGCAATAAAATCCCAAATGATGTTTAGAATGTTTGATTCCCATCCTCACATGATCACATTCACAATGGCTGCTTTCAAATGGTCAAAAATATGCTGGTTGCAAAAACGATATTATATTTTCATTTCAGAAAGTCTGCACGGTTCACTGAAACCCATGTGGGGAAAAAAAGCCTGTCTCAAATTACGTGACGTCATGAACATCCTCCTCCTATCCATCCTACAGCAGTTTATCCTTCAATTTAGTGAAGGAGTGTTTCAACCCAAACAGTTTCTTTAAAGGGCTGCCAATCAGATGTTCATTACCTACAAGAGTCTTAAAGGAACAGTAACAAAAATATATGAATATGAGAAGTGACTCAGTGCAGAGAGTACAGTCTCATGAAAACAACATAACGGATCTCTCTGAATTAAATATAACATGAAAAATGTAATACAGAGATCTTTAGTCGTGCTGAGTTAAGACCACAGGACAGTTGATCTGCAGAGACAGGTTGTTGGCATCAGTGGTTTACGCAGTGTGCTAAAACTTACATTGTGGTAAGGCTCTGGCAGAAGAGGCTGCTTGGCAAGCAGAGCTCCGGTGTTGATCAAACCTTTCCGGGTCATGAAATGCAGAACTCTGCTCAGCTCCTGCACACAGCGCACTCTCACTAAGCCCCGCACGATCACATGAGGGGCACACTTCTGTGGTGTTAAAGCCTCCTGGAAAGAGGTTAAAATACATTAAAAAAAACAAAAACCCACACAAATAGGAAAAGACAAGCTCTACAGTAATATACACTATATAGTGTATACAAAAGTATTGGTACAGCTGTTCATAGTTGAATTCTGTGACAGTAGGGGGCACTAGTTCACAGTCTGTGTAAAACACTTACGACTGTGAATAGAAACTGAGTAAGATAGCTGACTGAATGCCCTTTTGGATAAAATGTTAAAAGATGGCCAGTCTTATGAACAGTTTTGTGCTGGTAGATGATTATCCATTTAATGATTGCCTTATCATACCAAATAATGTAAGAGCAATATCTCCACCCAAGAAAATTTGGGGGTGGGGGTAAGCGGTCTCAGATTTGACGTCATTGCTACAGAGGAAGTGCAGGTGGAAGGCTTATTAATGAGACTTTTCCACTTTTGGAGGGTCCCAAGAGTTCACACTCTCGCTCTCCTGTACAGGCCTGGTCCTGTTACAGCCTGCAACTCAAGGGCCCTGCAGGGAGCATGCCTTTGGAAACGCATGCATCTGCACTTTCCACCAAGCTTAATAGCCAGTAGAGTTTGTCTCAGGCTCTAGGGAGCATGTTAAGGGAAAATACAACTCCTCCTGATAGAAACCTACGCAGAAGCTTACTCCCAGAGCTACTCTCAATTGGCATTTGACAGGGAATGATGATGCAGTAATATATGTAACCGCAATGCTGTGCAAATGAGGTTTCAAATGAGTAGATTGCTTATATATCACAGCACTTCACAGCACTTTTTGCGCATAAATGGATTCAATTCATTTTCCCCTTCTACATAAAAAAAAAACCAACACAAAAATATAAGATCTCACAGCTTTTACTATATATGGGGAGCGTCGATGCACAGCCATTTTTAGATAGAGATCAGGTTCAAGTCTGGGCTCTGGCTAGACCACTTAAGGACAATTCTTCATTGGGTGTCGAATTTTGATTTATTTAATTCCAAATTAATTTTGATATAAGGCTGTAACAAATTTCTGCACGCACTGTATATCTAAAACCAAAGGTATTAAAAAAAAATATTCTGCTTTTGTTGGACAAACTGTCTGGAGCAACTTATGTTGAACTGTACTGTCCAAAGAACCACCAACTCCCCAAATCTTCCAAACAGTAATGAGGAAAGTTCATGTTTATATGCTCCACAGAGACCTATTCTATTGGCGATATTTCTCTACAGGGATTAGACAAGCTGTGTATGTGCTTTTGCACATGCATACATTTTGACATATAGTGTGAGCTTAGTGTGGCAGTAGGTTTTAATTTATTATTTTTTGCTTTATAGTAATCACTAACTAACCATCACTGATTAGTACTGTGCGATTCTGAAGACCCAAATTACGCATTTGCTTTTTGTTGTGAAAAAGTCAGAGACTCATGATTTGAGCAGTAGTATCATTGATATGAAAATGAATATATTGTATTAAAAAATACTATCAGCAATTTCCATTTTTTTAAACATGTAAAAGAATGGTAGCAATAAGCCCCCATTAGTTTCACTACAAGCTCCAGTGCAAAACGAAATCAGTTGCTTGCCTGATCAATCATACTTGGGTCAACTGGGAAAACTGTACACACTGATCCTCAGATCAGAAGAAAGTGATGGATTGCAGTGCTATTCGGAAAGAAGATGCCGCTGGGTTGGAGTGCTGACAGCGTGTCCAATAACATTTTCAATAGGGAATACATCTGGAGCACACAAATGGCCAGGGAATAGTATGCGTCTTAAAGGCTAGCTCGAGACAGCAAACACCACACCATGACACCAGACCTTCAAGCTGATCTTGGCAATGGCCACAGTGCCTCCACACACAGATTTGTTGGTTGTCACCACCAACCCAAAAGGCCATCAGTGTATAGGTTCCTAATGATGTCGACTGATTATCCATCCCATGCAACATGATTATTCTCACTTGGTTCCTACAGATTTTGTAATGAGGTGGAGTGATTATAGCGTTAACGTAATGTTGGATTGTCAAAGTACCCGATACAAAATTGCATCCCGTACAATCACACCAGGCCTTCTGTATGCGCCACGTTGGCAAGATACACCAAGGCAAAATCTCAAACTGACTGATTTATTTGGTTTCCCACAAAGTGTGACATTATGAATCAGTTCAAAGTCTGTTGTTTATTCTTCATGTTCATATGGTCCAATTTTTTTGATTCACTGTTTCAAAGACCAACACATTTGTATTTATCCATCTGTTCATCCCCACAAGATTAAGGAATAATGAATGTTTCAGCTTGGTGTATTCTTTTTTTTTTGGTAAATGAGGTACAATAGTGGATGGTCAATCAGAGTAGGTCCCATGAATAATTTTAAAGGTACATTATTTTTCAGAAATAAATAGTCTGTTTCTGTTAAAGTGAGGTTACATAAATATGTAAACATTTTGAAAAGTTCCACAGCCAAGGCAAGACCTGCAAGTGGACATTATTACCTTACAGTCTCTGTGCCAAGCAGCCAGGATGAGGTTGCGTAGAGCGAGGTACATGGTAGGATCCCTGGAGAATTCTGGGAATTCATAAAGCTCGTCCAACTCCATCATGTCAGGCCGCACACAGAGAGCTTTTCCACACTCATTGGGCTGGTAGAAAGGCTGGAAGTATGGGCACAAACCTGAGACTGAACACACACACACACACACACACACACACACACACACACACACACACACACACACACACATATATATATATATATATATATATATACAGGCTTACATATGCATTATGCCTTTATTAATAAACATTAATGAAATTAAATTAATAAACATGAAATTAAGAGTAACATTTATAAGTGACATTCTTTGTATAGTCTGTTTTAGGGAAATGCTTAATTTTGCCATTTACTTTGAAGTCTTTTTTCCCACGTAAAATATAAATATAAACCAACATATCATAATCCTAAATGGTCATTATATGACATGTTCTGACATATTTGATTCCTTCCTTCTCTGACATGTATTTCAGTCTACAGGAATAAGTGCATACACACATGAACACATCACGGAAGGAAAGTCATCAGTTCGCCCCCTGCTGTTTGTGTGCAAAATGTAATTCTAACTGAAGCACATCACTGGTTCCATAATAAAACTTTTCAATTTAATTTATATTTAAGTAAATAAAAAAATACTTAAAAGTAATCAAAAGAATGTTGCTCTTGTAAGAATTTTCCTAAAAGCAAGTCGAGAATGTCACACTAATGGCATCATTACTAGGGCTGCTCAATATTGAAAAAATTGACACTATATTCTTTTCTATCAGGTAGCAAAAAGTTTTACCATTTAAATTTCCCTTACAGGAAATTGCAGGCAATGTAAATACTGTGCATGACCACATTGCAGTTGCTCTGCTGAACGTTATATTGTGTGGCCCACCACTAATATCACATGAAGTGGTGCTAGCACTGAACAATGGGATGTACAGTTGTGTACAGTTAAATGGCTCAACAAAACATTCTGCATTTAAATTATGTTTGTATGAATGCAGCACAGCAGATTTTTGTCCAGTACTAACTCTGTGGTTGTGTGTTGCGCCGTTGTTCAGGACGAAGGTCACCGTGGGAACTGGAGGGGCTCATGCCCACACAGTCGGGGTAGTAAGCAGTGAGGAAAGGGTTTGCTGGACTTTCCTTAAAGAGTGGCGGCAGAATCAACATTGAGTGCCACCAGCTGTCTCCTATACCAGCAACTCTCTGTGAGAGACAGAGAGAGACAGAGAGAGAGAGAGAGAGAGAGAGAGAGAATGAATTATCACCTACTGTATAGTTATGAATCAAATATAAAAAAATCTAAGAACTAATTGGTAATTACACAGTTATGTATCTGTATATACACTCATCATACAAAAAAAATCAACTGATTGCAAGCTTGACTGCAATGGTGTTGTGCCAGTGTAATGGAGTCAATCAGAAGGGCAACGAGTCCCACTTTAGCTTGGTGGAGATGATCAATGAAGCAATGAGTGGAGGAACTGTGGTCAACACCAAGATCAACGGTTTGTCCAGAAGGTCTGTGGTCATGGTGTTCAAGTTTATTTTACTTATACAGCACTTTTAAAGACACAAGTGTTAACCAAAAGTGCTTTCAAAAGTATTCCCACTTTGTGTTGTATTTTGTATAGAATTTTGATAGAAACAATTAGTTTAATCCATTTTGGAATAAAGCAGTTACATAAAATGTGCAAAAAGTGAAGGTCTGTGAATACGTCCTAGTTGCACTGTGTGTATGAAAAATAGATGGAAAAAATGAAAAAAGTGTATGAAAAAATGTATTGATCCCTTCAGGAGTCAAATTAAGATTCCAGCAGAAGCATCATTACAGTACAAACAGAGAAGCAGCTAATAATAATAATATAGAAAAAATAGAGAACATATGAAAAGTCCAGCAGGAGAGATATTGCACATTAGTACTGAACTTGTTTACCTATTATTGCACATAATACGGTTTTGTTGTGGTGGTCAGATTACTGCTCCTTCCCTCCTCTGTCCTCCTGATACCCCTCCTCCCCCCAGAGAGGAGTTGTACAGTCTGATGGTGTGAGGGACAAAGGAGTTTTAAGTCTATTGGTTTTGCACTTGGGAAGGTGCAGTCCATCACTCAACAGGCTCCTCAGGTACAAAGGGTGACCGACATTGTCCATAATGACCAGTAGTTTGCACATAGTCCTCTTCTCTTCCACTGTCACCAGAGAGCCCAGCTTCATGCCGACCACAGAGCCAGCCTACCTGATCAGTTTGAACTGAGTCAAAATTATTAGTCCCCCCTGATGAAATCAAATAAAACCCTTATCATTCCAACGACATGGACAATAACCTTTTGTGTTTCTAGTTTGTGTCCACAAGAAGACAACATCTGCATAAGGTCAATGAACACATGTCTCCTGAGGGATGTTACACCATTCTTCCATGGCAAATTGTTCAAGATCATGCACATTGCTTGGTATCCGAGTGTGGGTCCACAGATTCTTGATGGGATTGAGATCAGGGCTCTATGAAGGCCACTTCAAAGCCTTGATTTTGGTGTCTTTCAACAAGTTTTGACTACCTTTGATTTATGCTTTGGGTCATTGGCGTGTTAGAAGGCTCAACAACGATCCTACCTTAGACTGGAAGCAGACGTGATGTTATTCTTCAAAATATCCACAAAATACTCTTTTTTCAAGGTCCCATGCACTCAAACAAGGTTTCATGTCCCTGAAGCAGTAAAACAGCCCCACAAAACTGTGCTTCCACCAGCATGCTTCACTGTGTGGACAGTATTTTTAGGGCTGAAGGCCTCGCCTATACCAAACTAAATCAGCATCCATATGCCCAAACAGATCAAGTTTGGTTCCATCAAACCAAAAGACAGACTTCCAAAGCCCAACCTTATATTTCAGATTGTCTCTGGCAAAGTTCAGTCTGGCTTTCATGTGCCTCTGTGAGAGCAACAGGGTGTATCTTGGATGATGACCACAATGTCCACCACATTGCATAGCTGCAATGTTTTGGAAATCTTGGGTTTTCAACCACAGCAAGGTTTATTTTTAACAGACTGTTTCTTTGACGTAATACATAGCTGGTCTACAAACCATGGAATGCTCAGAAATGGCAGTATATCCTTCACCCTGAAAATTAAGGTCCACTATCTTCTGTCTGAGGTCCAGACTGATTTCTTTGTTTTTTAGCATGGTGATATTGTACCTTAGAAAGATTATAGAGCAAGCCTATAGCAAGTCTTCCATTCAAGTTGTCAAGCGATACTAACTCTGCTTCTTGGAGTGTCTGATCTCCTTTTTGCTTGAGTCTGGACCGTGGAGCAGTAAGGAGTAGCTAAGAACATGATCATAAGACTCATAGTACAAAGCAAATCCTTGATATAAAAAGAAGCAAAGCCATTTAAAGCTTTAAAAACAGTTAACAGCACTTTGTACTGTATCCTGAGATGCACAGGTATCTAATGTAAAGAGGCTAAAATGGGGGTAATGTGATGCCTTTTCTTTGCACCCACTAGAAGAAGGGCTACTGCATTTTCAACCAGCTGCAAACAGCTAATAGAATCCTTGCTTAATCCCAAATATAGCCAATTACATTAATCTGGGAAATGAGAGTACGGACAACTTTCTCTAAATCATGATGTGAGAGAAAAGTTGTAATTTGAGTGATTGCTCTGAACTGGAAAAAAAATGCCTCTGACTACATTGCTGATTTGTCAAACTTTAAATGTCACAAATAATGACCAGATTTCTTATGTGAGGGTTTACTTGTAGGCTATACATTCCCAGATTGGGTAAGTGAATCTGTATTGACTTGGGTGAACTAAAAAAGAAAAGCCACATCATATGTACGATTAGTCTGCCCCAATCTCTCCAAAAATAATATTGAAGTGGGGTGCAATTTAGTATAATGTCAGATCTGCGTTTTTCATTAAAGGCACTTTGAAACCCCAGTGTTACATTAATGAGGTCCTGCAACCAATGGTCCTACCTTTTGTGAATGTATAGTTCGATGTGATATTCCAACAGGACAACACTTGTCCACTTGTCCTTAATTTCCCTGAAGGAACCCTCCCAAGGGATCAATAAAGTTCTATTCTATTCTATTCTATTCTATTCTATTCTATTCTATTCTATTCTATTCACATATTGTTGCCATCTCAACAGCCTGCCTTGAAGACACAGAGACTATCCCCACAGCCATAAAATGGGTGGGATGCTATTAGACGCACTATCAACAGTCCAACCCTAAAGCAAGATATGCAGGAACTGAGTGGGAATATTAAAACTGCATGGGATGGATTATTGGAGGACACTATTAGGAATCTCTACACCTCTATGTAAAGAAACACCGTACTGAGAGAGACCAATTCTGTATGTGTACGAGTCTAATCATTAATCAATTGTTGTTCCTGGTAAACGTTTATCTTCCTTCCCAACAGCACTGCATCCCAACAAGGGTACAACTATTTATGCCACTATTTTACAGCATGATCAGTGTATAATGAAATCAAAGGAATCAAATCCTATTGATCTGTGGAACAAAAGTGGACTCACCATGTCTTCAGGTTGAGAACACTGATCTGGTCCTTCAGTCTGCATGATAAAAAAAAATGACAAACATTACACAATACACCTATTTATATACGTTTATATAATATGTGGGGCTTCTTTCTTCTTCAGTGCTGAAAGTAGAATTGCTTCAATTTCCCTAGAGATCGAGCGCGTGTGTGTGTGTGTGTGCATGTATACTCACTTATAGCTTCTTCAACTCCTTACACAGACTCAGTTGCCCACTCACACTTATTTCTTGTCCATTTTCTTTTATTATTGTTGTTAATTGTTTTAGGTTTGTTTGAAGTCATTTGTGAGGCATTTACGCCACTAAAGGAGTTTTTGGCATTTAGTTAGCAGCGCTGTTCAGCAGAGTAACAGTGTTTTTGCTAGAACGCTTCATAAACAATCAGCTTGCTTAATCCAAACTGACAGTTGTATAATATGCAATAATACATTTCTTTCATTCAGACAAAACCATCGTCTTGACGCTCATTTTTGTTGTGATGGCATAGAAAAGGTTTTCTTCTAAAGACTTCATGAACTCCATGAAGGTCATATTTCTGCAGGAGTCACTGCATAGTGCACCATCATTTCAGA
This sequence comes from Acestrorhynchus altus, assembly GCA_034509495.1. Taxonomy (NCBI): domain Eukaryota; kingdom Metazoa; phylum Chordata; class Actinopteri; order Characiformes; family Acestrorhynchidae; genus Acestrorhynchus; species Acestrorhynchus altus. Next base: position 11,246,718 of record CM067501.1, read on the forward strand.
GTCTGCTAAATCTTCCTGACCATTAATCTTTAGACTACTCTGTTAGGTCAATAGGGAGCAATTCGTTTCTTACTTTAATATTGTTGAGCTTCATACCGCAGCGGTACGTTGCAGCCAGCGAAGGTGTTAGTTGGATGTCTTTGGTGAGCTGCCTCCATTTCCCACAGTCTGGCTTTGTACACTGAACCTAAAAATATGCCAGATACAAGAGGAGAGAGAAAGAAAGAAAGAAAAACAGAAGAAAAAAAAAAGTATGTGTATGACTGAGACGAGTTCTAGATTTCCAGAGTGGGTGAATGTTTAAGCTTTTATAGACTAATTTCCACCATGAAAACACAGCACACCTACACAACTATCAACTTTTCAAAGGCTACAGTAAACAGCAGGGCTTCAGCCTTGGTTCACTGCAGACTCTTTAACAGACTAAACACTCAATACCAGTGACCAGTTGAGGAGGCATTTCTCACCCAGTAAGGGAGCTGCTGGTCAGCCATGAAGGCCTTCAGACTGGGCTCACTCTTTCCATTTCCTGTCCACAACCTCTTCCATGAGGTGTACTTCTCATAACCGTCCTTGTGACTTACAAAGCACACACACACACACACACACACACACACACACACACACACACACACACACACACACACACAAAAATGTAAATCTTGAACCTTGTGATAATTTGTTTCAATTATGATCATTACTGTTACTGTACAATTACTGTACTTTATGTCCTATTATATTGCAATACTATTACTGCATTATTCTATCTTCCTGATTACTGTACACACTGTATACACATCTCTTGTTTTTATAGTTCTCTAGTTTTTTGTATTTATACTAATATTAGTGTTTCACTGAGGAAATAAACACTCAGTCCAGATTTTCCTTCTCATTTACACAGGCTTAAACTTTTGAACCATACTGTATATATGAATATATATATATATATATGAATATACACACAGTATTAAATTAAAAAAAACAAATAAATATCCTTTTCACACCTACAAGTTGCCTCCAATTGTAACTTTCCCAACAGCTGATGATAACTGGTGCAGGAGGACTCTGAGGCAACATTTAACACTATTCTAAACTTACCTTCTGTAATAGTGGTCAAAGCATTCGTTACAGAAATGCTCTCCACAGGATAAATGGTACCAGCGGGATGTGTAGCCGTTTTTCGCACACCTTTAGAAGAGATTCATTGAAAGAGATCAGAACACCAGACAACATCAAATTAAAACCGAGCTGTGAATGAGCGTACAACACCTTTCGGAAGCACTCGCAAAACAAACGGGGTATGTGGCTGGACACCCAGCCTTCTCACACTTCCTGAACTTCTTCTCAATCTGGTCCTCTTCTTCCTCCATCTCTGGGGCTTTTCTTTTGGTCTGGAGTTTCAGAAGAGAGAAATGAATACCTGTGATAAAGTGCCCTTCCTTCACATTTTAGTATTTCATAAAGAGTCAAAGAAATATTTTATTTTATGAACAGTTTTTAGCATCTGTGTCTATAAGTCGTATGAAGCCTGTAAATCTACATGGAAACAAAATGACCCCAAACATGAGACATGCAACAACACCTCTTTCTGAGTTCACACTAAATGGGACAGTATAAAATCAGCCTGCCTCTGATACATGGGTCAGTTCCTTTTCATTTCTGGTTGATTTTACACCAAAAATGAGAGCTGTCAAATAGGAATATCAATTCTGTTAGACAAGATTGATATTTGTCTACAAGAGACACTCAGGCCAAAATGAAAAACATATCACTGCTTTGGTTGTCAAAATGCTTACAGTTTCTCAGGCCCTAAAATAAGATTTTCCAGTTTGAAAACTAGAAAAACAATTTTTTAAGCTGGAACGCCTCTGACTTATTTGACTGACTAACAACCCTGCTGGTATACTTCAGTACCAAGTTTATATGGAGTATAAAATGCAGATTAAGTCTGGTACTGCTACATACACTGCCCTGTACCGTTGGAGGGTTGGTGCTCCGTTTGGCCCGAGCATTAGGAGCCTGTCTTCCTGATCGCATGGAGCTACCTTCCCCTGTTGAGGAATCCACTGTAACTGCCGACCCAACTCTCTTCTTTCCCCTTGAACGGCTGCAGGGCGCTGTCCCCCCATAATCTGTTGTTGAGACATAATTGCAGTAATAAAGCATGACACTTTATGAACAGTTCGATCCTGCAGATGCAAAATAGTGAATTATTTATTAATCCATATGACAAAAAAGTGAAAAATACTAATTTGAATTCTGAATAAAATGGCATTAGCAAGGGTCTGTGAACTAGCTGATGGTGGGTGAAGTAATACTATTGGTCATACACTATATTAACAAAAGTATTGTAAGATCTGTTCATTATTTTTTTCTTCCAAAATCAGAGATGGATTTCTACAAGACTTTGCAGCATTGCTGTGAGAATTTGACTGAATTCAGTAAAAGAATTAGTGAGGTAAGGATGATAACCACCCCACTTCATTTCCAACTCATCCCATAAATATTGGATAAAGCACCATCCATCTTGAGAACACTGCTCCATAGCTCAACTCTGGGGGGCTTTATAAACCTCTAGCCCATGACATGCTCCAAGCAATTCATGTTATCAGTTATCTGCTCCAAATTATAGTCCAATTATATTGGTAACACTTCTCCACAGGGACTAGACAAGCCATGTGTGCATTTGCACACCTGCTTCAGCAATGAGGGCAACTTGTGGAATAATTTGGCCTATCCACTGGTACACAGTGAACACTTAAAAAATCATGTTCCAATATATGTTAGTAAAATGGTGAAATATGAAGTACATTATGATGTGATTTTTTTTAAACTATACTTTTTCCTCATATATTCAGAGCTGCATCTTATGTGTCTTATGCCCCGCCATGGTGTGTATGTGAGGTGGGTGGCAGTGGGTGGTAGAGGAGAGCAGAATAGAGAAGGAGCTGAGAGCAAGGGTGGGGCAGAGAGAGGAAGGAGAAAAAATGTTTTTGTAAATTTGAAACAGAACTTCAGAACATTATGATTTGTGTTTTAAATTACGCTAATTCTGTTTCGTGTGATACAACACCAAACTGAATTCTAACTGAAACTTAGCATTATGAAGTAAATGAAACAATCTTTGATTGTCACGTTGCTGAGCAACCTTAACCTACTGTTAATACATCTCCATTTTGACACTTCTTCCATTGATTTCCGTCAATGCACAATCAGTAAAAAACAACAACTAACTAATACAAATTTTTGTACATTGGCTGCACAAAAACATTATCTTGCTGTATAAGGTGTTTATCAAGAAATAACAGCCTCTAAACGCTTCCTATAGCTTCAAATGGGAGTCTGGATTGTGGCTGAAGGTATTTTAGACCATTCTTCTTTACAAAACATCTCCAGTTCATTCAGGTTTGATGGTTTCCGAGCATGAACAGCTCTCTTTAACTCTTACACCACAGATTTTCAATAATATTCAGGTCTGGGGACTGAGATTGCCATTCCAGAACGTTGTACTTGTTCCTCTGCATGAATGCCTTAGTAGATTTTGAGCAGTGTTTAGGGTTGTTGTCTTGTTGGAAGATCCAGCCCCGGCCCAGCTTCAGCTTTGTCACTGATTCCTGGACATTGGTCTCCAGAATCTGCTAATATTGATTGGAATCCATGCGTCCCCACAGCCCCACAGCATGATGGAACCACCACCAAATTTTACTGTAGGATAGCAGGTGTTTTTCCTGGAGTGCTGTGTTCTTTTTCCTCCATGCAGAACATCCCGTGTTATGCCCAAATAACTCTATTTTAGTGTCATCAGTCCACAGCACCTTATTCCAAAATGAGGCTGGCTTGTCCAAATGTGCTTTAGCATACCTCAAGCGGCTCTGTTTGTGATGTGGGCGGAGAAAAGGCTTCCTCGGCATCACTCTCCCATACAGCATCTCCTTCTGTAAAGTGCGCCCAATAATTGAACGATGCACAGTGACTCCATCAGCTGCAAGATGATGATGTAGGTCTTTGGTGCTGGTCTGTGGGTTTCCTCTGACTGATCTCAACATCCTTCACTTCTGTTTATTCGAGATTTTTCTTGGTCTGCCACTTCGAGCCTTGACTTGAACTGTGCCTGTGGTCTTCCATTTTCTCACAATGTTTCTCACAGTGGATCATCATTTGTGCATGCTCTCTGTATGAGCACTGTGATAAATAATGTACTGTAAATAATCCCTAAATGCAACTATGCTCAGAAAATGTACTTCTAATGATCACAACATGTGTTCCTGCCAAACTCCAAGGTCCCAGCTGCTTTACAGCTCTGTTGAAGTCTTGGCTACACACTTATATTTAAAAAATACAATGAATTTTTTTTTTGTATTTTTTATGCTGAACGTGAGACACCTTGTGTACTGACTGAAATGAAATGTGAACAGTAGGTAAAGGTTGCTCAGCAACATGATCAAAGTTTGTTCCATGAAGATCACAATGCCAATTTCCATTTCCACTTCAGTTTGGAGTCTCATCACATCTGAAACAGGATTGATCATCATTTCTTGTGACTCAGACGCGCTGCTCTACGGCTGGACGGGTTGTGTTGCAGACAGTGAGAAGGAACCTGTAGGTGTGTCTATTAACCGTTAGTATTAGTATTCCTGGAGCACGAGGAGACCTGGGCTGCTGCTGCTCGTTGCTCAGCAGCTGCTTTACTGAGCAGACTCGGTGAATGAAGGGGACTGGCTGAGCTGGCTGTACTGTTTATCAGCGCCGAGACTGAAAACAAACCCACCTGCGTCCGACAGCATCTCCTCACTCTCTCTGACAGTCCGCCGCTGTTCGGGAAGCGACACAGGCCCCGGTGACTTCGGCCGGCTCAGCCTCTATTCCTCCACTGCCTTTATTTATCACTTTAATGAAAGGAGAAGAAAAGCTGGCCGTCTACAGCCATTTAATCCAGCTTCCGTTTGTGTCGGCTGTAAGACGCGCCAAAATAAAAGCCCCCGCAGCGAACAAACGTTTCAAGAGGCCTCTCAGTATCGTTTAAACGTACGAGCGATTTCCCCATTCACTAATTCAGTGAGCAGTTTCTTTGATGTAGTACATCTCCTAATATGATTAAAAATCAGCCGCTTTAATAAATAATTACCTGTACTTAATTAAGCGTTTCATGACTTTAATGAACAATTATTTCGTTTTAATAAGTAATTCCTTTAAGTGAAAAGGGTGCTTTCGACTTATTAACCCTTCCCAAAAATCCTTACATTTAAATAAAGCTTCTCCACACCAAAGAAACTTTATTAAAATGAGGAACCAGACTGTTCAATTTAATACTCTGAGCTTTTGATACTTGATATATATTTTACTTGAATATATATATATATATATATATATATATATATATATATATATATATATATATATATTCTTATGCCTGTATGTTCGTATGTATTTTACATCATTGTATTTAGTTTATTTATTTAGTCATTTCCATCTCACAGACAAACGAAATACAAAAAAAAAAAATCTATCATAAAGCATTACATTAGAGGTGGGCGATACCGGGAATTTTGGAATCGATCCGATACCAAGTAAATGCAGGGCCAGTATTGCCAATATCGAGACAGATACTTTAACATTTAAGCTTCATAGATTCAAAGGATCCAAAAGACATAGGATAGATTTTTGCCAAACACTGTACGTGACAACAAAATACTTTATTACCCCAATCAACATTTTTGTTCAGAAACAATTGAACAATAACAAAACAAAGTTTCCCTTAACATTAGGAAAATAAATCTTTTTTTGAGGTGAAGGAGAAACCACAATACAAAAATAAAATAAAAATTCTCCCCTCGTTAGACATCTTTTCATCTTTTTTTTTTTTAATAGAATCGTTCTTAGGAAAAACGATTTAAAAAATAAGGAATCTTCTTCCTTTCAGTGCAATTCTGTTTTTTCTTAAATAAACAGAGTGTATATAAATAAATATAAATATAAATATCACTCAACACAACTCCAACGAGCAAAGAATAAAACAAACAAATATTACAGAAAGTGTCTCTGGGTGGATGCTCTGGGTCTGTTGGGGCAGGGAACGGGGATGTCTCTCCTCTCCGTAAAATAAATCTTCTGCAGTAAAATAAAACCGAACCGCGCCTCTCTTCCTCTCAGACAGTTCAGTACTCCGGCGGTGTCTCTCTCCGTTCTGTGACGTGTCGACTCGAGGAGACCGCTGATTGGCGGGCCAGGCTGAGTGGGCGGGCCAGGCTGAGCCTACCTGTATGGCTGATTGGCTGGCGCCGCTGAGCCATGTGATAAAATACGAGAGACATGAGAGCGCGAGCGCTGTTCCGTGATGTAACACAGAGCATCGCTGCACTTACAAACAGAGAGGAGAGGTCGCTGAACGTGCGCGTGGGAGAGTAAAACGCTCGAGTATCGATCTTTTACACGAGTATAGATCATTACCAATACCAGCGTTGGTATCGATATTGATATTTGGATATATCCGCACACCTCTACATTACATGTGAAGTTCGTTAGTTTATCTAGCTATCGGTGTCTAACTTCAGCAGTATTCTGCCTCTGACTCCATTCCAAGTCATAAAAACAGCTGCCTTTACTCTTCAGCACAGACTTCAACTCCACACAACCAGACCAGACGAGCGTTTGAGCCTGTCGGCGCTCCGTAGACGGTCCTGGTTGCTATGGTGATGGCTGTGGGTTGGTAAATAAACGGAGTGTATAATGACACTGGCGGCCTGTTTCCCCCGTTTTGGCCATGTTAAAGGTTTGACCGCGTCGCTCTGGATTCATTAATGTCACTTTACCTCTTTCGGGATGTTTTCTGCCGAGGCGCGAAGGACAGCTCGAGCGCAGAATGGGTTTAAGTCCGGAGAAGCTGCTCCACTCTTCCCTTCCATCAATCACTTCTTCACACAGGACCCCGAGGTGACTACGAGTTTGCTTTCACCCTTAACTCAGAATTAAAGCGGTCAGCGTCTTAAACTGGTGTTTTTACAGGAGGCTGCCAGGTTTCCTGACCTTCCCCGCGTGATCCGCCTCCTGCAAGACCCGCTTTCAGTAAGAAGGACATAAACTCTCAACTACAATCAGCCACAGGCTTTTGTTGTCATGATGCTCTGGATGTCCACTCGTGCATTGACTGAAATTAAATGTTAACAGTAGATTATGGTTGCTCAGCAACTTGACATATGCCAGTGTTTATCAACACTGGTCCTAGAGGGATCCCTACCCTGCGTTTTCATGCATCCCATGCTCCCCACACACTTGATTCTAAAGTTTAGCCCGTTAACAAGCCCTTTCTGAGATGCAGGGGGTTTGTTAAAGCTAAAATGTGCAATAGAAGGATGCCTCCAGGACCAGGGTTGGGAAACACTACCCTATGCCAAGCATCATATTTAAAGACCCTTATGCCAGTGTTTCTCATCCCTGGTTCTAGAGGCACCCCTGTCGTGCACCTTTTCCTGCATCCCACGCACCACACACACTTTCAAAAGATCAGCTTGTTAACAAGCCCTTTCTGAGTTGCAGGAATGTGTTAAGGTGGGGGAACCCTTAAAATGTACAGGGCAACTTGGAGAAAGCATTGGGGTACGAAGAAAAACTATAGTTGATCAAATGTCTATGAATATTTGAACATAGAGTATATGCCACTTTAGCTTATATACTTGACTGGCATACTGGATCTGGTCAGTGAAATGTTGAACAGAGAGCTCTACTCTTGTGTGTAATATCTCTCTTTACTGTTTTACAGAGCTCACTAAAAGAGAGGCACATTTCTGCCTTAAAGAAAGTGGTGAAGAAATGCCAGATAGGATTTGTATCCTCACTGAAATAACCCCAAGTGGACGTGAAAATCTTTCTGAAAGTGAGCGCCTCTGAATGTAATGTTGTCCGTTGTGATGTAGGTAGGTATTATGACAAGCCCTGTGGGAACTAAAGCTGCCTAGCTGGATCTCTAGAGCCCAATTACAGCCAATTTGCCTTCATATGTTGGTGCTTTTTAATATTCCTTTATACAGCAATATAAAGTGGTTCTGTATTAATGAAATTCATTTTTCATTTAAATTGTGTTTTGAAAATGAATTCTTAAAGAGGAATGCAATTAAAAGCCTATAGAATGCCCTACATGTACCCCTACACCATATTGGAACTAGAAAAATAAGTTTTACATAAGTCAGAACTATTGTGAACCTGTGTTTAAGTTTCTAAGTGTCTGCCTTAATGGAAACTAAAGCATTCAGAGTAGGTTTGATGTAAAATGGGTCATTGTAATGAGACATACCAAGTCACAGTGGTGAATGAACCCAAGGAGCATGTTGTCTACAATACAAATGAGAAAAATACAAAACCGACCCCCTTACATTTAAAGGCTTATTCCACGATTCCATACATTTTCTTGTTAAGTAGCTCATTAAAACTCTTCACCGATATAAAGACCTTGTCATACAAAGGACTGATGGTGCACATTGACCCACTGTGCTTGCACTCAGGGGAATGGGGAGTTAATCAGCTGGAGAGTTAATTGCCTTGCTCAAGGGGACTTCATTCATGCCCTGACAGCTCAGGGATGCGAACCAGCAACCTTCCAGTCACAAGGTTGGTTCCCTAACCACCAGGTCTTGGCTGCACCTAAATAACAAGACTGAAATGGTGGTAATGTGGATTGTCATCAAGCCTGTAATGAAGGCCAAATGTGATGTTGTACCCCTTAGCACGATAACAGGTCTTCTGGATATGTGGCGTATGACAAACTGCTCATCTTGGCACTAACCATGGTGCCTCCACACATGGATTTGTTGGTTTTCTCCACCAAGACAAATGCAGGATTCATCACTGAAGATGACCTGCTATGGTTGATTCCTTACTTTTTTAAGGATGAGTGTAGTTTTAGGCCTAAAGCTTAAGTGTATTCATAACCAATTCATGTTAAAATACCATTGACATTTAAGTCTTCAGACATCTCATTCTGTTCAACACAACACCACTGTCTCAATAATCATCATTCAGTCATCATTCATTGTCATGAACCTCTTGTAAATTGACATTTAACACTGGTTGTAATGAGCTGATGCCTTGTTAAACACGTTCCTTGACATGTCTGAATTAAGCTTCTGAGAGATCTTGCAGACATTTTCTCAATTCTAAACCTCTGTGCGGAAAAAGCAAAAGATCATCCTGAGTATACGCCTCTACTGTGTGACCTGCTACATATATGCAGGTAAATTGTTTCTCACCGTATACATTTCGCACACCTAGAATTCTGTTGATGTGGTAAACCAACTAATTTATATCACCTTCCCTTCAAGGCTTCCCTTTTTAAAGGAGAAGGTGTCTGATGAGGTGAACTATGCCAGTGTTGTGACAAACTCTCTGTCTCAGATGGGTAAGTGATGAGGCTCTGATACTCTGCTTGGATGGGTTTGTGTAACAGAGTACTGCTGATATGATCATGCAGTGCTTAGCTATGGTGGATTTCTTTAAAGGAATGTTTGGTTTTGTAAAAATTAAAATTAATTTTTTATCTCAAATATAATTGATGCTTTGGGTTGTAATGATGGAGTGATGGATACTTGCACATAACCAGTAAGCACTGTGTAATCTCCAATACTAAATTTTAACTCATTTGCCCCAAACTGTGTTGAGGTGTTCAATAATGTTTAATATACTTGATTAGTATTTTTTTTGCACAATATAAGACACACTGTTCTAAATTACAAACTCAAGGATATTCACAGAGTTGTCCCGAAGCCACTCCTTTGTTATCTTGGCTGTGTGCTTAGGGCTGTTGTCCTGCTGGAAGATAAACCTTCATCTACAGTTTGCCTGAGGTCCAGAGCGCTCTGGAGGAGGTTATTATCTAGGTTGTCTCTGTACATCGCTGCAGTCATCTTTCCCTCAACCCTTACTAGTCTCCCAATTCCTTCTGCTAAAAAACATCCCCATAGCATGATGCTGCCACCACCATGCTTCACTGTAGGAATGGTGTTGGCTAGCTGATGAGCAGTGCCTGGTTTCTTCCAGACATGATGCTTGGCATTCAGTCCAAAATGGTTTTGCTTTTCATGGTCTGAGAGTCATTTAGGTGCCTTTTCGTTAACTCTCAATCCAGTGATTCTAAACAGGGCTGTTTAGAGGTGATGTGATGCTTGATCCTTGTGGTATTTCGATCAAGGCATATCACAGACATTTCATTAGGAACAGAGAGAACTGGGATTAATATGTCATCTTTAAAACACTGTTATGTTTGTTTAGAATGACTGAACAAATTGACACAATTTGAGGCAAGTTGGTATCTAAATAAACACATTTCTGAGACCAAACATGCCTTAAATATTTTTCCATGTTTGACGTAAAGGAAATTTTGCAGATTGATTACTTCAGACCTTAGAGCTTGATAATATCAATTTTGTAGCCTAAGAGAGTCTGGAGGTAACTGTTGGTCTCATCGTAGGTTTACTAATGAGGGTTCCAGACTGTAAAGTCAGAGAGCAGATCTGCACATCCATCATATCATTGTACAGCACAGACAAGACAAAGCAGTGTGAAGATGGTGAGTCTCTACAGCACAGGGGAATATTGAGATATTTAACCATATTAAGAGGGTTCTTTGAGTGATGTTATAAGAACCACTTTTGGTTGCATAAAGAATTACACTCATAAAGGAGCCATGCATTTGAAGAACTATTTGAAGGTCTGAAGAATATTTGGCTTGATAGAAAGTTTCTGTACCAATTTAAAGGTTCTTCACACTTTCTTCTGTTTTAGAAGGATGAGCTCTTATTCACCAATATGTTCCTAAAAATCTATTTTAAATTAAAATTTGATTTTTGCTCTTGAGAAAGGTTTTAGAATGCAGTTGACATCAGCTACACTCTTTTGAAATGCAGAATTATTCACAGGTCTGATCTTATAATTATGGATCCCACCACTCTGGTAATTTGAATACATTTCAAATAAAAAAACATGATGAATGTCAAAATGTTCTACAAAAGAAATCTTCATTCCCATGCTTCTTTATAACCAAAAGTGTTTCTTCTGGGGCATTGCTCAAAGAACCATTTAAACATCCACATGCATATACCCTTTCCTTGTATATATCAGATTTGTATCCCACAAGCCTGGGTTACAGGCAAGAGCAAGTGGAGCGTAGTGGTCTGGCAGAGACTCTGGTGATGTCTTTGGCCCTTCTGCAGGACCAGCTACCTGCTAAACATCAAGTTCTAAGGGCTCTACAGATGCTCTCCAGCTCCTCTGGTGAGTTCTACATTTATATAGATTTATTTGTATCTGTATCTGAGTTAAAGTTATAGTTCATTACAAACTGTATATAACAAGTTTTCCTTACTGCAAATTAGGGCTGAACAATATACTGACCTTTATTTTGACATATATACAGAGTGGGATATGGGTTTATATCAAGTTTAAATAAAATTAAAAAGCAATTAAATAACGTTCTTTTAATTTGTTGGAGAACATTTTCTCTGCTCCCTCACTCTGCTCCAGGCTTTTCTAACAGCTCCTGCTCTACTCTGCTCCTTTCTGTACCCCCTCATGTTCTTACATAGACAGATTATTGTATTTTCATATCATATATCGTAGCATACATATATATCGTGTACTGCTAAATATATCAGGATTTGTTTTTCTGTCCATATCACCCAGCCCTACACCGAATACTGTGTAGACATGTTAGGTGCCTGAGATTTGTTTCTTTAGTTTGCAATGGAGCTGTGAAGCTAAAGTAGCTAACACGTTTTGGACGTTTGTACAAGACAATCAGACAGAGGTTTGAAGGTCTATTGAAGAAGTTTGTATGAAGGTAATTGGTGGGTAGAAAGTTACATTGGACTTGTAACTTCAGCAGTAAATCAGAGGTGCAGACTTCAGACACCATATATAACATATATGTTATATAATTGGCTCTCAACTACATTTGGTGTGACAGGAAAGTCACTACAACTTGCACATCTTTTTTATTAAAGTTTTAACACATTCTTTGCTATTATCCTTTATGTGACTTTTGTAGCCATCAACTGTAACTTGATCCTGAAGGCAGAAGGAGCCCACAAAATCTGTTTCCACATGAATGAGCCAGATCCATCTGGACAGGTGCTTTTCCGCTCCTCTGAGATCTTGTGGAACCTTCTGGAGAATGGGTCCAAAGAAGAGGTCACTAACCAGCTCAGCAACATGGACTGCATCATGTGGGTTAACATACTTTAACTAAGCTTACATACTGTTACTGATTAGTAATGGAAGTCATACAGGAAATGCATCTCAGCTCCACCACTTAGTAGAATAATTTGTAAATTCTAACAAGATTAGTGTTTGGAGTAACAGTATTTAGCATTGGAAGAACAGTTCCATACATTACAAAGTGTATATCAGTCTGCATTAGAAAGGTATACAGAAGAATAACCTCATGTCAGGAATAAGGGGATTGTTAAGTATTCAGAATAGAATTGCTTCTTGATTGAGTATTTTAAATGACAGGGTTTTGAAAGAGGCTTTTTTGGAAAAGCTTCTTGATGGCTACCGGAATTATGACCAGCAGCTCCGAAATGACCTTCTAGTGATTATAACCCTAATTGCAGAAAACCCCAATGCCCCACTAATTGTAAGTATACTAGATTTAGTTGATGTCCTTCTTCTGTCATTATCCTCACTGATTTCATTACTGGTTGCTTTATTCTGTCTTCATTTTAATGTAAATTGAATGTTCTTGCTAACAGGAGAGTGGATTTGCCAAGCAGCTTATGCCTTTTGTCTCTTATCCTGAATGTAAGTACTTTTTCTATAGTCTGATGTAGATTCTGTCATGTATTTTTAAATGTTGTAGAATTTGATGGCTTGTTTTTCCCTGTCCTGCAGTGAAGAGCCATAACCCCCTAACCCGAAACCTCAAGCTGTCTTTCACCATTGAGGACTTTGAGATGAAGAAGTTACTGTTGAATCTGCTTGTGGTCCTGTCCAGAGACCTTTCAATGTTTCAGGTGAGGAGAATGTTGACTGTTTGCTTAATACAGCTCAAACAAGCACTATGTCTACATACATTTTTCTATGTTTGTTCCGAGTAGCTGTTTAAAGAGAGCCGTGTGATGCTGGGGTTAATGATGCTGGTTCGGCCCAGTTCATCTGACAGACGACCCAGTGAAAAGGGCAGACGCACTTGGACCCCTGTTCAGCAGGAGGAGTTGCAGCTGCAGGCTTTAGCCACCTTGGCCACTGTGGCACCACTCATGATGGAGGAGTATTTATCATGCCAGGCCAATACCTGCCTGCTGATGCTGCTAGAGTGGTGTTCTCAGCAAGGTAAGAGACCTGGCTGGAGCCAGTAATGATAGGACATCAAGTAAAGACGCCCCCTTGCATCCCTTGTTCCCTCTTATGTGTACAAGGTTGTTGGATTTCCTTAAATTTCTCCAAAAGGGTACTCATGAGTCCTCTATAAGCACTTGCTGTGCCCCTCTCGTAACCCTGCATCAAACCAGACTTTTGTGAAGGCAATTTCCCACATTCCACTTTGATCCTGAAACATTCCTTACACAAACCAATCGATAATTTGAGAAATAGAGACTCCTTAAATGTAACAGGAATCTATTATCTTTTATTTAATCAAGAGGAGTTTGGTGTGTTCTCCCAGTGTCCGCACAAGTTTCTTCCCAGGATTCCCTCCTGCCTTCCACAAAATGCATGTGGTAGGTTAACTGGTTGAGACAGATTAAATTGCCCCCTAGGTGTGAGTGTGTGAGTGAATGGTTGTGTGGTACCCTGCAATGGACTGGGACCCCGTGCCAGGTGGTCTTCCAATTCTATTCCATTCTGCAAATGGTACATTGTATTTGTGCCTTCTTTGCAACAAACAAGATGACTTTTATAAATTATAGAGCACAAAATGAAAGGCTGTCTATTAGGAAAATAATCAAAATCATGGGAAGTGAAAAGTGGGACCTCCACTGTCCGTGAAATGATTCTCTGACATGAGGCAAAGCATCTCCCAGTTCTGCTCTAAACTCTCAGAAGCCTTAAGCATTCACTCCCCTTTTCCCTGCCCTTTGACATTGTCATAAAACGGTGCACTTCAAGAGGGGCTTCAGCCTTAGGGCAAGAATTGGTCAAGTGGCCAGTCAATGGGAAGCCTTTTAAGCCTAAAATGCAGCTGTTAAACTCAATTTTCACAGGTTAAAACTCAAATTTAAGATCTTTGTAGTGTTATTTTAGTAGAAATTCAATTTTCAGAAAAATATGAAACTTTTACGAACGTCAGATCTACATCTCTGTAAAGACATTCTGACTAGTAATATAACCAGAACAACTTTAGTTACATACAGTTTTCATTCTCTCTCGTCTAGAATTATATTTTACTAGTATAAACTCCAAATAAAGATGTCTGCAATATTTTACCATCACTAGAAATTGTAAATTCAGTTATCTAATCTAGAATTAGTAGAAATTCTACTTTTAGAGACCATTATTATTATTATTATCATTATCAATACTACTACTACTACTACTAATAATAATAATAATAATAATAATAATAATAGTCAAAACCCACATTGTAGATATCATAAACTATATGCTCAATATATAGAACTGTGTATATCTTAAATGCAAACTAGCATTAATCAAAACTAAATTACAAATTTGAATTTGCATTTGTTCTAGTCAGAATTCATAGATGAAAATGTGAACCTGGAATTTCTATTGAACAGAATTACAGCATTGATATCTGGAATGGTAATTATCTTTAATTAAATTATTATTTATATCTTTAATTGGATTTTTAACTAGTAAATATTGTATTATAGATATTAGAGTGATTACTATTAGATTACTATTATTACTATTAAATGTTTCATTACTCATATCTGAAATGAGAGTTTCTACTAGGAAAATCTGCATCACAGGGATCTTTACTTTGAGTTTTTAGGCAAAATTGAGTCACTACTTATTTCTAATGGCACACTAAAATGGTTTTCCTTTCCAATCAACTTTTAGTACCATCATAGCTCTTAGTACTTCCTACTACTTCCTACTGTTTTGAGCGTCACAGCTCTAGTGCAAAGCCTAAGTTACATTTTGAAATATGAATTTTATCTGAACTTGTATTAATTTATTAAAAGAGCAGTATATCTTACAGTGTCAGAAATTGCACTTGTAAGTCTATTCGAGAGGTATGACCTTCCTATACTTTTTGGACTCTTTGGCCCTGTTGCTTCAGTGCAAACAGTACATTAAATATTTAGGGTAAGAAATATTCCTATAGATAAAAATTATAGGGGATGAAATGTTCCTGTAAAGATCTAGTTTGCAATTATTGCTGCAAGTAATTCAGACATAGGCTTTAAAGTAACATTGAGTTAAATACTGTGTGGTCATTGTTGTTTTTTTACTTCTATTGTTGGGACAGACACTTATTTTGGTCAGGGTCACGCTTTCCATGGGACTGGAGGTCGGGGAGGGAAGAAGGCACAAATGAGGTACTGCATGCGTCTCCTCAGGTGCATGACATCCCTGAAGAATAGCCTCATCAACCAGGACCTCTGTGACCAGGGAGCCATCAGCCAGCTTTTTGGTAAGTGTTATAGAATATAAGGCCATGAAGTAAATAATATTGATGATCTGGTTACAATGGCACCTGTCGTGGGGTCCGAACTGTATATTAGGCAGCATGTTCATGTGCTTGCTACAGCTTCAGAATCTGGCACACAGTAGTGGCTAGATTCTGGATCAGAGCATCTCCAAAACATCACGATCCATATAGTGTCACTGTTAGTTTCACTAAGCTAACATTAATTCACAGTAAAATTGACATGGGTACTTTATGACTTGCCACAACTACAGTAAATTTGTCAGCTGCTGTAAACATACTGCACTTAGACACATGGGAGCAGTATTTTGCCGGCAGACAGGAAGAGACTGAACAAACTCATTAAGAAGACCAGTTCTGTCCTGGGAAGCCCCTTAGACCCAGTGCAGGTGGTGGGAAACAAAATATGTTAGCCAAGCTGGCATCCATGCTGCAGAATGACTCCCACCCCATGCATGAGACCTGTGACCGGCTGCTTTACCCTAAGTGATTGAACGAGTGTGAGTGAACGAGTGATGTGATATAGGTCCTTCCTCCCTGCTGCTGTTAGACTGGACAACCAGCACTGCTCTTAGCAAACCACGGACACATACACTTAACTCCACGCACTGTTAGTTTTCCAATACAACATAATGTGCAGTTCTTCCATCTCCCCACATGCAGTTATCTGTACCTTTTTTATTTGTTCATTATCTTATCTTATTTTATCTAAAGAGTAATGTTTTCTGCTGCTTTCTGCCCCCTGGTTGCACGTGCAATAAAAACAATATAATACTATAAAGAACATTATATAAAAACTAATAGTAAGTTTGGATAATTGTTATTGGTCCATTCATCATGGCATTTGGACCCAAAGGAAGAAGAACTGTGGTATTCACATTATTATTATTATTATTATTATTATTATTATTTATTGTAAATCCACAAAAATGTAGGTAAATATAGTATAGCAAGTATTGCTCTGAACAGCAGGAGGTAGAACTTCATATTGTAACAATTCCTGTCTAAAATGTACTGTGTCATGCTCAGGGTTGCTGAGGCAATTCCAGGGGAGAGAGGGAGAAGACGATGCAGTGTGTGTGGAGATTCAGACGGACGTGCTGCTCACCCTGACTGCCCTGTGTGAGGAAGACGTGCACAGGAAGGTGAGACACTCAGAGGAGATTTTCCTTACAGTGCAGTTCAGCTGCTGACATGCTCAGCTCTCAACTGTGCCAGGTTTAAAAGGACCTGTATCATGAATAAATAAAATTGTCCTTGCTCTGCTGTGTATAGTGTACCACATTCCATTAAGAAGCATTTTTGTGTTACAAACATAGGAATTTGACCTCTGCCTTTAACTCATCCATGTACTGATCACGTACATATAGACACGCACTCTAGCAGGACAGTGAACACACACGCCCAGAGCAGGGGGACTTTGGCACAAGGGAGCAATTGGAAGTTAGGCACTTTGGTTAAGGGCACTTTAGCTGTATCCTGTCGGTTCAAGAGATCAAACCAGCAACCTTCTATTCACAAGCCTGTCTCTCTAAACGTCAGGCACCTTTTAAATCAGTGTAGAATCTTTATATGGACTTCTTTAAACCTTTAAAAGGTTCTTCACAGCGATCTCTTTTAGAAAAATGGTTCTTCATGGAAAGTTTTTCTGCCTCACAGCAAGAAGGACCTGGGTTCACTCCCCGGGGGGGGCGACCTGGGACATTTCTGTGTGGAGTTTGTATGTTCTCCCCGTGTTTGCGTGGGTTTCCTCCGGGTATTCTGGTCTCCCCCACTATCCAAAGACATGTCCAGTAGGTGAATTGGTGACTGTAAAGTGGCCGAGAGCGAGAGAGAGAGACAAAGAGAGCTATGATGGAGTAGCGCCCTGTCTAGGGTTGTTTCCTGCGCGTGCGCTCAGAGTCCGGCTCCCCCGTGACCCTATTCAGGAATAAGCAGTATAGAAAATGGATGGATGGAAAGTTTTTCTGTGGCATTCCCCAAAAAAACCCTTTATGGCACATTTTTAAAAGTGTACTTGCACTCTGAACTGCACAGTTCAACACAAGGTGGACATTAGCATTACACAGAGTCATGCTGGAAGATAAACACTTGTATATGATAATATTTCTGTGTTTGTATGATTTATATGCAGGAGCTGTTTGGTTCAGAAGGAGTGGAGAGGATCATTCAGTATCTCAAAATGAACCCAGCTCAACTCCAAAGTGGCTTGGGACACAACAGACTCTTGGTGTCCGCTGTGGACTGTGTGTGGTGAGCGACTTGCGTGCTGTACACATCTTCATACAGTATTCAATCACCTGTGTCTCACTGAGCAGTTTGACTGAGTGATGGATGTCAAGAGCATCTGTGTTTTTTACTCTTTGTCTGGTGGGGCTACCGCATTGCACAATTTAGAACTTTTCATGCTTCTGCACAACTCATTCAATCAATAAACAGAATGATCATTGATGGTTCAGTTTTATTAGTTGTTAAGCTCAGAAAATTAAATTACTGTGCAGAGGTTTTAGGGACCTTACCGAGTTTTTCTCTCAGTAAAATAGAACGTTTTTACTCTCAAAACTCAAGATCACATTAGAACAGATGGAGATAAATATGAATACAGTAAAACGTAACAAGAATTTCTCATCTTGCGAAAAGTAGTTTAGAACTTAAGCTAATTTTTAGAACTCAGAAGCCCCTCATGAGGGTGTGGATTTGTTCAATTCCATCACTTTGTGACGATTGAGTACGGGCTGAGCAAACAAAGACAAGGGAGGCGGATGTACATGCAGGGGTTCAGGATTTAATATGATAAAGAAGAAAACAAACAGAAAGACACAGTGGGAACACAATGCAAACTAATACAAACTAACCTGAGCTCTGGGGAAAGACTGATAAGTAAACAAACCACATGGAAACCAACCAACACAATCACCAAACAAAGGACAAAAGGACTGACAAAGACTGTCTGAAACAAAAGGTAGTAGCACTCAGTAGCACATGGGGGGGAAGACAAGACAGGAAGACAGGAGATATACTGGACTGATACATACACACATCAATTCCATCATTCAATTAAGCCCTGATTTACCAAATCATGTGTTGGATGCTGTATCTATTTTAATTTTTACTCTATTAATTACTGAGCTAATAAACACTTTCTGCTCAGACATACTGTGCAAAAATAACTACGCTATTTCTTTCCTGTTTCTTCTTGCTTTACTCACTAATCTGAAAATCTGCAGGTCTTGCATTGCTGGCTGTTACTTAACGGAAGATTTATTTCTGGAGAAAGAAGGGGCTTTCCTTTTACTCAACTTTCTCCATGTAAGTAACATCAAGAAACTCACCCACAAGTTCCCTCTGTTCAGTATGTAGAGTGTCGGCATGATTAGATATTTGGAGCCTTTACTGATAGTGGTCTGGAATTTGCTTGACCAGTAGATGGTGCTATAATCATTATTATTCAGTGATACATTATTATTTTTCCCTATATCTAGAGAGAGGACAAGAGGTCATTTGCCAGCCAGTGCAAACATCGTGTGCCAGTTAACAGAAAACTAGAACATATGCCTGGTTAGAATAAATTAATAATACGTTTATGAATAAATATTTGGGCTGAACCCCACCTTATGGCTTGTATGAATGGTTGGGGCTAAACTTCTATAGGCTGAACAGACTGTTGGTTCATCTGCTTAGTTTCTATATAGGATTATAAGGACTGGGATGTGACTGTGCTTTGATCCTGTTTACACATGTGTTTTGTGTCCAGAAAGTATGTGAATGTACTTTCACTGGGTTCATTTCACTCTATTCACTGAAATGTTTGGATTTTACTCGTCTGCATAAAAAGCTCAACACAATAATTTCTGATTGTATTCCAATCACAATGCATCTTAGATATGTTTACGCCACACTTTTTATGTGGTCAGAGGAATGCAAGGTGTATGCTGCCTCTTTTAATCATGATGAATTGCATACAATACGGATTTTTGATTTTCAAAAATGGAGAACATTTATAGGCAGTAAAACTTTCAGTGTAAGGATGAGAAGGCTTCCATCTTTCCAATACGCAGAGCCTTCCCATTCAAATGGTTTTCCATGGACTGTCAGTGTTGTAGTGAGGTTTGGCCACTCCAAATAGAAAATGGTGGTCACCAATCACACTTAGCAACAGCAGACACTGTTACACAACCTGCTGCATCAGCCACGCAAACAATAGGCAACATCACAACCATGTAAACACTAATCATGGCTTTTGACCAATCACACAGTCTAACCCCAGGCAATAGAAACACCACTGGGTCACTCTAACAGCACAATGTGAGCTGAGACATCCATATCTGCACCACTCACCCTTATCTAACTCCACTTCAATTCACAGCTGAGCACCAGGAGCATGAAGGTGGTGTTGCTGGGGACCCTGCTGGAGCTGTGTGACAACCCTAAGACACTGCTTCATGTTGAAGCCTGGAGGGGAGAGAATGAGATCACTGCCCCAGCTTTGCTGCTTCAGCTGTGGAGGCATGAGGAGGCAGAGCTTGGTGTTAAAAGAGACCAGCATGGGAGAATCACTGGTACAACAATTAATCCATAAACATGTTATATTGCTAATAGGAATATGAGGTTTTACTAAAAATAGCAACCAATAAAAATCTCAGTCTGCTGCTACCTAGACATGGATTAAGCCATTTCTTGGTGTTAATTGAAATTCTACTGGTGAGTAACCACAGAGAGATCTCTTTAGTCTAGATTTAATATTGTTCTGGGTAATTGGTCTTTTGTAATAAAGCGTACTGTCATCATGTAAAAAGTGAGTATTTGCTGTTTATTTACCCTGCAGATGTGAAAAAGCCCATTCTTTCACGGTATCAAGACGAGGAGCCATTAGTGTCTGTACCTGCAAACAAACCTAATGCTGCCATTATTGATGTATCTGAGAACCTCCGCTCAAAAATCTATGCTCTGTTCCTCAGACTAGGTGAGACAAGAGTGATTAAGGGGAATACAATTGGAGAGAGATAATAAATACACTTGCTCCTTCAATGTGAATTTAATATGTTCTAGGATTTGAAGATCTGCCAGGTTTGACTGCAGAAGACTACATAACATTAAGCATAGTGAGGAGATACCTGGATTTTAAGGTAAGTGTGTGCTTTATGGCTGGGTTGTTCAGTTCTGGTCCGGGAGGGTTGGTTTCCAGCACAATTTGGTGATTTCCCTGCTCAAACACACCTATTAAACCTGGTAATTAAAATATTAGGTGTGTCTCATCAGGGAAAGCACCATATTCTTAAATTTCAATGCCTGGACTGAGATGACATGTTTTAATCATTTGCATCTGATGTGCTGAACCTGATTCAAATTTACACCTTTTAAATAGTAATAAACATGGGAGTGTCCTTATTGGTTTACTGTTACATTAACTGTATCTCTCTGTATTGATAAAGTGAAGAACAAATATCCAGATGTTAAAGATAAAAACTGTACCTGTTTAATTATTACTCAGTTATTATACACTGGATCATTTTGTTTAGAGTATTTTCATGATGCACAGTATGCAGTTGTTTGTGTATCCTAAAAACAGTGCTCTGGAAATACTCCTGATGTCCCTCATATATTTAGAGACAAATGCGATGTAATTCATCTAGATACTGTATACATTTCACCAGATGACTAATGTGAGTCTCAACATGGATGTGTGTTCAGATAGGAGAGGTGTGGAGTGAAGTTTCAGCTGAGCTGGAGTTGGAGGGTGTCAGACCCATCACTCCAGATGCAGAGGCACTCAACACCATCATCCAGACAAGTGAAGACACGGCCAGACACGTCTGCGCACTGCAGCAAAGCATTCTGGACCAGAAGGAGCAGGACGACCTTAAAGAGGAGAAACTTGCATATAAAGAGGTGAAGCATGCCTTTTAATTCTTAGAACCCAATGCTCACACTTTGTGGGTGTTTTTTTTTAGGCTTCAGAACACAGTATCAGAGGAACCTACAGGCCTAATATGTTTATCTAAAAGCTAACTGGTTACAATTGAAAAAAAAAGTGTGCAAAGAACACATCACATTGAATGGACACAATAAGACAACAGCAGCACTATCCAGTATGACTGTCTTATTATATACTATAATATGTGGCGGTTGCAGTGACATATACCAGCCAAAATATCACTCCACACCCAAACACACACTTACTATTCTTCTATTTCTATATTGTCCTCCTATTCTATACTTACAGTTCTCAAAAAATGCATTCTATCATATATTTAAATGGTACAAATATCCTTTCAAGAACTACGTAACTGCTGCTTATGGACCATTCTATGATTTTATTGATCAAACAGATCAGCTTAACCCACAAACAACAGGAGCTGACAGCAAAGTCCTTGCAGGATCATATTGCTAAGACATCAAACTATGAGACCTTAAAGGTGTGTCTTTTTAATAATTTTACATTTTATATGATCAATTCTGCACAATATAAAAAACACAATATAAATTGATTCAGTGAACATATTCAGTGAACATGTGCTCAATTTCCATCTTTGAACTGCCTCAGGAAGCCAAGGTGCTGCAGGAAAGCTTAATTGCTTCGTCTCGGCCGAGTGAAAGACCAGAAGGATATGTTTTTCACTCCACTGAGATCCACGGCCTGCAAATCACTGTAAGATCTATGTGAGCTACAGTAACATGTCACCATCCTCTTGAACAGATCAGCGTTCCTGTCTAGACTCTAAGGCTGCATGTGTCTATGTACATGTTTCATTAGAAGTTCTTGAGTCAGTTTGCATGTTGATAAATGCTGAAAATATATTGTATGTTTCTTTAAACCTTAACGGTTTTCTTACCAGCCAAAGGACTCTTTCTCAGTACTATATACTGTTACTCCAGCAGTCCTGGGACAAGAATAGTTATTCTGTGCCATGAAAACTAAAGAATGCTGCACTAACCTTTTGCATGTCTGATTTGTTTGATGATCTGTTGTAAAATTTTGTGTGTGTGTGTGTGTGTGTGTGTGTGTGTGTGTGTGTGTGTGTGTGTGTGTGTGTGTTCTTACAACAGAATTTCTACAGCCCTGTGTTAACGATAGAGAGCACCCCTGCAGTTCTAACTGGAGGACCGCTGGCTAATACAGATTTAGCTCTGGAGAGGCTGCCTATTCAGGAGGACACGAGAGAATGACCCTTTCAAACCCTGAGATTGAGCTTCCCAATCCAGTCACTGTCAAATAAACACATAGTAAAGACTGTGAATTCCAAATACCTAATTCAGCATTGCTGAGGTCTTCTGGGAAAAGAGTTTTACTTAGTCTTTGCTTCCCTGTGCTCAGATATATATAATGAATGTAGGTAAAAGTGAAAAGAGATGGTGTATATATTTTTTCATTTAATCTAAGGCCATATATGGTATGGATCACACTGTTATGCAATCATGTTTTATTTCTTTTGCTCAACTTTGTTCTCACAAGCAGGATTATTCCACGCTCTTAGAGAATCTTTGAAGAATACAGAGACTCTGAGGCCTTTTTCTCAAAGTTTTCTTTCTCTGTATAGTTGCTGTTATGCCAAATTCTTGTAATGTTTTTATTTATTTTTTGACATGTGAATCTGGCAGTTGTTTATATTTTGTATAAAGTCCATGATGCATGGGCCAATATAAATGACTTTGAAATCAAATTTTTAAGTTGCACTTTTTCCTGTGAAGATGCCATTTTAGAAATAGATTTTTGTGACAGTGATGATCTGGTGCCTATTATCAACTTTAATACCAATCTCAAATGAAAAGGTGACTATTTTAATTTGACCATCATGTCCATAATGTGTATAATTCTGTGACAATATCTGATTACTGTCCACAGTTTTCCAGGGAAATAATTGTACTGAATAAGTTAGTAAGATTTCACTTCAGAATTCCATTCGGACAGATGATGATGTTTTATTTCAAAACTAAAATGATGTAAATGATTGTTGTTAGCAACTTAAACAAATTGGTAATGTTTAGTTTTCTTTGTTTAAATAATGTAAACTTTTCTGAGGACTGTCATTAATGCTATGTGAGTTTAGCTATAGTCTATGAATTACATCACAAAAAGTGATCTTGTGGTCTACTGTTATGGAAACAGTAGAACACGTATGATGGGGAAAGTTGTTGAACAGACTGAAGAAAATAGTTTTAAAATAGAGGCACATTTTGACCTTGATATTAAAAGCACTAGATGAACTAGATGTTGAATTAAATAACAGTGCCACCCAGCTCCATGTAACTATCACTTTGCCTCGTTTTACATAATGACATGGGCAGAAAAACCTGTTTCAGTGAAGTGATGTACATTATAGCATAGCGCAGCTGCGTTTTTAGTTTATCCATGGTTTGAAGCCTAAAGCTGTTCTGTGCACTGTGTAAACAGTTCTGGATGACTAGACCATTACACATTCATTCTATTCAAAGTTAAGAAGGTTTTTGCCTTCTCCTGTAAAATTGCCATTTTGGAGATACATGATCATGTTTGGACAGCAACAATAGCCTACAAGTAACATAGGGCCTTAATGGGTGCAGTGGGCGGGTCTTTGGTAGGTGTAGTGTAACTGAGCTGCTAGTCACTGCTCCAGTAGTAAGTAAAGTGCAGGTGCACAGTAACAATTCCCTCAATTTATGAAACCATTCCCTTAATAATAAAAAATTATTAAATTAACAATTTTTTAACTGAAGTGAAAAATGAGGCAACAATATTTGGGGAACGATTCATAATACATTGATTAAAATATTGCCTTCAAATATTATTTTCTATGAATAGTTCAGGAGGAGGCTCCTTGGACACAGGTTGGGGCTGTGGAACAAATAAAAGCATGAAAAGTCTACTATGGGGGCTGTGTGAGGAGCTCTTATTTTGAAGAGTGGCGTTTCTCTTCCCTAGCGCATTTGAATATTCAATGAGCTGAGCAGCAGCTGGAGTCAGTGGTGTTGCTGTGATTGGGACTGGGTGAACTGGACCGGTACTGGAAGTAAGTCAACATTTCTGATTTGGCTTTGAGTCGATCCTCAACTTCTCTGTCATACGGCAGCGTTTTTCTCAGAGGATACAGACTGCCATCCCGTGTGTTTCTCTGTGTGTGTGTGCGTGTGCGCGCGTGCATGTGCATGCATGCATGCACAGCTGGAGCTGATTTAATTAGATGGTGGACTGCTGGGGGGTGTTCAGGTGGCTGCAGCCTGCAGTTTTTATTGTGCTTGGTGTAAATGGGGGGGGGGATCTGATGCCTGTGCATCTAGTCCTCCTGTAGCTCTGTAACCAGTACTGACTGGTTTGGGGCCAGCCTCCATTTGCCCAGTGCGAAAGGAATGATGCAACTGGCGACCCCGAATTGCACACGACGGTTCAGGCTGCTGCACAGCTGACCGCTGATCCTGTTCTGCTGGGTGACACCACTGCACATCATTAACTGCAGACAGCACAACCCCCCTGCAATGTGGCTTCGTGTGCGTTACAATGTATGCGCGCGCTGTATCCCATTTTCTCCTGATTAAAGTTCAGTATGGCTTCAAAAGCAACCCCAGTGCACGCGCTGATCTGCGTCTTGGAGATCCTCCTCCAAGATTACTGATCTAAAAGCCAAACACCCTGGAAATGAGTGAAGTTTAAGCTGGATGCAGTTTTAGGACAGCCTGTCTCTGTCCTGCAGCCATGTTTGCTGCAGTTGCATTCAGGGCTGATGTCTGCTGTTACACAAGACTGGCTCAGGAAATGTGTTTCACATGTGCTGACAAGTGGTTTAAAGGGCCCATATGCTGCACACAGACAGCCCCCTATAAACAAGCCTGTCTGATCCTATGTAACAGCTGGATGCTTCTTCTTCTAAACAGCAGGGAGAGATGGAGGTGATGTAACGCACCACACAAAACTGAAGAAATGTCTTTGAAGGATGCATCATGCCCTCCCTCTAGAGTCACCACTATAGGATAGTGCACACTTTTTCCACATGCATTTTACAAGCTGAAGTGATAGAGAAGCAATTATTACTTGATTTTACACAAATGTGATCTACCTAGATACACAATCTACCTAGATTTTAATCTTCGCAAAACGGATTTTAAATCCACAGACATTTTTACTTGGAAAAAAATAAACTGACAATCAGTAGAAGAGGAAAAAATGACCAAGCCTGTTATAAAACTATATGGCAATATATAAAATTATTTACTCCAAATGAATTACAGCCGATGAAGATGAAAGTAAATAAGTGATAAAACTGGCATTTGAAGTACTGTGCCAAAGGACAGAAATTCATGATTCTAGAAAGCGACTATTGAACGACTAGCATTGCGTCCTCTATCTGCTATTCTGTTTATTTCATAGTACAGAGGTGCTTATAAGACCCATATAAATGTCTCTGTGCTGTGATATAAGACCCGTACAACTCAGTGTCACCTGCTTTTCAAGTGGAAATACTTCTGTGATTTATGTTTTTACCAGTGGAGTAAAAATGAATGAAAAAGCTGTAGGGACAGTCCAGGAGCAAAAAATACCAGTTCTCATATCATTCTACGTTAAGACTGATATATGTAAATGACGTGTGATTGCAGAATTACAGGTCATAGGAAAATCTGTCCATAATTTCAGTGTAAGTTGAATGTAGCTAAACTGCAGTAGGCTGAATAAGAGGACATATTTGTATTGGTAAGAATCACAGAAACAATGTTTTTACAGCAAAGTGTCCATAGAAGGATAGTTTTGAATTAACAAAACAGAAACTCTTTAAAATAAACTGTTTCAGTGCAAAACACTTCACCAGTGTCTGAGCCTAAGGTCACCGTGCCTCCGGAATGACCTCACTCTCATGGGTGAGTGCAGTCAGATCCTCATTGCAGTGCTCAGCCTTCTAATGTGATGTGTGCCCAAAGGAGTAGACTGGGATACTGTATGTATTAAGAAATGAAAGGATAACCATGCCTTCTTACAATACAGCAAAATAACATTTAAAAAAGGATTTCTGGTGGAAACCAAAAAATTGTGACAATATAAGCACATGGAAAACAAATTGTTGGTGTCAGAAAAACGAGACTGAATATGGGTTGTTTTTCCATTAATATGTATGGGAATGGTGGAGGTAATCCTCATCAATGTGTTATGTTTCACAGGTGTGTTCTGTTTCGTTGATTATTGAAACAATAAATAGTGCTGAATTTTGATGCTGAGATTTGGGTTTTGACTGTGCAGAGGAGTTACCAACATTAAAAGCAGAGCACTGTCTATGGGTGAAAAACAGGCAGCTGTGAAGCTGAGAGAAGATGTTTAATTGATCAAAGCCATTGCACAAATATTAGCACAACCTTTCTGAAGGTCCTGAAGCACAAAGTCATCACTGGTATGCTAAGTAACAGATGTTAAACAAGTAGACCAAGGAATACAGCAGTTGATGAAAGAAACCTTGTAAGTGTTGTAAAGACAGACCCTAAACCCACTGTTGGTGACATCAGCAATAACCTCCAGAGGGCAGGAGTGAAGGTCTCACAATCTAGTCTTCACAGAAGACGTCATGAACAAAAGTACAGGGTCTTCTGCAAACCACTAATTAGCAAGAAGTATAGGAAGACCAGGCTGAAATTTGCCAAGAAGTACAGAGACGAGCCTCAGGAGTTTTATCGAATGGTGAGACAGATTAACCTTTATCAATGTGATGGAAAGGCTAATGTTTGGAGAAATATAGGATCTGCTCATGATCCCGAACATATAAGCTCACCTGTGAAACACAGTGGAGGAAATGTCATTGTTTATGTATGAATGGCCTCTTCTGGGACAGGCTGATTAATCTTCATTAATGATGTGACGCATGATGGCAGCAGTACAATGAACTCTGAAGTCTCAGAAGCATTTTG
Source organism: Acestrorhynchus altus (assembly GCA_034509495.1). Lineage (NCBI taxonomy): Eukaryota > Metazoa > Chordata > Actinopteri > Characiformes > Acestrorhynchidae > Acestrorhynchus > Acestrorhynchus altus. The sequence goes on from CM067501.1 coordinate 11,274,175, forward strand.
TCTGTGAGTAAAAAGAAAGATGCAACCAAACTGATTAGGAGATCATTCATTATGCAGCAAGATAATGACCCAGAAATGCTGCCAAAATTACAAATGAGTTTATCAGGGGCAATGTTTTAGACTGGACTTGTTAATCTAAACCCTATAGAGCTACATTTTACCTGCTAAAAAGGACACCTAAGGGAGTAATCCCCTCATCCAAATACCACCTGAAAGCGCACCACAAAGAAGAATGGAGAAGTTTAGGTCAATGGGTCACAGGCTTGATGCAGTTAGTGCTAGCAAAGGACTGCAACTAAATATTAAGTCTTATTCACTGTAATCATTTTTTCCATCTGTTCAAATACTGTTGCGATGAAGACAAATGGCTGGGTTCAGAGAAAAAGTGCTATCCTATGAACTGTGTATCAAATCCAGATGAAAATACCTGAAAATCACTGCTGAAATAGATATTTTATCTCATAATCATCTTTTAATGCCAAATGTTTTCAGTCTACTGCAAAAATAAATGGATTTGTCTCCCTGTTCCAGTATTTTGGAGGGGAGTTGTGTAGCTTGTTGCCCTCTTCCAGTTTATCTTAGAAAATGGTAGAGTTTACCACTAGAAACATCATGTCAGATCAAGTACAGTCTGTAAGTTCTTAGACAATTTGATGTTGATGAGGCTGTGTATAGATTATATGTCAGTTTGCTGAAATTCAGTTAAAAAACAGAGTATTTTTTTAAAAGCATAAAGCAGTAGTCTCAACTTGAAGAGCTAACATCCGGCCAACCTTGGAGCTTCAACCCAAACGTAATTAGTTCATTCAGGTGGGGAGGATTAGGAATTTTTGGATTTAGATCCAATGTTTGAAGCTTGCTCTCCAGCAGCAGGGTTGCAGACCACTGTTTCACAGGCTTTATTGAATTAAGTTTGTCAGTACATTTCTACAAGGACATAAATGGTGCTAAAGCCAAACTCAAAAGCAGCAGAAATTGAAATTGAATTAGTTCCTCATTACAGAGTCATAAAGGAAGCATTTTGTTGTGTTCGTGGCTGAGGTCATGTGATGTGCATGATTGCATCAACAAAATAAGTCACGGAGTCTGTAGACTGTTAGGCTTTTTGTTTATTCAGCTCATACTAGTAAGTCTACAGTAGTTGCCTTAAAGGTGACCTAGAAATATGTACAAACATCCAGAACACAAGCAAAAGCTGTTTTATCCATTGTCAATGCTGTACAATGCAGCAGACTATGGAGAAAACGCTATGTTAACTAGGCTCTTGATCTTCCTGGGCCTGTGTCTGTTGATCAGTCACTGAAACTTTGCAAATGAGTAATGCTAGATTAAGCACCAGTCCCAACAAATCCTAGACCACTTGCTACAATCTCTTTGGCTATATTATTGCAACCCTGCGCAGAGAGGCGACTGACAGGACAGCAACACACTACGAGTCCAAGTATGACTCCGGAATAATTATAAAAACTCTTACGATGTTCGGACAGCATGCTGTGGATCATTGGATAGTGACAGCAGGTCTCTGTGGGAGATGACTGCCTGAACATTCACTGACTAGTGGTAGAAATCTGCTGATGTTATGACCTCTTTTTCAAAAGGGCAGGCAAACTTTGAACCTCTTTTGAATTGACATGTTTGTGCGTTCACTCTGCTCTGTGTGTTTTATAGGAACACTGAAGTGAAGAGACTGGACTTTTTTACACCGAGTCAACTTTGTTTGTATTAATCCTGTGAGAATTATAACATTTTTAACTCATCCATGAAAAGTAGTTATAAAGAGTAGGTTATAAAGGTCACCAGGAACAATAAATGATTACAAATTAAGACTGATATGGGCAACATTTATTGAGCTACATGTACAAATGTAGTGTGTTGATATGGGGTTGGGTTGCCAAGTTTGCTAAAGCAACATGCCAGATGTCTTGGCATAGAGTAGTAGTAATTCCTAACGGGGTCTTGAGATAGGTAGGGGTGAAGAATTGATAGTGTATCCAGTAGCATCCCACATAGATCTGGCAATGCAGAGATGATTCACTGGTCATCCCCACCCAGTGAAAAGAGGGACTCATCACTGAAGATGACCCCCTGCCTTTCTGAGTGAATCCATGACTGTCTGGCATGATGCTGTTGTATTCTTTGGCAATGGTGATATGGTATTAAGGACAGTGATTGTTGCATTCTGTGTGTATGTAGCCCTGTGTCATGCAGCAATGTCAGGATGACCCATTGAGGTCATCTTGGCTGTTGGATAACTCTGTGCATGTCAGACAGTCCAACTGTTCTCCTCCATGCTTGTGTAGATGCTGCAAATACATAGTCAGAATAGAATTCGGTCACATCCTGGACATAGATTTAGCAGGGAAGGAGGTAACGTGTCAACCACCAACATCCAGCGATTATTGCACATTGTCCCCACCAATAATTTGTTCCCCTTTGTGTACTGATATCCACAGTTTTGGAGAAACAAGGTTTTTGCATGATGGTGATATATGTTGCCTGCATTTGGTGTTACTCATCTTCTACAGTTTCAGTTCAGAGAGGACCCTCAATAAGAAAGTGGTCTTGTTAGCTTGTGAATTGTATTTACTATTTAAAAGCAAACGAGAAACAAGACCTCCTGCTAAGAGAACTGGCATCCCCTCTTGAATGTTCTCATTTTGCCAAAACTGCAGGCTGTCCATTTTCCTTTTGCATCTCTGGTTTACAGTCCTGTTGCAGCTGTGTGGAGCTCCTGGCTTGCTGCCTGTATGTCTGTGTTTGACTGTGTAGTTTCGAGTAGCTGTTCACGTAAGAGAATACAGCCTGGTTGCAAATCAAGCTGTCTACTGCTCCTCCAGAGCCCTTCAGAGGCGGTGAACCTGAATCCACTGTGGTTGGCTGGTCAGCTGTTTCCATAGCAACTTGGTGCTGATTCAGCAGTGGCTTAATCCAGGGAAGAGTTTCATGTAAAGCATTGTTCTGCAGGGGAGAAAAACATGGCTGTGTGGTTTTTGTCTGGTGTTGGTTTAGGGCACGAATGGTCAGTGTGGTCATCAAAAGGGCAAAAAATCAACCGTCATGACATCCAACCCTGTCTGAGAGCATAAGCTGTTGCAGCCTTTCCCTCGTGAGCTTTTTAGCATTATGACCCCAAGGCTTTTGAACTTGTTTAACTTGCTGATCCCCCTCTGAGCTACAACCACAACTGAACGTGTCTCTTGCTTTTGTCCATCTGTAGACACCATGGCAGCTGAGCTCTCCACCTCCATAAACATCAAAGAGCCTCGGTGGGATCAGGGAACCTTCATAGGCCGAGCAAAGCATTTCTTCACTGTCACAGACCCCCGCAACATTCTCCTATCCAATGAACAGCTGGAGAAAGCACACAGGATCATTCAGGATTACAGGTAACTGAGCAGTACACTGAATGGGTTCAATTTTCTCTGACTACACCTTGAAACAATAGTATACCATTAAACCGAAAGTGTGTTAGTTTGCCATGCTTTAATTTGATTATTTTGGACAACACAAATTTACACCGTTACAAATCAGGTGTGTATTAAAATAATAAAATGGATACTTAGAATTATGTAAGCAAAGCTTCATACACTCCTGATCTGGTAACTGGAGATTTAAAAAGTGGGTTCAGGTACAGATTAGGGCTCAGCAATATATTGATCTTTATCTATATTGCGATATAAACAGAGTGGTATATGGGCCTAGGCGATATCGTTTATATAGAATTTTTAAATAAAGTTCTGTTTCAGCCTTGCAGAAACCTTTTTTCTGCTCCATAACTCTGCTCCACCTCCTGCTCTCAGCTCAGCTCCTCCTTTACTCTGTTCCTTTTCACCCCCACTTGTGCTCTTACTTACACTCTGTCGAGGCGACATACGATTTAGTGTGTATAAAGAAGAAATGAAGATTAATTTCAGTGTTTAAATATATTATTAATATATATTAAAAGAGGGAAGAAATATTGTATGGGATGTCCTAATTTTTTCACATTATATTTTTCACATCGTTTATCATGTAGTATATCACCATGCTGCTAAAATATATCAAGCTAAGATTTTTTTTGGTCGATATTGCCCTGCCCTAGTATAGATTCATATGAGATTTTGTCCAAATAAGAAATATGAATGAAGGCAATGGTAATATACAATATACCAAGGGTCTCTGAAATCAAAGGTTCTCAACTGGCCCTGGAGACCCACTGCCCTGCCCTGTGTTTTCCCCCTGCTTTGACACACCCAGTTTATCTAAGTAAGGGCTTGTGACTGAGTTGATTAGAACAGTGTTGAGCTGGTCAGTGACCACTGTGTGAAACAATGTGGGGTTCCGTCATTCTCATTGTGATAAACTCTGGAGAGAGTTTGTATAAAGTTATTTGTGTTGATTGCTCATTGCACCCCAAAGATACTGGCAGCCAATTCAATAAATTCTGGGTTTTTTTTTTTCTTCTAGAAATGGAGTGGTGTCCCCAGGTCTGACAGAGGATGAACTCTGGAGGGCAAAATATATTTTTGACTCTGCATTCCATCCAGATACGGGTGAGAAGATGCTGGTGATTGGCCGCATGTCTGCTCAGGTCCCTATGAATATGACCATCACTGGCTGCATGATGACCTTCTACAGGTAAGGAGCAGAGAGTCCTGATCAGGAACCACTGCAACAACCAATACCTTTCAGAAAAAAAGCACTTTATTCACCCAAACAATAAGTGTGTTCTCTGTTGTTTATGGTTTCTCTGTAATTAATAGACAGATTGATATCACTGCCACTTTAAACACCAGTTTTCATGGTAGATGGTAATCATTTTTTGTTTTACAAAATGAATCAGTAGTACCACATAAAAACGAGTACAGTAGTGTGTGTGTGTGTGTGTGTGTGTGTGTGTGTGTGTGTGTGTGTGTGGTATTCACAGCACTTCACTTTTTGCACATTTTATGATATAGCCTTATTTCAAAATGGATTCAATTAATTTTGTCCCCTCAAAATTCTACACACAATACCCCACAATGACAAAGTGTGAAACGTTTGTTTGAAATCTTTGCAAAAATATAAAAAATAAAACACATACCTATAACATATGTATTGCAGCCTTTGCTCAGTGCTTTGTTGAAGCACCTTTGGCAGCAATTAGCTACAAGCTTGGCACACCTTGTTTTTGGGAAGTGTTGCCCGTTCTATATTGCAGAACCTTTTAAGCACCTTCAGATTGGATAGGGAGCTTCAGTGCACAGCCATTTTTAGATATCTCCAGAGACGTTCAATCAGGTTCAAATCTCAAGGACCTTCACAGAGTTGTCCCGATGCCACTCCTTTGTTCTCTTGGCTGTGTGCTTAGGTTCGTTGTCCTGTTGGAAAATGAACCTTCATCCCAGTCTAGAGCGCAGCAGTCATCTCTAGTCTCCCAGTTCCTGCTGCAGAAGAACATCCCCACAGCATGATTCTGCAACCACCATGCTTCACTGTAGGAATGGTATTGGTTATATGATGAGCTGTGCCTGGTTTCCGTCAGACATGATGCTTGGCATTGAGGGCAAAATGTTCAGTCTTTGTTTCCTCAGACTAGATCATTTTGTTTCTCATGGTCTGAGAGTCCTTTAGGTGCCATTTGGCAAACTCCAAGGCTGTCATGTGCCTTTTTCTGAGGACCATACAGGCCTGATTGGTGGACTGCTGCAGAAATGGTTGCCCTTCTACCACGATCACTCAATGGCCAGCTCTAGGAAGTGTCCTGGTGGTTCCAAACTTCTTCTATTTATGCTGTGCTCAGTGGGACCTGTAATGCAGCAGAAATGTTACTGTATGGCTTCCCCAGATCTGTGTCTCAATACAATCCTATCTCTGAAGTCTACAGACAATTACTTGGACTTCATTAGACTGACATGCAGTGTCTATTATGGAACCTTATATAAACAGGTCTGTGCCTTTCCAAATCACGTTCAATCAGCTGAATTTACCACAGGTGTCATGCTGTAGAAACATCTGAAGTTGAAACAACTGTTTTATTTTTTATAAATTAACCAAGATATCAAACAAACTTTTCTGAATTTGTTATCTTGGGGTATTATGTGTAGAGTTTTGAGGGGAAATGTTTTTAACCATTTTGAAATAAAACTGTAATATAACAAAGTGTGCAAAAAGTGAAGCACTGTGAAAAATATCCGGACACAGTGTATCTATACTTCATAATAATATGACATATATTAAATTTTGCTTTAGGGGATCATCACTCAGATTTGCTACCCTCTGGAGTCTTTTCCACATGCTGAATCTGCCAAAACAATGAATCAGGAAAAAGAGACAGCATTCATATTATCTTCAATGTGATAATTGTACTTGGTTTTGTCTGGGCTGTACTTTATAGTTTTATTATACAGTATTGTCAGATTCTCATTCTCTTTTCCATTTAATTACCACTTTGAAATTCATGTGAGTCTGTTTTACAGGATTGGTGACAGTAAAAACCTTCCATATTAAAAAGAAATGTATGTTCTCTATATATGGCATATAGGTACATACTGATGTAATAACAAAACTTATGTTAAAGTGTGTAAAATGGGCACTTTCATATACTGCAAATATTTTTGAATATATGATTGAACTCAAGAGCCCATGATGGATGAGATGGGGATTTGGGGATGGAGTGGCGATCATCCAACATCCTGATCTCCTTCAGTAGCTCCATTACACTTCTCCCAATGGTTCTGCCACTGTCGGCGCTGGAACACCTGTTTTGAGTTGGCCTGCTGATCCATCACAATCTGCATGATGTCCTCTCTGAACTGAAATCTGGTCCCTTGCAGGCGCATTTTCAGTTTAGGGAAACACCTCATATTACATTGTTAAATTGTGGAATATTTATCAATAATACTAATATAACATAATAGTAATATGGTATAATAAAATGATATTCTGTGTATACATTTGCTGGTGTTAAACTGACCCTGACATTGTAGTTTACTGCCTGTAATGATTGACTATGTGTTTTTATTTTTTCTACAACTGCAGAACAACCCCGGCAGTGCTGTTCTGGCAGTGGATCAATCAGTCCTTCAATGCAATAGTCAATTATACCAACCGCAGTGGGGATGCCCCCATCACAGTAAAGTGAGTGGGTATTTCATTAAATGCTTTTAATTATGGTTTTCCCCAGAATATAGTTTCCTAATCCCACAATGCATTATATTCTCTTATAATCTTTAATGTCTTAATGTTCAGTCAGCTCTGTACAGCATATGTATCAGCTACGACGGGAGCAGTGGCCACAGCTTTAGGACTCAATGCACTAGCAAAGGTAACCCTTTCCATATAGTCACTCTTTTCTGAGCATAATCCAGCATTATAACTTCTATACTTCACATGGATAGTTACCTAGTCACCTTTTCTTCTGGTAGTGAATCAGTGACTGCCCCATTGCATAAGCACTTGAAGGCCATGGTTTATCTTTTCCTGTTTATCTGTGTTTGTCATATCACTGTGTAAATTTTAACCCCCAAGACAGCAGTTTTAATATTCACTGTAATAATAACTGCATGCACTTATTGATTAGTTTGTTTAAGCTCCACTCTCCATTGCAGTTTGGACAGTCACCACTTTTCATGTTTTTCCTATGATTGAACTGAATGCTGTTTCTTTTTTCCCCAGCATGTCTCTCCACTTTTGGGACGCTTTGTGCCATTTGCTGCTGTAGCTGCTGCTAACTGTATAAATATTCCACTGATGAGGCAAAGGTACTGTACAGTAGTAACTTTCAGACCCCCCTCCTTAGAACTTTGTGTTTAGTTGTTGCATGACTACTTTAACAGTGTGTTATTTGTTCATGTAGACTGAGATTTGAGAATTGGTATTGTATCTCACTGACAGGGAGCTAAAGCATGGTATTCCAGTAACAGATGAGAATGATAATCGATTAGGGGAGTCGACTAACGCAGCACAACAAGCTATCTCGCAAGTGGTCATCTCCAGAATCCTCATGGCATCTCCTGGAATGGGTCAGTTTTTTAAAGGGTCTTTGATCCTTTGATGAACAAAAGATGGACAGAGAAATTCATGGATTGACTGTGGATAGATAGATGGAAAGATCAATGGAAGAGAAAAATGCATGCATAGATAGAAATTCATGGATAGATGGGGACTTAAATCAATAGAGGGATGAATAGAAAAACATTCATGGAGGGTTGCATATAGCTGTAAATATCTGTATACACAGAGACAGTTGGACATAGAGAGATAAATCTGTAGGTGGATAGATATAGTTCGATAGATAGATGCAATAGTACAAAAATGTATGGGTATAGAGTTAAATAGAAGAATGGAGACACACACAAGAGGAAATGTGGGGGAAAATGTATAATATGTATTTTTTTTGTTTACTGTTCAGCTATTCCACCATTTTTAATGAACTCATTGGAAAAGAAAGCATTCCTTAAGGTATGTGCTTTTCCAAATCTTATCTCTCATGTCAGTGTTTAATACAGTAGTTCAGCACTAAGACCCTCAATGTTTCACATCTCAGTGCGTACATTAAAGCTTACAAAAGCCTGGCAGAAGCGCTGCCGTGGTTGCTGGGCTGATTTCTGTTTCTCCTCTTTTCAGAGGTTCCCATGGATGAGTGCACCCATTCAGGTCGGCTTGGTGGGATTTTGGTGAGTTGCCAAAGAAAGATTGGTGGTATAATAAATAACCATTTTCAGTGTTTCTAATCGCCTGTGCATGTGAACTGTTTGTGACTGTTTGTCAATGGTGTTTTTGCTGCTCAGCTTGGTGTTTGCCACTCCACTCTGCTGTGCACTGTTCCCACAGAAGAGGTAAGAGAGCTCCAAAGAACTGATTCATACATCATACATACTCTGCTAAACTGACCGGTACTGTTGAATAAGCTTGGATGTTTTGCTTCAGTTTAGATGAATTCTTTATTTATACCTTTATTGAAGGAAATGCAGTGTTACAGTAGGGGTGCTATTATTTACAAGTGCATCTCCCATTAATTGTCAAACAAATATGAAGTAAATGCAGTTTTTGTGTGTGTTTATATGGAATGAATGTCATATTATGTAGTTTATTGTGGTAATGTTATTGAAGCTGTTGAGATCTTTCACAAGATATTTGTGAAATCTTGAATCGTACTACAACAGCCTCAGTCCTCATTCTTTCACTTCAGATGCAGCTTGTCAACAAAAGCATGTGTACAGTTGTCAGTGTGGGGGCGCTCAAAGCATTATTTTTATTTACTGCACAATACTGTTCTCCTCCTCATTGACTTCATTTTAAGTCCAGATGGACATGTCGAAAGTCAACATGTTTTATAGAATGGAATGCTCAGTAACACCTTTTGGCTTTATGGTGCAAGTTTGCTGTATGTAACACATCTCTCTATATGACAACCCACAGCTCCATGGCCCTGAGCCGTCTGGAGCCCGAGCTCCAGGAGAAGATCCGTGCAAGCCATCCGGGAGTGGAGAGAGTCTACTTCAATAAAGGACTATGAGAGGAAACGGCTCATCCCTACACTACTATGGCCATCCCACTCACCGCCATGTTAAAGCCACCTTCTGTGTGCCAAAGTTAAGTTCCTCCGTCTCATCTCAAGGACATCCTAACTCGTTTTGTAAGACGTTTTTCCTAGTGACTTTTTTGTAATCAAAAATGATTTATTGAGTTTTTTATTTTTAACATTGCTAGTATTAGGAAAATATGTGCCACAAAGGGTGCTCTTTCAGTTTGGTTTTTGTATCTACATCTAGTATTTTTTGTAAGTTGTTGAGTACAGTGCAGTCCAGAAGCAGTTGGACAGTGGCGTAGTGTGCGTTGGTGGCAAAACTCATTCAGAAGCCTTGCAAAAGCAGTTTAGAACTTTTGAGAAGAAGCAGACTGTTTAGCTTCGCTAGAGCAAACTAACTCAGAGACTACAGTGATGCTGGAAGAATAGTTTGAATGAATCCTGAATCAAACCTAAACAAAACACAAAAAAAGCCTGTACAAACAGCCTGGCACGATCAAACTGGACAAGATAGCTTGGCTGGCTGACCAGTTTAGCTCTTATCCAGCATAAGGTGGGTTTTCATTTGAGTTTTATGGTTTAACTGGTCTAACCATCTGATCACTGTGACAAGCTGGTCCACCAACCATGATGACCACCCTGGTTCACCAGCCTGACCAAATCAGTTGCCCAGCTTGACCAGTGCTGATGGATTCATAGTTTCAGACTCAAAACATAGAGTTGTAGCTTCCTTCTGATAAGTGGAAAGTTGTGTTTTGTTCCTTTGTTTGCTGCTGTATTATTGAAGACATGATTGCAAACTGTTGGACAACGATTTTAAACTTCTCAATGCTAGTGTTCAAGATGTTTTTAAGTTTTTAAAAAGTTTTTAGTGGTAAACTATAAGAACAGAAAGAGCAGGTGAGGATTTGCTGGAAAAACATGAAGAACATTCAGAAAAATATGTGGCATGATCAGTCACCTTTATTGAAGACATGAACTGATAAAGGCCTTAAATGCCAACCAAAAACCCCGATAGCTGAGGTAGCTTATGTTTCATCTGGTAACAGTATGATAAACCCAAATATGGCTTTATTTCATATCCAGTGATCTGGAACACAGAGCCAAACCAACAATTATTGTGTCACTGTCCAGTTACTTGTTGACTGTGCTGTTTTTGTGTTTGCTGCCAAACCATTCCATGTGCCATACAGAGTCATGCTCAGTGAGGAACAAAGATGTGGGGGGTGGGGGTGATCCTGTTCTTTCTGTTAGTGTTTTTATTGCATTAATGTGTTTAGTGATCAGTGTTAGTGTGGGCATGAAGGCTGCTTCTGACACAAAACTGCCAAATACTTAAAGTTCACAGTAAAGGTACACTAAGTAGTGTTTTCCATGAATCCTTTTGAGGTATGTTGTCAAACATAAGTTTGTGATAGTTTGTATAAAGTAAATTTTATATTGAACTTCAGAATTAGAGGTGTAACCATACACAAAATCACGGTTCATTTTGTGCAGTGCTTTGATCTTCACGGTTCAACCCCCAAAGGAATAAGACTAAAGGCTGATTCATACCTAGTGCGGAGGCAGACCTATGCATAGCACGACTGTCTGCATTGCTCAGTGTTCATACCTCTTGTGGCATCGTCCCTGGCAACCGCATACTTTGAAGCCAGAGCTGGGGTCGCGCTATAGTGCAACCATCCAGGCACAAATCTGGAAGCTGCTTTTTCACAATACGAATGTGGAACAAAGGAAAAAAAAACTGGGTTTCTATGTAAAGGAATTTGGGGATTGTGTTTTTAACTGGGTGGGGTGAGGGTACAAAGGGTTCCTTTACAGTTTGAAACATGAAACTCTTTCATTATGTGAATCAATTAAAAAAAAACAAAAAAAACCTGATTACACACATGGTGTGAATTTGAGGGCATTATAGTCTCCTGTAATGCACAGGTCATTTCTAGTGAACAGTCACTACATGAATTGAATATGATCTAAAAAGTAATTCAGAATGCATTTACACAAAGAAAGATAGTAGCCCAAATCTGATTTTCTCAGTCTTTTTCAGGCTGTAATGTTTTTAATGTGACCTATATCTGACATTCGTTTAAACAGTTTGAGATCTCAAACTAACAGACGCACAAAAGGTCTGCTGCCAGAAGACTACTTTCATATTTGTCAGCATCACAGGAACTGTCATGAAGCTACAGTGACTGAAAGCTGGGTTTATGTTGAGAAAATCAGTTACTCTTTGATTTGCGTTCTTGGTCCCTTTAAACTGTTAACATTTTGTCATTTCTTTAGAAACACAGAGCAGTTGAAATATCACAGATGTTTTTGATGCTCCTCATTAGGTTCAGCATTATGTTCATACATATTCTCTGTACAGTTGCCTGCACCATACCGTGAAAGTTCAGTACATGTATTGTCACACCTCTAAGCAGAACATCATTAAACTGTGAATGAATGAACATAACCTGCTAGGAATTCTTAATACTGATATTAACAATGTTAATGTTATTTATTTTAAAGGTGCGTTTCAAACTTTTAAAACACAGAAAACCAAACAATCCAGTTGCTTTTACACAGCTTTTTTATATAATTTCAACTGTGATATCCCTGTCAGTAAAAATCATAGATTAGCTTTTGGTGCCTTTAAGACAGAGTAAAGGCCTTTCCCACTGCCAGGACTAGAATTATACTGGAAGTTAGTTCCTGTTCTTAAACCATCCATGTCACTTTTCATCTTAAGCAGCAATAAATGACTCACAAGCACACAATGGGGAAACTGCTTAGTGTACCTTTAATGACTAATCACATCTATGGGACCTCAGTGTGAGAGCAGTGCAATTGATCTGAAACTTTGCCAAATGAGTTTTGATCTCTCCTTTACAAACCAGCCTGCTGAGGCCAACATAAGCTGCTAGTTTCTGAAGAAAGTGGACAAATAAAGAGGGCGAGAGAGAGAGAGACTGCAGTGTGCAGTGTTTGGATGAAAATGGTCTTAAAAAATGATGTATTATTATTCTGCTTGCCAACCATGCATGAACAAACAGTTTTTTGGGTTGAGGAGGATCGTGTGGAAGATCTTATCCCGGTGTGTTTTCATTAAGTGTGGCAAAGTCCATTCAAACAGCAGAGCAAGTGATAATCACTGATAACGTATTGCTGACTGACAGGACTTTGTGTGCTATTTTTTCTGTCACAGCAAAACTTTGTTGCTATTTCAAGAAGGGGGGGATTTAATTTACTTACCATTTAATAACACCAGCTCCCATTTTACATTGTGTCAGCATTTTATGGTGAGTGGTACAAAATTATTCACAATAAACCTGTTTGTTTTCTCATAATCAATTCAGAATAAATCATCATTCCAGGGCTAGGAGTTTTGCTGAAACAGGGATAGTTTGTTTCAAATAACATTTCGGATGCTTTGTGTTTGGGAGTTCACTTCATCAGTTAGTTCTTTTCATATTCTTCTACAGCAACACAAAGGCTAGTACTGATTTAGTCTTTTGCAAAAGCACACGAGGGCTGGGTATCAAAATTCAATACTTTTATCATACCAACCATATGAGTACTTAGCTGTACACCTTACAGTACCACACCACCACCAAGAACCACCAAATATCAACAAAGCTTTCTGCAACTCAGTACCACAATCCTTCCATGATTTTTTTGTGCAGTACTTACAAAATAACAAATGACATCATCTGAAACCTAGATTCACAGATGGTTTTGAGTTATTTCATCTACATGTAGATGTTTTTGCTTGTATAATTAATTGAATTAATTTAAAAGTCTTGTCATAAGGTTTAGCATATTTCAACAAATAATTCAGATCAGTTTGCTTTAAGAAATAATTCTTGAAACATAAACACTATCTGCAAGTAAATAAAATGTGTAATATTTTCTAATGTAGATCTGAAAGGTTAAATATCTAGAAATAAGTTAAATAATCTTAGAAAAAGCTCAAAAATCGATACATTTACTGATTTACTAGAATATCAGTAGCCAGTTGTTGTTGTGCATTTCAGTGAGTCATTACAACATTATATTGCATTCTGTATATATATTTTAGTCTATTTGTTATATCCAGAAAGTGTCTCAGATTGTGAAAATCTATGTTACTGCTATTAATTCTTACATGAAATTTTTGTTGTCAAAAAACATTGCTTGTTTCAACACAGTTAAAAAAAATCAATGTAAAGACACTGGAACATTTCTATTGGCCCATTTATCATGAAACTTTAATACAATGTAAAGAAAAACTGGAGCAAAAATGGAGATGAGAGGCTTTTCTGCAACCATTAGTCTGCAAACTGTTTTGTGGCCCATAAATGTACACACATTCAACACTTTACCTCATTTCCCAAACAGTATCATTTATGAATCTGCATCAAAGTAAGAATTGGTGTTGATATCAGTTTTGATGAATACCCAGCTCTAGATAGAAGTCAATCAGAAACTTGCTTTAAAAAGTGAATTATTACCTCAGAAATCCAGAGACAGTTTCATGCAGCCTGAAAAGAAAGTGAATGGTGAATAATATAATTTAGTGCTGTTCCTTTCTCTTTTTCTTCTTTCACTTTTACAAACATATAGGTCTACTTTCTTCATTCTAGTATAATAAGGTACAGAACACTGTTATACTAGTGTGTGGTCTAGTATTGAAATAGTTTTTCTCTTTGTTTCTTTTGCAAAAGTTGTACATTGGCCTTTATTTCCGAATCCAATCAGTCTAGAACTGTGCTGCTTGTAAGTGGTGGTGTTTTTTTATTTTTTTTTATTTTTTTCCCCAAGCAGTGTTCATTTTTGTACCCAGTCCACTTGATTGGCAGTGTGACACTGTTTATCACTGTGTTGAGCCTCGTTGTGTTAAATTCTACTTCTGTGCTTCTGTGTGACTAGTTTCAGGATCTGTAATTCCACATATAACACTTGTAGCGAGTTTGTGCTTTGGGAAGCATCTCAGGCCCTGACTACGGGAGGAGGATGTGATGTAAAGTGTGCTATGTAGTGTTGCAAGACTGTTAACCTGTTTTATTGACTGTAAAGTGAGGTCATGCTCTCATTTGCATTTAATCTCAGTGAGCATACAGAAGTAAATTGTTAGTCAGTGTGGACTCAGGACCTTTCTAGAATCACAGCATTTATGCAACTGATATAGAAGGTTTTGGTGAATACCCTAAAGTGTGCAACAGGAATACTCCACTGCTTTGCAACGTAACCTTTATCTAACCCTAGCGTGTCATCGAGTAACTGCACATGACTGCACACAGTGACCGTACTAGCCATTGGACAGATGCTGGTACTCTTGTCCTGTGTTTTCTAATGGAAGTGTTGTGTGTTCATTTATGAGGTAAATTATTGGTTCTGGTTATCAATCTAAGATAGTTCAGATAAAGACATTGTTGAAAGGCAGTGGACTATTCCTGAACCACACACAGAAATGTTGTGTTTTTTGCCCCAACTAGTATCAGAATAAACTGGGAAACGTTTTCAATGCATAATGAACTGGGGAAAATATTTTAGCAGTTCAGAAAAGTGCAAACACTCTTTTACAAAGCTGGATTTTTGCAGGCAATGTTTATTTTCTTTAAGTGTAATGATTTTGTTTTGTTCTGTAACTTCAGATTGTGATCAATATGGAAAAAAAAGTCATTACAGAACAAAACCAGCATAAAAATTCCAATGATGGATGTACTTCATCAGTTTAATTAAGTCAACAATACAGTAAACAGTGTATCCACTGGGACACATACATTCTGAATAAATCACTGTAATTGTTTACAATAAATGAGATGGGTCAGGTATTTTTGAGATGGGTGTTATTATTTTTACATTTAATGGGGATGTTGTAATGTTTAGGTCACCTAGAAGAAATAAAGGATGTTTAAAAAAAAAACCTCTGTTTTGCTTGCTTATTTTTTTCTCTATGGCTTGAGAGATGAAAGTGTAGTTGTCTTAATGAATCCCTTGCTGATTAGGTTTGACTTTGTTATATGTTCCTGATTAGTCAACTGGTTTATACAGTTATCATACATCATTAACCACATAAATGTGGTGCTTAATTATTTAAAGAGGATAGAATTATGGGAAAATGCTTTGTTTTCATTGGACTTACAGTTGACTTGTGGGGTCTTCACACTAGGGTGGTAAACTGATAAATATGCCATAACTATAATCACAAAATACAGATTTCACATTTCCTGATCTCTGAACCTAAAATGAGAAACTTGATTTGGTTCCCAGCATGCATTCTGAGAAGAACTGGATAAATGTCATATCCAAATCTATTTAGAGTCATATGTATAATTACTCTTTATAGCCTCTCGCTAGGGTCCAGTTCCCACCTGCTAGCAGAGTTTCTCAAACCAGGTCCTGGCACCCCCTTTCTTGCCCATTTAAGTGTGCTTCCTGCTTCCAGCACACCTGTATAAGCCTTTTAAGAGTTGCAGGGGTGTGTTAAAACAGGAAATCCACTAGAATGTGCAGGGCTGGGATGGTGTAAACTAGCATGGACCTTCTCTAAGTGAAGCCAGCCAACCACTTCTTTTGTTAACACAACGTCATTGTACAGCTGAACAAGAGAACTGCCAGTTTTGTCACAAATGCACACTAGCATGCTGTCTAGAATTACACGGCTGTGTCCTCCCCCTTCCACAGACAAGGAGGACAGTTATGTTCTCTGGGCCTTCTGGCCACAGATGGCCATAGCATCACCAAGACTGAACGTGCAATCACCCGATGATTGAACCAGTGCATAGACAGGCTTGGATCCTTTTTACAATCTACGTATACAGTAATGCTATTTTAGTTGACCACTGGCCATAGCACTGTTCATTTAGCTGTAATACTTAGTGGGTCACTATATATAACAGACCACACACTGGGACCCAGAATGGCTCTTCACTGGATCGTAAGAGTGATATGAAGTACTTATTTTGCACTGGTTTTTAATTAATTTTCTTGTTTAGGCTTCTCCTTAGCTTTCCACCGATATTCAGGCAGGTTTGTTCCATCCTCTGACAATACTTTTTACAATACTGACTCAAAACAAAACCTCAAACATTGGATATTTCCCATGTTAAATAGTGATTCAGTGCTGGGTCAAAGTAATTACAAAAATTGTGTATTGTATGAACTATCAAAGACATCATACATACATCAATTACATAGTAAGGTAGGCCCTCTAGAGGATTACCGTGGCATTAGCAGGACATTCATTCTTCCACCATCTGTAATTTCCCTGCAGAGCTTCTGAACTAGTTCATGTCACTAAATGAATTTACTATAAGGTTCCAGTACGTACCCTACAATCCTACAATTCATGCGTACAATTCCACCATAGCTTTTTAATGAGGGGTTAATTTTATACCCTTTTTCATACTACAAAATGAGCCTACCCCCCCAGCCAGTGACACGTTTTTATTTATAAGTAAATTATTAAATTCTTTTCTTTTAAAAAGTTATTTTATCAAATGGTAATAAGGTCAGGTAATAAGGTAATGTAATGTTATGAACTAAAAAACGGTTTAACCCTTAAAACCCTAAGACAATTGGGATGCAGCAATAAGTGACATATTGACATACTTTTATTCACCAAAGAAATCTTAAAAGTATTTGTATATAGTCACACATATATATATTTTTTTCAGGAGATCTTTCTTTTTTGCCTAAATGACTAAAAAACAGTATGTCTCAGAAATCATGTTGGGAATTGATGATGGAGTGTTTAGTTAGTTATTTGTACAGATAATAAGTATTAAAAAGTTTTATTCCTTTTTATTCTGAAATTTGAACAGTATGTGAGCAAAAAGACTAAACTTCTCATTTTCAGTAGCCCTGCCCCCTCTCACTGATCAGTCAGAGTCTGCCTGCAGTTGAGAGTGTGTGGACAGCGCAGTTAGAGTTAAAACCTAACTTTACTAGGCATTTGGTCAACCCTGCATCACTGACTTGCATATGCAGTCTTTGATGAAGGTTCACATCTCAGTCCCTCAAGTTTCATTTAATGTAACAGTGTAGCTCTAAATGCATCCATATAGCAACTGAATAGCTTAATGAAAAATGAACTGCAAAGGAAAACACATTTTTTGACCTAATCTTTTTTTTTTTTTGCTATATGTGTACGGTATATTCAGGACAGCACAGTTGTCTCAACCAGCATTTAAAACTCTCAAGACCTCTGGTTCCGTTCTCCATCACTACTAACAATAGGAATCAGTGACTTTCTCTGAAACACAGAGTATTTCATTCTGAACCACTCTCAATGACTTTGTTTATACCTTAACATTATGTATTTGAACACATTAATATATTTGCAGAAATTTTAAAAAGTTGGTTAACTTCCCCTTTAAGGGTGTTCAGTGTGTGGATCACTTCAGTGTAAGGAAAAGTGGAGCTGCCAAGTTTCTGGAGGATGGCATTTAAGCTGCCTGAGCTGCATTTTAATGCAGAGGGTGTTGCCATCGAGTGGCTGTAGTGAGCAGGCTGAGCTCACTAAGTTTCAGTTGCAGGATAGATGAAAACATTGACCACCCATCATCAGCTGTCTCCCCTGTCTCAGAATGGCTGCCATGGACGTAGACGTACACCCTGTAAGTGTCCATTGATTTTTATTCTCTATGTATTGAGGTGCCCATTTAGTCTGGGAGCTACTTTTCACCACTGCCACCAATTGGGTGTTAGATGTCTGCTGCTTTCATCTAACAGTAAACCACAGCATGACAATCTGTGGACTTGTTCAGTATAATTGATCTAGTTTGAGCTCTTTATGCTTTAAAATTGAGAAAAACATTGTAATTTTAAGGGTCTCTTGTCCGTAGATATTAACTTTAATAGATGTTAATAAGTTTCTATTAACGTAGATAGAAACTTAACTGTTGTAATGTAAATGTGTTAACCATTGTGTCTTTGCTCTTCTCTGATATGTCTCATGCAAAAACACTGAATTTCCAAAATCAGCTTTACAGGAGAAACATCAGACTTTTCAGTGGATGTTGGTGTAAAGAGATTTTGATTCCAGGTCATTTTTGAGCATGTCTATTGGTCTTTTCAACAAGACATTGGTACACAATGCAACAAACAACTGCCAGATTAACACATTGAATATAACAAATTGTAGGTTTTTGCAAGATGCTAATGATATTCTTGTGAGAGTGGTTTATCTTTGATTTTAACCTGCGTTTTAACATGGATTCATCTGCTGCTGAATAAACTTCACTTTTAATATTATCTAAGGTTAACCTGGCTTCAAATGAAGTCAGAAACTCCATAACAGGTTTATTGCAGATAAACAGGACAGATATAATTAAGAGCACAGAAGCTGAGTGACACAGTTCGTTCACCATCATTGTGCATCACTGATCTGTAAACACTGATCTACTTCTAGTGGACTGATTATCATCCAGAAAAAAATCAATACCCTGTAATCAGTCACAGCTGTCTTCATGCAGCTGTGACTATAAAACATCTATATGCTATTATTATTAATCCTTAGCATACATAGATATAACCAACCAGCCATATCATTAAATCCAAGTAACTCCAAACCAATCTGATGTGTTGAGGCATGGACACCACAATCCTGTAGATTGTGAAATGGGACCTCCATGAGCACCAGTCAGCCTTTGGTGTTCATGACCCAGTTGTCTTTCCTTGGAGCACTTTAGTACGTACAGACTACTGTTTGCCTGGAATACCCTACAAGATCTTTAGGAGATGCTCTGATATCACCTTTGTCGGAGTGTAGATTCTGTAGAAGAACTGTAGCTTATAAAGATAAGAAAAGCTAAATTTGGTTTAGACTACAGTATATATTGTCTTTATTGTGTATTTACCCTGAAAGATGTATATCAGTGCATTCAAAGTAATATATCTTCAATGTAATATACAGAGTTATGGTTGTAACATTTGATTTTGCAGTAGGATATAGAGTGACTGATGGGTTATTTCACAAGGCCAGGGCAACAAGTGGGGGAGAGTGTATGGGGGCATATAAAGAGGCCTTTATCCCCATTGTGTGTGTGTTAAGAGCAGTTGGACAGCGCAGCAGATGACGGCTATGTGTGAAACGCTGTGTTTGTACAGAAGCTGGTGCTGTGAAGGCCTCAGCATGCTGCGTGCTTGCCGGGCTGGTCTCATCACTGCAATGAGCCGTGCATCTCAATACAACTAGCCTATGGCACAGTCCTGATTAGGTCTTAAAGCGGCCTTTATGGGTTCACTGTGAAGAATTTCACCATAAGGAGCATTCTCAGCATGGAAGTGACAGTGACATGGTAATGGTGTAGTAGTAGTTTGTAGTGCTTGGGTCATCAAATGACTAGGTGATAATGGGATGAGAGATGGGGGAAGTTAAAATAGACCTGAAAATCATTTGTTATCATGAATTAATAGACGTTCATTTTTGGTGAGGAAAACTTTAGGACACCCTATTGCTCTACAAGGTGGTATATTCCTCCTTTTGTCTGAAATAACCTCAGTTATTTAGTGCCATATACATCACTGTTACTGCTGTGCCAATAATAGTGCACCTCAATTATGCTATATTTCAGTGACCAACATCATAGAATGGGGCTGATAAACTATGCATCATCAGATCAGAGACAGTTTTTAGCTGTAAACCCATGAAAATCCCCTGCATGAAAGCTGTTTCTGGTAAAATGGCCAGTAAGAGTAGGTACAAGGTAAGAGAGCATGTAAAACCGGCAGTGTTAAGTTCCTTGTGTGTAAATTGTGTTTGTTATCATGGTTGTTATTCAGACCGAAGAGAAGAGGACACTGACCCTCTGTGGTCATGTTGGTTTCGACAGCCTTCCTGACCAGCTAGTAAGCAAATCGGTGTCCCAGGGCTTCTGCTTCAACATCCTCTGTGTAGGTGAGAAACATCTCAATTATGTTACCATAAGGATTCAGCATACAATTTTAGAGCTGTGTGCAGCAATGATAGACCAAATTAAAACAATAAGTATACAGTCCAAGCCATGCAGAGCCTCATGGCTCATTTTAAAGAGCTCAGTACTGGTATTGGTACTGCAGTAGGATGCCACCATTTTAACAAATCAGTTTTTTGAAATGTCGTCCTTCCTAGATTCCACAATGAACTGTAAGTGGTATTGTAGAGAATGTAAAGGATTTAAAAACCACAGTAATGTTAAGGATACAGAGCAGGGTCTCTGAGCTCTGAGGTGCATAAAGTGCCTAAAGATTCAGTAACTCAAACGTGCTGTTAGGGGGGGACCAACTCATATCAATGCCTATGGATTTAGAATGGGATATCATAAAAGCTTCTGGTGTAGATGCAATATGTAGCTGTTCGAAACGGTATGCAGGTCCGCAGGTCCACCTTTCACCCTCCTCCAGCACCCTTTTTTCTTTCCTTATTATGTGATGCCTATTAACACTCATATGTGATGCTTCCTTTTAGGTGAAACAGGGATAGGGAAGTCCACACTGATGAACACCCTTTTCAACACCACTTTTGAGAATGAAGAGACCAGCCACTACCACAACATGGTGCATTTACAGTCCAGGAGCTACAACTTGCAGGAGAGCAATGTCGACCTCAAGCTGACCATAGTGGACACCATGGGGTTTGGCGATCAGATCAATAAAGAGGAGAGGTAGTGCTGGACATCATCTTTTTGGGATGTGAAAAATGTGCTTGGCCAGGAGTTTGCACTGATTTCCTGTCAGCTGTTTGCTGAAACATCTGTTTAAGTCCGGCCTTCTCACTACCACTACTGGTTTACATGTACCTACTTCCACCATTGGAACCACTGGAAAACCGTTGCTTCACTGTTTTCGCTTACGTTGTATTGTTCATATGATTGAAATAATTTATTATTCGCAGTAAATGAACATTCATATTGTCATTTAATAGATTATAAATATTTCATCCACCAACCCTTCCACACACTTCCATGATCCTACAGTTTATACCTACTCTTCTTTTTTTTTTTAAGACCAAAATATGATCATTCTAATTATTATATATCACTCATAGTTTGCTGAAGGAAGCAAATACACTCCATAGAATGTGCAAAACCTTTAATAAGTACCACTCTTTGTGAAAATCTTGTAACAAATATATAATCTGGATTTTTTTCTGTAGCTACAAACCCATCGTGGACTACATTGATACCCAATTTGAAAATTTTCTCCAAGAGGAGCTGAAGATTAAGCGCTCGCTTCATAATTATCATGACACGAGGATCCACATCTGCCTGTACTTCATTTCTCCCACGGGTCATTCACTGAAGTCCCTCGATCTGGTCACCATGAAGAAGCTGGACAGTAAGGTAATATTGTTTTTATAGCAAAGTCCTCCTTTAAAATACTGTAACCATAGAAATGGTAGACTTTAATGTTTATTGTTAGTATTAAAGGAGTGAGTTTAATTACAAATGCTAAAACTGCAAACACTGAACGCAGGCCTTGCTGAAAGATCCAGCTCTGCTGATGGCTGGTTTTAGATGACCAAAGTCTGTCTGTGATGGTGAAGGTGATTGAGAAACTGTTCATCCAGAAGATAACATACCCTAAGCTGGTGAAGCAGCTGGTTATACTAACTTATACTCAGCTCTTGTTTACTATAGTATGTGTTTTTATTTGAGATTGATAAACTAACATGACCAAGCTGACCCTCAAGCTGGTCATACTGTTTGACGCACTGACATAATGGTGGAAACCAGCCTTATGATGGCAGGATGGGTCTTAACTCCCCAAATGCTCCCTGGGTGCCATGGATAAGGCTGCTAGTTGTCAGGTTCATCCTGCTGTTAGATTAGTTAAACCAGTGGTTCTCAATGATGTTCTGAAGTTGTTTTAAAGTGTTCCTGCAGTAACACTCCCAGTTCATCTCTACAAGGGCTTGACGCCTAGTTCATTAGTTAGGTCAGGTGTGCTGGAATTAGAGAAAATTCTAAACCAAGCAGGGCAGTGGAGTTCCAGGATTTTACAGGGTGAAATGAATGAATGTGTAGTTGTGCATAACACTGTTCTCACTGTGGGAATCCAAATCAAAGCTCTTCTGAATTCCTTGACAGGTGAACATCATTCCTCTCATTGCGAAGGCAGACACCATCTCCAAGTGTGAGCTTCAGAAATTTAAGATTAAAGTCATGAGTGAACTGGTCAGTAACGGTGTTCAGATTTACCAGTTTCCAACAGACGATGAAGCTGTTGCAGAAATCAACTCCACTATGAATGTAAGTGAACACAGGTTGTGCGACACCATATGGACAAAAGTATTGAAACACCTACACATTACACCCACGTACACAAGGAGATTTTATGACATTTCATTCTAAATACTCAGGCATTAATATGGAGTTGGTCCCTGTTTGCTTTTCTGACAGCAGATTTGTTGCTCTGCAGTTACTGAATCAGTGCTACAGACGTTTATGCACTATGCTCCTCAGCATTCAGCAGTCCTGCTCTGTAACTTTACATGGTAGGACACTGTAGCTGCTGTGGCTCCTAATTTCTTCCAAGTTTCACAAATTATTGGTTCACTGTTTGTTCTTCCCTGGACCACTTTTGGTGGGTACTGACCACTGAATATCAGAACCGCCCCACAAGACCTGCCTGATGTTTTGGAGATGTTCTGACCCAGTTGCTAGAACATCACAATCTGGTTGTTGTCAGAGTGTCTCAGATTCTTACACTTGACCTTTTTGCCTGCTTCCAACACATCAACTTCAAGAACTGACTGTTCACTTATATTTTGGATCCAGATAATCAATATAATTTACTTCATGTCTCAGTTTTAATGTCATGGATGAATGTAGATCCCACCCCTTGAAAGGGGTCATTGGAACCAGATAATCAAAGTTATTCTCATCACCTGTCAGTGGTTTTAATGTTATGGCTGATCGGTGTATATACTATATGTACATAAAACAATGAATGAAAGAACAGAGGAGCCCAAAGGCCTATAGGTGGTCTCACTGAATGAAGTTAGCAAATCTGTGTTGCAGGCACACCTGCCCTTTGCTGTGGTGGGGAGCAGTGAAGAGGTTAAAGTTGGGAATAAGATGGTGCGAGCCAGACATTTCCCATGGGGCGTGGTGCAGGGTGAGTATTTACTGTCAGATCTATCTATCTCTCTGTCTGTCTGTCTGTCTGTCTGTCTGTCTGTCAGTGTCTGTCTATCGAATTTGGGATATAGCAAACACATTTTGCAATTTCCTTCTGGAATTAATAAAGTATTTCTAATTCTGATCTGAAATGGATTGGAAGAGAACTCAAGGGTTTTTTTGTAATGTGTGTCCTTCAGACTGTAAGTATTTTGTGTGTGTGTGTGTGTGTGTGTGTGTGTGTGTGTGTGTGTGTGTGCGTGTGTGTGTGCGCACAGTTGAAAATGAGAACCACTGTGACTTTGTAAAGCTGAGAGAGATGCTGCTCCGGGTGAATATGGAAGACCTGCGGGAACAGACACACACACGCCATTACGAGCTCTACCGCCGCTTCAGACTGGAGGAGATGGGCTTTAAAGACTCAAACACTGATTCACAGCCTTTCAGGTAATTTAGGGGGCAATCAAAGCACGATTTGTATTTACTGCAGTGGAGTAAATGAATTACATTGAAGGGGGAACCCGGGAGCAAAAAAAAAACCAAAAAAAAACAATTCTCACATGAGAAAATTTAGTCTTTTGCCACTTATTTTCAAACTTCCACTTAAATATGTATCACATAGTGTCAGAAACCACGTAAAAAAGGCAATTAGAGATTATTCACTAACTGAAGATCCAAACCTAAGGCGTAAGAGAAAACATCAACACTGCCTACAATTAATGCAACCAAGATTGTTCATCAGATTATTCTTAAAACCCTTGTTAAAACCCTTTAAAGGCTGCAATAAAGGTTTTTGGTACTATGTTACTATGTGTGTGATATTGTTTGATTGTGTGTGATGGGGGTGAAAAATTCTAAGATGTCATTTCACAACCCTGTTATGTTACCTCAGAATGAAGCACACTGATTTTCAAACTGAATGGAATGTTGGCAGGGTGTTATACATTTCGGGGGCATTAATATATCAAGTCAAGACTGTTATGTAACAGTTTGGGGTATTTGGAATTGAACCATGTGACAGCCCTGTTTGGTTCTGCTGATGGTGAATTTGAAAGAAGTTGTGGAAAGTAAGGGGATGCACTGTGTGGACAAATGTATTGGGACACCTGTTCATTAATTGTTTCTCCTGTAATGAAGAGCATTAGAACGATTTTGTCCTGCTGTTGTTTGGTAGAGTTCTCATAGTCTCTCTGCTCTCCTTAAGTCTGCAGGATGTTTACGTGGCCAAGAGGAGAGAGTTCCTGGCTGAACTGCAGCACAGCGAGGAGGACATGCGTCAGATGTTTGTAAATAAAGTGAAGGAGACAGAGGCAGAGTTGAAAGAAAGAGAAAGAGAGGTGAGAGGTCAGGGGAGGGCCTGTTAATATTGTTAATAATAATAATAATAATAATAATAAGAAGAAGAAGAATATCCTATACATGCAAACTAAATGTTTTCTGTGTTAATTTACATAATTTTATTTTCACCATTTTGGAGATACTGTACATAATGTACATCTTAATTTCAGTTAGTAAATAAGTGTTTTTTGTTACTCAGTTTAAATAAAACATAGAGTTTTTTAGAAAGCACTTACAGACAGGACCATTTGTTGATCCCGTAGGCTAACTGGGTTTTTCTCTACTTATATATACTTAGAGTGTGTGTGTGTATGTGTGTGTGTGTGTGTGTGTGTGTGTGTGTGTGTGTGTGTGTGTGTGCGCATTAATGTGCACTCTGAGTTGAGACTACTGCTTTGCATTGTGCATCTGTGTGTATGTGTGCATTAGATGTGTGTGTGTGTGTGTGTGTGTGTGTGTGTGTGTTTCATACTTATTAAAACTGACTTTGGAGATCTAGCCTATAGGTCCTACAAATACAAGACTCTGATTAATAATACAAGACTTCACATATGACCTCACGTTCTTACAAGGTATAAAAGTAAAAGTAAAGTTTTTTGTGTGTGTGTGTGTGTGTGTGTTTCATACTTTTTTTTGTTTATGTGTTTATACAGCTGCATGAGCGTTTTGAGCAACTGAAGCGTTTGCATCAGGAGGAGAAGCGGAGTTTGGAGCAGAAGCGGCGTGAGCTGGAGGAGGAGATGAACTTGTTCAGTAGGAGGAAGGTGGCGGCAGAAGCACTGCAGGCATGCACACTGCAGAGCTCCATCACACACACCATCAAAAAGGACAAAGACAAGAGAAAGTGAGTCGTCTCCCTCCTCCAGTGTCAGCCTGTCTGCTCATATCTGTGTTAGGCTTTGTCTGCCTCTCTGAGTGTGTGTGAGTTTGTGTGTGTGAGTTTGTGTGTGTGAGTTTGTGTGTGTGAGTTTGTGTGTGTGTGTGTGTGTGTGTGTGTCTGCGTATGTGTGAGCGTGTGTATGTGTGTGTGAGCGTGTGTGTGAGCGTGTGTGTGAGCGTGTGTGTGAGCGTGTGTGTGAGCGTGTGTGTGTGTCAGGGTGTCTGCATGTCCTTGCCTCCTCTCTGTGGCTCTCTCAGTGTGTCTCTGTGGGCTTTTGTTTGTCTCTGCATACTACTCATGTTTGTGTGCTGTGCAGGGAGAAGCACTGTGACAGCACCTTGGCACTCAGGGCACACTGCATCCACACACTACATGTTGCTATAGTGTATGTGTACATTGATATCAGATATGTAGGTTTAGCATTTCTTTTTAATGACCTGAGAATTCAGGTGATCCAGTGAGATTTGTGGAGAAAATGGAACGATAGTGACTTTTTTATAAAAAGACAAAATTTTCCTTAGACCTGAAATATAACACTGCCTTATATGGACATTTAAATTTATTTATATTTATTAAATGTATTGTAATATGTAAATTGTATTTATAATAATCTTTATATAATATATTATATATGTTATATAATTGTATTATTATTTATATATTATTTATATATTATTTATTATATTCATGTATTTAATGTATTTAAATGTATATAAAATATAGCAATATGTATCATTGCTATATATACAATATTGTATTTGTAGTGGCATCAAATACAAGAAGTATTAAATTATTTGCGTTACATTTTATTACTTATGGACATATATTTCTCATATACTGTACATTTTCATTAATCGTACATTTAAATGTACATTTTTGTCAACCTATCTGCCTCAGAACTGAACCACCATGTTTGAAGTATGAGATAATTAATTTTATTTATATAGATTTTATAATATGGATTATATTTTACTTGTTCTTGGTGTTATTTAGAATCATGTGCTGCTCTGTTTATTAATCTAGATGTATTTTGGAGTCATTTCCTGTATTTATGTGCGCAGAATAGTTTTTGTATTTGAGTATTTGTATGAGAACGAATGCCTTTGCAGTTTTGTGTCTCAGTATCTAGGCCTTCTGTTTGTCTGTTCTGTCTGATGATGTTAGTGCAGGGAAACGCAGTGTGACAGCAGTTTGACAGTCACACAGCTGCCGCAGCACTGCACCATGCAACAAGTGTCCTAGCCCAGACGGATGCTCGTGTGTGTGTTTGTTAGAGATGGAGATACCGCAGATCAAGACTGTAGTGATTATTGTATCACAGTACTTTTGAAAGTGCCCTTGTGCACAACACAGAGCAACCTCTGAGATTCCGCAGAGCAAATGCAGGATGAATAATATGCTACTTAAACCGTATGAGTTTATGTAATAGACAGATTGTTAAATGCAGCACTGGAATAGCAGCACTCCTTCCTTAAACCGTAAAGTTCTATTTTCGATTCGTCTTTCAACAGGACGTTCTTCTAGTAGACGTCTTGCTTATCCAAGCAGTTTTGAATAAAATTCAAAGAGGCAGCAGTGTTCTTTTTGGAAACTAGTGGCTTCCTTCTTGCTGTCCTGTAGCAAGGCTCAGTATTTGCTTGAATAGCTCCGTATTTGCAAGGCTCAGTATTTGCTTGACTCTTGAATATTGAAATTGCTCAGTGCAGATACAGTCATTATCCTACAGCCATTCAGGTTTAGATATAGTTTTAATAAACAAATATATGACAGTATATTATGAACATTAGTATTGGAAGTGTCCATACCATAGTCCATACTATAGTACTTTCTATAGCATCTAAATGTGTGTGTGTGTGTGTGTGTGTGTGTGTGTGTGTGTGTGTGTGTGTGTGTGTGTGTGTGTGTGTGTGTGTGTAGAGACAGTGGTGAGAAATCAAGATCACTGCAATCAGAAACACACATTACTGATACAGTGTATGAAAAGAATGATATAAATGACCATTTTTATAATGTCCTGAGTTTTACCAGCAGCTCTTCACCTCTAGTGGCTTTTGAGTGTAGAGCCCTCTGCTGGAGAACGATATTATCAGCAGGAAAGATTCAGAGAAAATTCAAATAGACACATTTTCTCTCATCCCATATGTAGCTGATCAGCTGAGATGGTTTGGTTTCTGAAACTCACTTATTTAGTCTTATACTGGAGCTACCAGGCTAATGTTCCTAACAGGTAATGAAAGTTTATAAGTGTATTAGCATTGTGAAATCTCGAGATGATGTATTGCATTGTAAACAATATTAAGCCTTTAATACCTGTTATCTACATTAGCCCTGTATCCCAGAACATTACTGTATCGACAAAACCAGCGATCTCAGTTTGTACAGATCAAATAGAACAGTCACCAATGGGGTTTATAATGTGAACAATAAATCCATTGTCCTGCACACTGTTGACTCCCTCCTAGCAGGATATTGGCGATATTCTATGAAGAACATGGGAGCTTTTTGCCACATGTGTCTCTCATTTTCTCTTAAATTTTACGTTTTTAATTTGTGTGGTTATTTATTGATTTTCATCTGGCTGGGCTTTGTATTGGTTCTGTAGTTCAATCAGAGTAAATGTATATTACTTTGTAATTAAACATTTCATAAGCAGCTCAAACTCTGAGGCAGCAGAGGATTCTCAAGGGTGTGGTTCTGTATGGACCATGACAACTCAAATATTTCATGTATATATTTCAAAAGAGCTTATTCTTGTAGATTCAAAGTGTTTGTTCTGCTATTCTTTTTATTACTTTGTTAGTTATTTTTATTGTTCTATTTTGATATTTTATATAGATGGGTGCAGCTGTAAGAATTTGCAATTTCCCTCTGTGATTAATAAAGTGATTCTGATTCTGAAATAACTCTTGTGCATTTATCCATTTAACCATTGAGGTGTTCTTCAAATACACTCACTGACAAAACAAAACAAAACAAAACACAGGTTGCTGCAAAATTCAGCATGTAATTATGTCATGGTGTGTGGTCTGATTAGACACTGCATCTTGTCTCAAGAGGGCGTAAAAGTGCTTCCTCAGCTGGCCTATAAAAAGGTTCTCAGAGGATACTTTTGGGTAGTGTACCTCTTAGTGAGAGATAGTTGACTTGCCTCTATGATACACTCATAGAGGCTGAGAGAAGCAGGATGGTTATTTTGGAGAATCGCATGCCATCTAGGCAGTTCTGACCATCATTGCTTTCATTTGCAGTGGTATCAACAAAAAGAAACCAGGATTGTTTCTGACAGAATCCATATCCTGTTTAGGAAAAAAATCTAGGTTCTCTTTTGGAACCAGTGACAGTAAGATTCAAGTACTGTATGTAGGCCTCATGGTAAATGATTCAGTCCTGCATTTGCTGTGGAGCAACACTCTGACACTCTGTGTGATGATTTGGGGAGCCATCACATACGACAATCGGTCACCCCTAGTAGTGAAATGAGGGATACTAATAGCTCAGCGATATGTGCAGGACATTTTGTGGCCACATGGGTTACATGGCATGGACCCCAACTGTCCTTTTTTTAGCAAGAAATTTCTTGGTCGGCCAGCTTCAGCAAGCCACGAGTGAGCAGGTCCACAAGTCCAGTTGCAAATGTGCCACATGATGCCACACAGAACCTGAGTACAGAAGCTATGTCCAACCGTATCTCATCTTGTATCCAGGCTAGAGGTGGCCCTGCAGCCTCCTTTCAAAGGTTTTCCACTATAAACTTATCCTTTCACTCTAATATTGTAATCATACATATCATCATTCTCTTTCTTGGTTCATTATTATTTTGTTTTGTCAGTGAGTGTACATGGAAACCTCTAAAAAGGTTTTTTTAAGTGTATTTGCACAAAAATGGGTTCCAAATAGCCATTTTAATTCCATTTAATAAGTATAACTAAGCCTAAGGAACTTAAAAGTGAAACATTTATTATGACTTTAAAGCTTATATTTTGTTCTGAAATTCTTTGGGACATTTGTTTTGGCACAGCTTTAGGTCTGTTAATAATCCATGTGATTTTTATTAACTCTGTGTGATTGTTTTTGTTCTGTGTCTTAACCATGTAACTGTCATTCCTGTCTTCTGTTTTGTCTTTCAGTTGACTTTTTTGCACACTTTCTAAGCCCTGCTTCAAGCACTCTACACTGTTTACAATGACAACAGCACACAATGGACCAGCTTCTGTGGAGGCTGCGGATGGGTCGTCATTAAAATATGTCATTTAGTTTGTATGGATAAGCTTACATTTCACTGTACATGCCAGGTTTGTGGTGTTGGAGTATTTATTACCTCTACAGTATCAGTACATTAACAAAATGTTTACACGGCCTCATTTGCTGTCAGCACCGCTGTAGAGACAT
Organism: Acestrorhynchus altus; assembly: GCA_034509495.1. Lineage (NCBI taxonomy): Eukaryota > Metazoa > Chordata > Actinopteri > Characiformes > Acestrorhynchidae > Acestrorhynchus > Acestrorhynchus altus. The sequence continues at coordinate 11,304,338 of CM067501.1, forward strand.
CTTAAGACTCTTCTTCAGGTGTTTTTACGATTTACAGCAATCTGTGAAAGACCACCCTTTCTTTATTTCATTTACAGTTGAATTAAACAGCCACAGCAATGTAAATGTCAGTAAATCATAAACAAATAAAACTAAGCAGAAAATAATTCAAACTAAGGGACAAATTTGTTCATTAATAGAACTGTTTTTGCAAATTTGCAAATCAAACTACTTAAAGCTCCAGGTCTTCTCACAACAGTAGAGCCCAATTGACACCCTAGAGCAGGTGTGACAAACTGCATATGGGACTAGCTGGACTAGCTGTGGGTTTTTGTAATAAACAACTAGCATTTACACCTGAACAACTCGTTTAATCAATTGGCCAGTTTTCAAACAGTCGGTCACACATGCTTTCATTTGGCAGGAATGAAAACCTGCAGCCACACCGGCCCATTGTGGGCACAGTTTGACACCCCTGTCCAAGAGTCCAGACCTCAACATCATCAACATTAGACAGAAGAATTTTGGTTGGATCCCAAAAACAGATAAATGACAAAACACAGTGTTGGGTTGACTCAATGTCATTATTCAGTGTGAATAGACCATTGGCATGTGATGTTTAGAAGATGCTGGATTTTGGTTACTTAACATCACACAATCACAACGTTGGTATTAGACATTGAATTTTGATCACATGACATCCAACAACCTATATTCAGATACACAAGCAGATAACAACACCCATCGACATTGTTCTAGATGGGTGAGACGTAGTGAATGGTGAACGTCTAAGACTAAGCTTTGGAGGTGTGCAAAAATGACAGGTGCTGAAAATAAGTCTCCTGAAAAGAATGGAAGTTGTAATTAAGGTAAAGGGTGGAGCTCTGGACATTGATATTATCTGTTGAGAATTCTGTGCCGGTTTCTGTTAAATACTCATCCTGATGTTAAAAAATGAATAATTTGTAAAGAAATAAATCAAGTGTGGTCTTTTTCACAGTACTGTACGTTTTATTCCTTCTTTGATGCCATTTACAGAATTTTAGAGCAGAGTGTTAAAAATACAGCATTAACAAAGTTTTTGTGATTCTGACTGAAGTAGTTTTAAAAACCTGGTGGTATCATAGTATCATAGTAATATGCTGGATGATGTTGCATGGCTTTATGTTTAATATGCTTTGGTTTATTGCTTTGAAGTGTGGCGTTATAACTGCTACTAACTGTTTCATAAATCTGAACAGTACGACAACAGAGGGAAGATTATAGATTCGTGCGCAGAGCTTATACATAAATATTTCTGTATTTTGAGAAAGCAATCAACAAATTCTAGTGAATTGTGAATTCTAACTGCATCCATTTTTATGTTACACATTTCTTCTTCCATCTTATAAAGAAAACCTGAAAAACATGAAGTCTCATTGTGCATTTGCTTCCAGTTGTTTGGGACTAAGAAAATGCCTAAAGCACCTTCTCCTCCAAATGTAACATCCTATAAATTAAAATCTCTACCTCCTGCATCCATTATGAAGCTCCCACACCACACCGCCACCATTTCCCTTTAACTCCTAGCTCCACTTTTTAAAAAGCAGTGTAACCGTCTAGCACACGGCTTGTGCTAGAAGGCCTTGATAGTTTATAGACGTTTGTTTGCACAGAGGGATCTCCTCAATGTTAGTCATGTGGTTTTAATGTTATTGCCGACATTTATGTGTAAATATAATTTGACTGATGATTTGATACTGAAAATAAGAGATTATTAACTGGTTGTCCTCTCTTTCTTTCTTATTGTCTGTCTATTCCTTTGTCTTTCTGTTTGTCTGTCTCTTTTTCTCAACCTGTAATTTTTTTCTTTTCATCTCTTAATTCAACTTCTCTTCCTTTTGATGTTTATCCTTTTCTCCCTTTTTTGTTCTTTCACTTTTATTTGCTGTTTTCTTTCTTATTTCTTTCTTATTTTCTCTTCTGTTTCCCCTTCTCCTTCTTCTTTCTTTTGTTCTCTTACTATCTCTTTTCCCCCTCCTCTCCACTTTCACAGCTTCTTTAGTCTTCCATCAGCTTTCTCCTTTACCACAGAAAGGAATCTGAATTAGGACCTGAGTCTGAAAAGGACCTCTTTCATGTAGAGATGGTTTGTAGTGTGTTAGTAATCAGCCCTAACAAATAAAGGTGGTACAAACAGTTCTTTGATGCCATATAACAGGGGTTCTCAACATTTTCTTTTCAATTTTTTTTTTATAAACAATTTAATTTCTCAAGTGCTGACACTGACAATTGTGAGAATTATGGCCAAAACAATAGCTTCATGAAAACACCTACCCAAATATACTCACAAAAAACAAGGCTTTATATGTTGAACCCCATGTCAACAACATCTAGTTATGTATCCTATCTTACGTTGTCTGGATTGTATGTAGCCCCTAAGGTGTGACGTCCTGCATAAATAACAATGTCATGACCACAATTTAATAAGGCGTGGGAACAAAGTAATTAAGTCGTGCCCATGGTTTAATTAGCTGTGGGAACAGCTTTAGGGGTCTTTTTGTTATTAAAAATGAAAGAAATTATATTAAATTACTACTTCGTTGGTCAACAGTGGAGGGTATCCTTTCCTTAAAAAATGGATGAATTATGTAAGAAACTGCAGACAATGATGTACATTGTCAACTGCAGGAATGATGTACATCCTGAAAACTTCACTGTCTGAGGACTCCCATGCTTTACTGAGTGATGACTTAATTTTTAGTTATGCGGAATGTCACCATTCATTCTTCATAAAAATGTCTCTGGTTCACTAACTGTCTACATCAGGCCTTTACAGCTGCATTGTCTCAAACTGATAACATTTAATATGCTTTAATTCTGCTGTTATTAGTTGTTTGTTTGATGCTCACAGAATGTTTGTGGTTTGAACATGATCCATCTCTCGAATGTTACTTATATTAAAGACATTTTTTTCACATTTACTTTTATGAATTAAAGTGTCATTACAGGGTTACTATGGACTACAACATGCCCCTAAGGATAGGCCTGCAGCTTTGACACATTTCTATCAAAACAAGGTCCTTAATGGATCCAAAAATGATACTTCAATGGCAATGCTCAAAGAATGGTTTGCACCACCTATATTAAGAGTTTAATAATATAAGAATAAGATTTATACGGTCATACTTGTGTAATAATATGTCTTCCAAATATTATTCCTGTAGTATGCATAATATCCTGCAATAAAACTACAGTACTTATACCAGTTCATGGTATTTAAAGATAGGAATACTGTAGCAAATTCTGTAGTAGTTTTCTTTTTCAGTAAGGAATAACATAAATCATATTTTCATTTTTTAAACAGCAGTATAGGCTCTGGACCACAGGGTGGTGCTGGTGTTGCTTAAGACTTAACACTGTGTGAGAATTTATTTTCTTTTATTTCCCCCAGAAATTGCTTTCTGGTGTGATCCTGATCATCATGTGGATTCCCTTTAAATATTAAATATTCCCTTGGCAAACCATAGTAATAAATAAACTTTGGTAATAAATAAACTGCCCTTGGAAATCACTAATAAGCGAAGAATGTGAGTCTGTTTACCATTAATAAAATCCTCCAAAATGAACTATATTGTTAAAGATATATTTACATAGCACTTAAGGGGGATTCACTTAAAGGACCATATCATAGACAACTGAATATTCCTCACTTTTTTGTCATTAAGGAGTTGAATGTATAATGGTTTCTAGGTTTAGAGGTTTTTTTCATCACACATTCTTACAAACATATTATATTTATGAATATATATTTGTGTCTTTCCAAATACTGCAATAAAATAACAGTTATTTCAGAGGACTGGGCTGAGAGGGGGTTGCCCAAGCTGCCATATAATCTACAACCAAACATTACAAGTGATAATTTACCTAATCGATGATATTGACCTTTTAACATGGGCAGCCCTACGATCAAACCATTCTGAAGCGTCCTGCAGTTAGATTATCAAACCCTCATGAAATGCAGTAGTGTTTGACTGGGACAGTTGTATGCTATTGCAGCTGTCTGGCCTCCTAACACACCTTGAGAACCAACTGTCCTTGGAGAACAGACTAGGTGAGCAAGAGATTGCTTTAAAACACTGTGGAATTAAGGAACGACTGGAACACACACCCTGGATTTCAGCAGAAGGAGATGCTGTGTATCAATACTATAACATTTCCTTGTGCTGAAACCCAGAGTATCATCCCACCAGATACTGAAAGCAAAGTTTCACATACTTTTGCTCACAGATACATGATATTAGATCAATAAATGGATGAGTATAATATTTTTGTATTGTTTGTTTGTTTTTTTCCTCCTTATATTCTTTTATGACTAGATTGCATTTAAAGTCAAATTTATTCAGAAATATTGAAAAAGAGATAGAGAAAATGAGAAGGGAAGGGATGTTTGCTCTTTCTTTGCTCCCACATTCACATTTCAGAACAAAAGTCCTGAGATGGGATAATACTGATACATACAGAAATGACAAAAATAATAAAGGATATTGAGGTTTTGTTTCCTATAAATATTTTTCAAACTCGTACTTCAAACTACAAAAACATCCCACAGAATTGGCCTAGAGTTCTAAAGGTTAGACACTACTGTATGTACTTTCATATAGTATGTAATAACAAGTTACATGTGAATTATGTATGTATCTGAATGTTATAATAACATGTACACTGTACATACACGGTGTATATGGACTAAAGTTTTGGGACACTTTTTCTTCTGAAATCAAGGGTTATAAAAACACTTACCTATCTTGCTTTTGTTGGTGTAAAGTGTCCACAGATGTCTTTCTATTAGATGTTGGAGAATTACAAACATTTGAACATATATCATACTTATTTGCACAGTCTTGGTGTTTCACGGTTTGCTCATCTACTGACTGTGGGGCAAATATATGAATATTTTGATCAAAAGTAAATCTGTACCTGCTGTCAGTTGCACAGAAGATGGAAAATATTTAATATCCAATGGGGATCATCTTACCTTGCAAACATTTTACATTTATTTACATTTATGGCATTTAGCTGATGTATGATCATTAAAAGGGGCATTTTGTGATTAATTACAAACAACTGAAGGTTTGTAAAAGATGTTAATAAACCTAGTTTGTAATGGGTGGTTGGGTCATTTTCATTGCAGGTTATGACTGTGCAGTATATATATATATATATATATATATATATATATATATATATATATATATATATATATATATGCACACAACTGATGACTGTTAACTGTATCTACAATAAGGGCCCACAGAAAGGGAATGGAATGACATTATTATAAAAACAACAAGTTTGCAAAAGTATATTGATTGTAGTCAATTATTCATATTATTATTATTAGTTGGGCCTCAGTAATGTTAGGAATCTTGCTCAAGGACTTTTATTGGTGTAGCACAGCATAGTTGCCTAGGCTGGGAATAGAACCCATGTCTACCTCAAGTATATAGTGCATACTGACTTACACAAAAGTAAGAACACTCCTCACATTTATTCAAATATTATATCTTGTCATGAATATAGAAATTAAACTTGGATATAATTTAAAGTAGTCAGTGTACAAGTTGTATATAAGTATAGATTTCCTGTCTCCTGAAAAACAACTTTTGTGGGATACTGTATATATCCTGTCCTGCATAGTGTATCTCTGGCTTAAGTCAAGAGAGTTGTCTAAAAACCTATGAGAAAAGATCAATTCATTTGTTACAAAAGAACGCAAAGGCACAGAATGTTCATACAGATACACTTGAAGTGCAGTTCACAAGTTAAAATGTAAAGGAACACTGACTACACTACCTGGATGTAGCAGTAAGTTGAAGCTAGCGCCAGCTGCCACCAGAATACTGTGGAAGCAGGTTGTGAACACTCTTGAATGACTGCAGAACTTTTTTTGGCAGCAGGCACTGAGGTTTCAGTTTGCATGCTGAGACACATTCTGAATACTGAAGGTCTCCATGATGTCCATCTCTACTGACCCACAAGCACTCAAAGACTCAAAGAAAAAAAAAGCCATAGGTGTTCTGGGAGTCTGATTAATGGTGTGTCTGGAAGAGGAAGAATGAAGCATGTGCTGGAACACACTGCCTACAGTGAAGCAAGGTGGTTGCTCAATGATGCTCTGGAGATACTTTGGAGCTTCATCTGCTACTGGAAACCTGCAATGTGAGGAGGACAAGGCGAATTCAATCAAGTATCAGGAAATCCAAGACTTGGAATATTCTGGAGTGGCCATCACAGTCACCTCACTTGAATCCCATGAAAATCTTTGGTGGGATTTAAAGAAGGCAGATTGCAGCACGTAAACCCATTAGTGAACTGGTGGCCACTGCCCATAAGGAATGGGCAAAGATTCCTTGCAAACGCTGCCAGATGCTGGTGTCTGGCAATGCATCTTGTTTCCTAACAGCTCTATCAAGTTCTAAAGATGCTTGTTATGATTGGATTGAATAATTCTGAGACTGCAATGATCATTAAAAGTGGCATTTTGTGATGAGCATTAGTGGTGTTTAGCTATTCAAATAGTTATTGTTTGATTGGTTAATTACAAACAACTGAAGGTTTGTAAAAGATGTTAATAAACCCAGTTTGTAATGGGGGGTGGGATCATTTTCATTTCAGGTTATGACTGTGCAGTATATATGCACACAACTGATGACTGATAATGGTTGTATGTATATCTACAATAAAGACCCACAGAAAGAGAATGAATTTGAATGACATTATTATAAAAACTACAAGTTTGCAAAAGTCTATTGATTGTAATCAGTAATGTGGGCTGCAGACAGGGTGAAGGGGTCACACTCCTGTAGTACACTGACCAGATTTTACATTAAAACCATCTCATATCAAAACAGCTCTGATGCGTCGAGGCATGAACTCCACAAAACCTCTGAAGGAGTTTGTGGTATCTGGCACTGAGACATGAGCAAGCCCTGTAAGTTGAAAAGCACGGCCTCCATGAACAACACAGAGCTTTGGGTGTTCGTGACCCTGTCTGGTTCACAGGCTGTCTCTTCTTTGAAGCACTTTAGGTAGGTGACCACTGCATCCACATCTCTGACCCAGTCCGTGGCACTTTGACTCTCTTCAAAGTGGCTCAGATCTGTAGGTTGGCCATTTTTCTTACTTCCAACACACCAACCTCAGGAGCTGCTCACTGGCTGCTTAACATGTATGACCACCAATTGACCAGTGCCACTGAAACACTGGCAGGTGTGGTTTTATTGGTAGGACTGGCTGGTGCATGACAGGAGCAAGTAAAAAAACGAGCATGTGTTTAAATGAAGGAGGCTGCTCGTCCAGCCCACCAGAGTTTAGTTTGTCGCTGACTCCATGAGGATAAAAAAAGCAACAGATCCCACTGATGGCCTGAGCCTGGGCGATGACTGAAGGATGTTTTGACCAATGAGAGCGAAGAACGAAGGGACGCCGCCCTCCAAATGACCAATCACAGGTGTCTCCCGGGTGTGGGCGGGACGTTCTTTGCTATAAAAAATGGCGGACCAGGCCGCTCGGCCGCCTGAAACGCCGCGGGTTGGGGTGTGCAGGGCGGACGTGTTTACACTGCCTTTAAACATACGTACATACGATTTTCCTTTGTTTTAAGCTCTCTTTCCCCCTTTTAAGCTCTTTGCTTTCCGAGCTCTCGCGCGTTCAGCTCAGCTGTTCCAGCTTAAAGGTACGTTTGTTTACGTTCTGTTTGCTGTACACACTGTTCCCGGTCCAGCAGCCCGAGTTTAGTATTTCGGTCACTGAGGTTCACTGGTGAAGTTCGGATTTCGGTCCGTATGTGTGGAGGACAGTGTAGCTGGGTGTCTGGGCTGCTGTTGTATAATCGACCCAGGCCTCGTCTGGGGCAGGCCTAGCTTATTACACCGATAAGCTGAGCTTATAAGACGAAGGAATAAGCTCAACTCTCTGTATCAGCTCGGTCTGGGTGTCTAAATGTGTGTTAAACCGGTTTGTTTACGCCTCGCAGGCTCGAGGAGGACTCGGCCTGGTCGCTAGGTAACATGCCCAGACATGCCCCCCTGTGTCCGGCCTGCTGTTGAGACTTTGGCCCTGCAGTCCGTCTGTTCCGCTCTTCTCTTAACTGGTTTACTAATACGGTCCCTTTTCAAGGTTGCAAAGCGAGATTTTCTGTGTGTGTGAGAAGTGTTTGGTGTTAAAAGCTGTCCAGCAGTTGTCACCCGTACTGAAACAAGCCCAGACATGTCCCCACCCCTCTGTCTCACCCCTTAACCTTTAACTACTGTCCCCTAAGGTTGGTGATCCGCTTGGTCAGGTTTTTATGCTGAAGGTTAAGGGATAATGCTGTCCAGTGAAACTCACGTACCCACGTATATTTTTGTCCTGTAAGTTGTCAGGGTTTGAAGCCTGAGCTGGTATAAATCATTCTGAACAGACTCAAACAGAGGCTCTAAAATTAGTAAAAAAAATCTGTTGTTCAGTTAAGAGCAGTTTGATCTTTTAAAGATCTGTCCCTTAGGCTGTTCTCTTTAACTGTTTGACCGCTTTGGTCATGTGAGAAATTCTGGAGAGGTTTGCTTGGTGTTGGAATAAATTGATATTAGTAGGTTTTTTTAAATGATCTGTTGGATCCTGTTCTCGGTGTATAATCCTAGGATATGGGGTACATCCCTGTGTCTATTTGATTCTCCTGAGACCATAAATGCCTTAAGATATGGGGTTCAGGCCTAGTTGACATTATAGGGTGTGGATCTGCTCCATAGGCCTGGTCCATAACTCTTAGTGACGGCAGTAGTCGATTAACAAGTCTCCAACTTATCTCCTGTTTAGACTCTGACCTAAGGTCACCAACATAAGACCATAGTTCTGTTCAACCACTCAGGGTTTTCCTCTTCGCTCTGACCAATCATATGATCATGCAATAACAATGATGTATGCCTTTTGTCTTCATAATGTATATATGTTTGGAAGGATGGATATGGTTGGATATTCAGATTTGACTGATTTTAGGCTGACCTGATTATTGTACACTGGGGACAGACTGTTTTTCTTTATGGCATTTTAGCAAACGCTCTTATCCAGAGCAACATACTGTGTTACTCGTATTAGAGGAGGGCAACAGTACTGTTGTCTTTGCCCAAGGACTCCTATTGGTGTAGTTGCCCAGCGTTTTAATTTTAAGCTTTGAATGTTTCTTTGCGTATTGGCATTTCAATATGGGTATCTCATCTCATCCTCATTGTGTATTGACTTTCTACAAGGAATTTTGACTGTACACTGTTTACTTTGTTTCACTTCTAGATGATTGATAAAGTGACTGGATCTGAAGCCTTGCCCTTTGCTGTCCAGCTAAAGGCCCTTCTGGAGAAGGAGGCTCGTTATCAGCCTAAACTCTGTGGCCTCCGTGTCCTTGAGTCTGCTCATGATAATGGCCTCAGGATGACCACCAAGCTGAGGGATTTTGAGGTGAAGGATCTACTCTCTCTGACCCGATTCTTCGGTTTCAGTGCTGAGACGTTCTCACTTGCTGTGAACCTCCTGGATCGTTTTCTAGCAGTGATGAAGGTATGAATATTCTGGATTGCGGTTTTAGAGATGGAATGGGTGACTTGTCAGTGTATGTGTTAAGCTCTTGTCTCTGAATAGCTTCACTTAGAATAGCTAAGGTGTTCCACAGAGGTTAACATTGTTTTTCTCTGCCAAAAAGTCATTTCTGGAAAAAAAATTGGCCAGGCAGCTGTTGCTTGGCTGTAATAAATGACCGTTTCCATTCTGTTTCTCTTGCAGATTCAACCAAAACACCTTTCTTGTGTTGGCCTTTGCTGCTTTTACATTGGTGTGAAGACCTCAGAAGAGGAGAAGAATGTTCCTCTTGCAAACGATCTGATTCGCATCAGCCAGAACCGCTTCACAGTTTCAGATATGATAAGGATGGAAAAGATAATTCTGGAAAAACTCTACTGGAAAGTCAGGGCACCCACTGCACTGCACTTCCTCAGACTGTTTCACTTTCATATCCGGGAGAAGGTTGATGCTGATAGGTGAGCAACCCTGATGCATTTAAATGCAGTCTATCTTAACCGAAATGCTTAATTAGTTTGGAGTCACTAGATATAATGGAACGGTCAGTGGCCCGATTAATGTACTACAGTAATTACATGTAAACTTTCTTGCAGTATGAAGATTCTGAACATCGACAGGCTTGAGGCTCAGCTAAAGGCCTGCCACTGCTCCTTCACCTTCACAAAAATAAAGGTCAGTTGTCAGTTTGGTGCTTTTATTTTTCTTCTTTGGGTGCAATTCAAAGAATGGCAGTGCTGTGGTCTGATGAGGGTACTGATTAAGCCTAAGCACTTCTGTACCTACACTGTTGCTGTACTTCTATTGCCAAACAATGGTCATGAAAGGAGGTTCTGTAAATCTGATTTATGGTACAAGCTGCCAAGAAACTAATCCCATATTTCAGGGCACAATGAGATCAACTGCAATATACAGAGTTAAATTGGTGTTGGTGTGATGTTAAGAGTAAACATAGCTCCACCTATGTGTATTGGTATGCTTACTAGAATCAGCATGCATTGCTTAATAGTGAATTGTGAAGCCAAACGAGGGCCCACAGCTTGAAAGGTGTATCGGACTGTACCTGCTGTAGAAACAAAAAATACAATTTCTGAATTTGATTACAGAATTATTTGTTCTGTTGCACATGGCTGACTGAAATACCTGCAATCTCCTTTTTGCAATAATTGAGTTAAGTACTGTTGTCTGTGTAGTATTGTTGCATAATTCATAATGTTTGAAGTTAAGGAATCTTTGTTCTCTCAGCCTTCCTTGCTTGCCCTGGCTCTGCTAGCACTTGAGGTTGAGGAGCAGCATGAATTTGAGTCTGTAGAAGTCCTGAGAGAGGCAGTGCAGGACCTTCAGCAGCAACTTACTGTGAGTATTGTTTATAAATGGTTCTTCTAACCTGCTAAGGGCTGGTGGGATGAAAGGTTGTATTTATAATAGGCTGTGTGAATTCTAGGAATCTTGGTATGGCATTTGTTTTAACTGCTTGTATAATACTGCTTTGTCACGATCTATGGAGTGCCAAATTTCTATTTTTTTTTTCTAGATTAAAGCTGGAGATCTGGTTTGTGTGAGGGAGCTTGTTGCCAAGTGCCTGATTGAATATTCCACCACCAAGTGCTCAAAGCCCAACAGCCAAAGGCTGCGTTGGATGATTTCTGGAAGAACAGCACGGCAGTTGAAACACAGCTACTACAAAATCGCTCATCTGCCTACGATTCCTGAAACTGGCTGTTAAATTAGTTGGGTGGCCATAATTCAGAATGTTCTGAATTATGGCTGCTGAGCTTCTGTGTGAAGATCTGTAAGGAAAGTTAATGCCCCCCCCCCCCCCCCCCCCTTTCCCCTCTGTCAAGCATTGGATTAGTTATTTATACATTTTTTTTTCTGCTTTGACTTCGGAAGTTCCTGGTCAAGGGTGGGTTTGATGGCTGTCAGCCAGAAAGGGTCTTGCCAATCTGGCTTGACTAGCTTGCTCATGTACAGTATGTTCATTTGAATCAGCGCTGACACTGGTGCTGGTTGTTTAAAGCAGTGAAGTATTGAACCACCTAGGTCCTCAGTCCACCATGTGGAAGAGGAGGGAGAAGGGTTTTGAGATTATGAAAAACCAATGGAACCAAGAAATCGGGCCCAAAACCCTTAACTCCCACCCTAGGTTGATGAACAGTCCTAAAGCACACTCCTACCCAAGGTGATTTAAACAAACTTGTTAGCAAAGTTTCTTTCTGTGAGATGATGAAACCTGAATGATGCTTAAATGTAGGTTTTAATCTTGCCAAGTACACTGAAATGCTTCTAACTAACAAAGTTGATGAGTCATGTTTACATGGCTTTATAAAACTCCAATGTTTTCAGGGTCCAAATTGCTTGAAAAATGTGCCACGTTTTCTTTGAGTGCAAGTTGTTTCCTGGTGTTGAGTTCTCAAGTAATGAAATGTTAAGACTTGTACTGAGACCCCATATAATTTGGCCAATAATTGATCATACACCCTATAAACATTAAGTTGAACCTTTCAATAAAACATTGAAATGTTAAACTGCCTCAGTTGTTTTTCTGTAGGAAAGCACTGATTTCTGTTTCCTTAACAAATGGTTTATTATAAATTAAGTTCAGAGTCTGAACTAGGGCTGTACATTATAATTTGGTCTGGAAAACACTGGCATCTGTAAAATTAAATGAATACTCGAGTCGAAGGCTTCTTGTGAGAATTTAAATTATGGCTTTAACACTGACAGCCTGAGCTCTATTTAATCTGACCTTTGGACATTCCAGTTACATTATTGTGCATGAAGTACAAAAAGGTGAGGAGGGGGAAATAAATCTGGATCTGTCCCACATTGTCTGTCAGTTTAAAGTCTTCAGTCTCTGTTGGGGTATTGAAGTTCTACTTCTGCAAACTGGAGAAGTCTGGTCCCCCACCATGGAAATTTCCAGAGATTTCTGCACCACTGAAATCAAATCCAGGATTCTGAAACCAGAGACATACGCACACATTAATGGAACTACAGACTTGAACAAGTTTTGTGTGACATATTTCATACAAGTCGTTAAAAGTACATTCACCTATGAGTCTTGAGCAACTAACAATGTTACTTATTTTTGAGTTGTCCCTCAGACCAGTGGCAGCACTGGTGATGGAGATGCTCTGCTCTAGTTTTCTCTAGCATTGCAGAGAATCAACAAAAACATGCAGGGCAGGTGTGCGCCAGGACAAAGGTTGGGAAACACTGGTGTGAGTACTTGAATAACCAGTATGCATGCATTCTTCAGCTGTGGGATGATATGTTCTGTAGAGTAAGCATTACATCACATTTCCAATTCTGGTCCTGCTTGCTTTATGTTTTCTCTAGCACACCTGTTTCAACTCATCAGCTAATTGACATCTTAAAGCAAGGAAAACACTACAATGTGCAGAGCAGGGATACTTCACGGCCAGAATTAAGCACTGCATTAAAGTCAAGCATTCTGAGCAGTACATTAATTGCTGAAACTCCGTTAAAGCCGAGGACAGGAGCTCTTCACACTGATTGATTTTTCTACATTTCTGCACAAACATTGCCATTTTATTTACTATTCAAATTGACTTCTGAACAAACAAGTCATGAGTGCAATGTTAGTGACCTAGATCAGCATTTCACAATATTTCAACCACATAATTCAGCACTGTCCTCAACTTACCTCTTGAGATATAAATGTAGATTGTTCAATCTAGATATTAATCTAAATAGACAAAAATACTCCAGGACTGGGGCACAAATCCAAAATAAAGTAGGGAACAAACTATTCCAACATTTTTGTGACCACAAATATGTGTGAAAAAAAGAGATGATATTTCCATAATATTTATGGCGTGCTTCTGATAAATTTGTGATTAAAAAACAACTTTGGAATTTAAACAGGAAGAATATGGGTTTGATCATGGTTTCCTCCGGAGCAGTTCAAGAAAACGTTGTTAAAACTGACCCCACCATGTAAAAATATACATGTTAGTGTTGGAATTTGCAAGTACCTCTCTCTGGAACCTCTCCAGTGTGAGTTTTCTCTGCATCTGGTCCTGCACCCATGGGTCAGCGGCATATTGGCCTTCGAGCAGCGAAGCCCAGCAGTTCGCTGCCTCCCGGTTTGCCTTCATCAGGACTATCCTGATAAGCTTTTTGTCCTCTGAAAGACATATTCAGGCATAAGTACGACCTATGATAATTTACTACCTGTGCTCGATCTGGATTTTTATGAAAATTAACAGTGTTGGGGAAATCTCACCTAATGTCCACGTCGCCTCATCTCCCACTGTAGTTCCAAACAACTTTCCCTGTATAAATCAAGTCAGTCATAGAAAGGTAGTACAGCATGTCCAAAATGAAAAAAACAATCCACAGTACCCCGACATGCCAAAAGTCACGAGATAACAGTATGTAAATCGAATATGAAGTGGCTTTACCTCAGTGGATGGCTTGGAAAAGCCTACACCTGTATATGAGGAGGTGTTACCTTGTGAGTGAGGTCACAAGGACACTGCACCTCACTGAGGAACTCACCAGAATGCTCCATGAACCCATTCTGGACATCCTGGGCCCAATAATACATTATCTGCTTGCAATATCCCATAACTGTGGATTGCATGTAGTCCAGTAAGGGTTGCCAAGCTTTGAAATATAGTGAGCCACCACCAGCGTGCACAGCTTGTACTTGTTGTTCACCTTTTTTATTTTTGTGAAGCTGCTCAGTGACTTCAGTTTTTAAAAAGTGTTTTGATTTTGATTTGATTTGATGGGGTCTGTCCAAAACACAAACTCTAACCTCAACCTGAAACACTTGGTATCATGACTGATCAGACCACGTCAACATGTCATGCGGCCAGAGTCCAGATATCAACCCAATAAGCCAGGTGATGTTTTGTGTCAGGAGTCTGCACAGACATGCAGGATATGCATTTGTGGCTCCTGAACTGAATTGTCATGCGATTTCTATGCTGCTTTACTGTTTGCAATGATAAATCTAGCCAGGCATTAAGCAGCCATGGGCATCCACTGAGCTGTCCACAGTGGGTGGTAATGCCTTGTATGATGTTTTTCTGATGCATGTGACACTTTTATCAAGGAAAGTTAAAAGCCCAAACAAATTTGGAACATTCCACCTGGCACCTAATGTAGGAGAACAGTATTCTGTACACTATTATGGTATTTTCTGCCTTTCCATGGACATTACAGAAATACCCAAAATCTTACAGGCTATCACGATTGGTTGAGCTATGCAACCAAATACATTTTGATTGGCTGATTTGGGGCCAAACGCCAAAATACTTCCCCACTCTCCTTTTGCATCCTTCCCTGGAGGTTCCTCACTACCTACAGGGATTTGAATGCAAAAAACAACACAGGTAGTCACAGAGTTTTTACGGACAGAGGAAGAAATGACAATAACACCAGATTACATTTAGCATGTGATCTGGACGCGGTCAGCTGTACAGACAGCAAAGTGTACGGAATACCTTGCTCCTATATTAATGCCTCACTACAAATCTGGCCAATATTCAGCTTCACTCACACCACGTCTCAACTTTTACAGGTGTGGCTGTTCCCAAGTCACATTCCAGTAGGCAACACTACTTCATAACCAACTTACATACTGATATACTATGATTCTGTCACTCTGACAAACACTCCTCATATCCCCCAGAAAAACTCACGGTATGATTATTATGTTTAGGTTAATCTTCTATGTCGCACATCTTTCTTTGGATTTCTTTTGAAAATCATTCATGAAATCTTATTTTATCACATTTATTTTTTTTGGGAAAAAGATTCAATAATTTGTGAAACCTAAAGGTTTACCAAAAATTATGATTAATGATTATACTTGAAAATGATCCAAAACATAATATTTACCAATATATTATTTAATGATTCTTTTAGAAAATGATTAATTGCATTAAAAAAATCTCAAATTTAATTACTTTTCAATTATGATATTTAAAAAGGAATTGAACATCGTGAAATGAAAAATATCTGTACCCAAATGTGGAATACAGACAAATAATAAATTAAATAAAAGTGTTTTGAAAGTATTTAAAATAGCCTAAACTTTTATGGAATATTTTTAAAATCAAATCTCAACTATTTCCTTCTTATTCTTGGATGGATGAGCAGGTACTAGTTCTAGAACACCATGGATGGATGGATGGATGACATTTAAAAATAGCCTAAAGTTTTTATGGAATATTTTTAAAATCAACTCTCCCTTAAACATTTCCTTCTTATTCCACTGTAGATGTAACAGAGACTACTAACAGTCTAAAGAACCAGTGAACAGACAGTTGTTACATGTCCTTTAAAACACTCAGTGTATCTGAGAGTAAATGAAGTGGATGAACTACAGCTACTTCTCAAACACATGCTGGATGTGGTGGTTGTTGTCCTGTGATCAGCTGCTCAGACTGCTGCTGTTGATCCTGTGTTCAGACCCTACTTTGCTGTAGACTGCTGCACCCCTCACAGCAGGGCTCTCTACAGACCACCTTTATCTGGAGGAGACCCTCAGGGCAGATGGTCTCCTGGGCTTTATGAGGCAGAACATAAACACAGAGACAGAGCTGCTCGTACCTTGAATATCTCCTGTCCTTTAACACTCAGCTCCACTTCTCTGCTGCCAAGTTTACAGCGCACCTCTTTACTGGACGTTCCAGGAGGGACGTTCACCTCCATGAAGACCTCCTCCATGGTCTGATACCACGACCCCCACGCTGTCGGACAGGCCACAGGGCCGCTCCTCTCCTCGAAATGGACAGACATGCTTTAACAGCTCAGAATCGATGTGTGACACCACAGACACGCTGCTCTAATGACAGCTTCAGAACCTTCTCCAACACTCCGGCGCTTTCCATCCAGCTCGCTCTGCTGCTTCGAAAGTGGAGAGCGGGAGGGGGCGGAGCTCTACACTGACATCCAGCGGCGGAGAGGGGGAACTGCAGAGCCCTTACGATGTTCCTGATTAGATAGATAGATAGATAGATAGATAGATAGATAGATAGATAGATAGATAGATAGATAGATAGATAGATAGATAGATAGATAGATAGATATAATATAGAGAGTATATGAAAAGTCACATTATTGCACATATTATACATTATTATTGCTCTTGTTTACCCATTATTGCACATTGGCAGCTCTTCCCTACAGGGACTGGATAAGCTGTGTTTATTTACACATCTGTGTCAGTAATGGGTGAGTAGCTGGATGCATGCATTAAAAGGGGTGATCTAAACTCTTAACTAATCATAAGTCTCTACCTTTCCCGGAAGGTTAACCTTGAGCTCCCCTGCCACCTGACATCAGGCTCCCCTACCACCCCGATCAAACCAGCTGCCCACCTCCCGGGTAATGGGCTTGGACTAGTTTCCCACCCTGCCTTGGATTAGTTGCTCACTTACCATTACCAACTATGTCACAACAATGTACACAAACCCTAATTCAATGCCACTGTTACTATTATAACCACTATAGACCTATTGGCATTGTCCCTTGCTTCAACCTACAGGGGGTTCATTTCTTTATCCTTTGTTTCATTTCATTTTCGATTTCTGTAAATGCTGCTTTGTGATGCCATTCACTTTAAAAAGCACTACACACATTAGTAGCTGTAGTGAACCTTATTTCTAACATATACTAAGCAACTGTTGGTGTCCAGAAGGCCACGAGTTAGGATGATCATATATTTATTACATATTTTCCTATACTATTTTCTCTTTGTCACAGGAATGACCCAACATCTATTACAAATGTCTTCTCAGAAGAGTGAAGGGTGCTATTGCAAACTCTCTATCAATCGTCCTGATTTCATTAGAAGCAACTGACTTTTGGATAATGTGTAGATGGCAACCATTCAAGTAGGCCATGGGTTTTTGGGCTCTAGTGGGACCATATAAACGTCACTGAATTTAGATGAAGTGATAATGATCCAGCATTAATTATGGATGTCATTATGGTTTTTAAATGCTGTTTATTTCGTTTAACCACTTGGGTGAAGCCAGGCCTACTTGTTTCCAAACCCAGTCACTTAGAGGATTTCCTTAATCCCTTAACTTGATTATTCTCAAAGATCTCACCTCAGACAACTCCAAAGACAGAGAGTCACTCACAGTGAGAAAACGGCAACTCGGATTCAAGTTATGGGTTTCTGTTGACCAACCTGGAGTTTAGAACATGGATAATATTTTATCAATTTTACTTTTGATTAGGTGAGTAGAACCATAATAGAAGCAACCATACATATATGCTGTAGAAAGATAGATGGCTCTTTGTTTTAAGCATTCTTTTTGATACTGGATTACTTTGCTCCTCAAAACTGTATTGTTCTGCTCAGTATTAGCACTGTTCTAGGAAACCAAAAGATCAGCTCAGAGAACATCACACGGATTCTGGATCGACTCCTTGAGGGATACGACAACCGGTTGCGTCCTGGATCAGGATGTGAGGACCCTTCACAAGTACTCCTATGGCTAGGGGGGTTTAGACAATATGGTGTAGATGGTTGAAAATCACTTTGAACTGTATAGATATTATTATAATTGTTAATTGTATTTATTTATTTATATTGTTTTTCTATTTGCTCAGCTGTCAATGTCATTTTCCTCTACAGTCTCAGTCACTGATGTCAAAACAGACATTTTTGTCACCAGTTTTGGCCCGGTGTCAGATGTTGAAATGGTGAGAATGACAGAGCATCACTTGTTCCTCTTCATTGCTGTATCATTAATAGCTGCTGAGTTTTGAGACTGGCACATTGCTGTCAGGTTAGGGAGTTTAGGGAGTTTGTTGTGTGTCTTATTGTGTTAAACTAGTCTTAATGGGTCACTCCAAAAGATTTAAATTCTGAATAGTAGACAGTATGTATTTAGTAATTGGTCTAAAGTGATGTGATTGTATGTAGTTACACTTTGGATGAAGATCTAGTACCCATTTTAATTTGGTGGCAATGAGCATGCATTGACAGTGCCAGTGGAGGAGCTAGGAACAGCCTTAGGCACCAGGGTAACCAGTGTGGAGATGCAGCCATGTAGTGTAGGTGTGTACAGTGGTCGTAGTGTATAGAGTGCATAGAAAGTGACGTGAAGTCAGAGGGGAGAGGGTCTAGAATGTGAGAGCTTACTGTTGAGCCTTCCAGAGGTGTTGAGGGCTTAATTCAACCGAACACTGATGATAGATAGTGCCTTCCTGTGTCTTGACATAGCTTCTTGTGCTGGAGCTTTCAGTGACCTGAAACTATTCGTATTTCTTGTTTATTTCACAAATGCTATGAACAATTCTGACTCCAAAGTTTCTCTAGAAGGGAATGTTTCACACCAAACCACTCTGAATGACTTTAATTACGCAATTCTAAACACCCAGAGGTTTAACAAGAAAACCTTTTTAAGGTTAAAAGGTGATAAATAATGATTTAGGGCCAAACAGTTTATGAGGACTGTTTGAGGAGTTGTATTTGGGTTCAGTGCATGTGTATCTGTCACACAGGAGTTCACAATGGATATGTTTTTCCGTCAAATGTGGGTGGACGAGAGGTTGGCGTTCGAGGGCCCCATTGAAATCCTACGTCTGAACAACCGCATGTTGGACAAAATCTGGACGCCTGACACTTTCTTCCGCAATGCAAAAAAATCTCTGGCACATAACATGACCTCACCCAACAAGATGTTGCGCATCATGCAGAATGGCACCGTGTTCTACACCATGAGGTACATTAAGAAGTTTCTTCCTCCAAACCTGAGGGAGTTTTTCCTTGCCAATGTTACCTGCTGGCTGCTCACTTGAGGCTTGGACCTGGATTTCTGTAAAAGTGCTTTGTGACAACTCCGTTGTTGTAAAAGGTGCTATATAAATAAACTTTAATTGACTGAGAGACTATATTAAAATATATAATATAGAGATTATATTATAATATATAATATAGAGATTATATTAGAATATATAATATTGAGAGTATATTAGAATATATAATATAGAGACTATATGAAAAGTCCAGTAGGAAATGTATTGCACATTATTATTGCTCTTGTTTATCCATTATTGCACATTGGCAGCTCTTCCCTACAAGGACTGAATAAGCTGTGTTTATTTACATATCTGTGTCAGTAATGGGTGAGTAGCTGGATGCATGCATTAAAAGGAGTGATCTAAACTCTAAACTCTAAAGTCTCTACCTTTACATCAAAAAGTTGAGAACAATCTCCATGTTAAAACATCAGCAGGAAACTCAATTAAGAGATCATCTAGAGACAGTATGGAGCATATGGAGAGGATGTGCTAATAGAGCCTATTTTCAGCTGCCCAAAATATTAAAATCCATGGGCTTCTTCCAGTCGCTCTAGATTTCCTAAATGAAGTCATAATAAAATAATCAGCTAGCATCCAAAACATGCAGAAAGCAATTCAAAAGCCATATCAGTATTTTACATACAACCATAACATACACAGTGTAATGTATATTAGGGATGATATTGATGATATTGCTATCTTATCAACATTGGCATATAGCTGCTTAGAAAACTGCCATTGTTTTAGACTTCAAATACATTTGAATGTATCTGCATTTTTAATTAATGGAAACCAGTAGAAACATTTAATCCAACTTTTAATAAATAATGTTGCTTTTTAGAAAAGTTGTATATTGTGAGTATTTTTAACAATGAAAATGTTCATTGTTTATATTGTATTTTATTATATTGTGCTCTATAAAGCACATGGCCCTTTTTGTTCTGTGTAACAGTGACCAGAGTTAAAGGGCTTTTAGCCATGGTAAATCCCTTGTAAGGCCACCAGTGGCTTCTTGCTTTACTGAACTGGTGAATATTTCTGTTTGGGTCTTATTCCAGGCTGACTGTCAGTGCAGAATGCCCCATGGATCTCGTGGACTTCCCTATGGATGGCCACACTTGCCCTCTCCTATTTGGAAGCTGTAAGCACTACTTTTTCTTTCATCAACCCTACTGAGGTTCTTTGACTACAGAATATTGACTTTTCTGCCTTTCTGTCCTGCACATAGATGCCTACACAAACCGTGAGATCAGTTACATATGGAGGAAGGGCCTGGAGGCGTCTGTGGACGTCCCACCTGAGTCCTCTAATTTACTGCAGTATGACCTAATCGGACATACACTGTCCAGTGAAACACTGAAGATAAGCACAGGTGGGTGCTCTAAGTTACTGGTAGTATTGATTGTCTGTTGCTAATGTAAATAATTACTTCTGTTTTATTTTTTCCAAAGCAATTTGATGAAAATTGGAAATTGGCAAAAAAATTATGACATCATAGTTTTAAAGATTTTCTCATGTATATGATGCATGCACACCAATCAGCCATAACATGGATTATCCACTGACAGGTGAAGATACAAACATTAATTATCTGGTTAAATTGACAGCTATCAAAGGATGGGATAGACATATCAGGCAACAAGTGAAGTTGTTAGAGTTGATGTGCTGGAAACAGGAAAAATGAGACACAAATGTGGGACAAATGGTGATGGCTAGACAACTAGACAACTGGATCAGAGCATCTGCAAAGCATCAGGAGGGTCTTGTGGGGTGTTCCAGTATGCAGTGGTCAGTACCAACCAAAAGTGCTCCAAGGAAGGAACCAGTGAACTGGCAACAGGGTATTGGACCCAACCTCACAACTAAACCACATGACACCTTCAGAGGTCTTGTGGAGTCCCTGCCTCAATATTAGACTGGTGGTATTAATACTATGGCTGAACATAAAAACCTAAATTATATTATATAACAATATTCTAGAACTGCACTAATTACTGCAGTGACTGCTGCAGCAATTTGCAGCCAAATGAGTGACTTCCTCAGGCTAACTGCGTGATGTAACAGTCACAAGGTGGGCATATTGCAGACTAAATGCGTCCCTGAATGGTAGTGTAAGATGCTTAACTGTTCAGGGCTAATTTGCACTGTTGTGTGTCTTTTTAAAGAACAGTGAAGGGTAAAGCCTTATGCAGGCTCTGAGGCCACACAGGACCGGTGAGGGGGAGATTTATGGCAGGCAAATAGCAGTGTCCCCTGCCGAGGACCCATCAGATCAGTGAGGCACAGAGACAGTGGATCAGGCGCTCGCCCAAAAAGCCAGGACAGTGTCCCAGTTAAAGCACCACAAAGAGGATAGTGAGCTCCACTGTCCTCATCTTCTCCTCACATCATTCACTAAACTGCTTTGAATCCACTTGATTCAAGTGTGCACATCATTTCCTCATGAATAAAATAAAGAGCATCAATACAATCACTGTCTGTTATTTATTTTAGACAGATATTGCTCTGTATTTTATTCATGTGGCAACAATATTAAATCAGACTAATTCAAAGCCGTGATTTTGTCAGGGCTCTGGGTTTTTCTTTTCAGAAAACAGATAAAATAAAACACTTTAAAATAAATAATAAAAAAAAATAAAACAGCTTTACTCTCACAGTGTGTATGATGTCATTTATATGGCCATTGCAGAAAGGTTTGTTATATAACATGGTTTATACTTAGAACAATTCAATCATTACTGACCTCTGTCTCTGATTTTCACTGTATTATGCTATTAAAACATGACTGTAGTGGGATCATCTACTAGCTCGCTGGTCGGTTTGCTGCCACTGCCTCTGTGTCTCCACTATATGTCTACAAATCACACTTGGACATGGACATGTGCTTTTGTGGACAAGCTGAAGCATTCAGAATTGTGAAATGAACATGTGGGCTGATGTGGTTTACAGGATTTTACACAGCTTTTTGCAGTTCTGGGGAGAATTCATGTTCAGCACCACTGGACTGAGAATGACAGAGATGTCATTCTCCCTGCTACAATCAGTGGAACATCAATATCATCTTCATAATGTTTCTTTAATTGCAAGAAGAAACCCACACTAGCAGGATGTCACAAATGCATATAAGGCTATGTTTGTGTTTACAATGGATTGAATAGAACGTACGATTATGTGTCTACAGTTTGAAGCACACTAAAAGTATTTCTGTTGAAGTTTCTAGGTTGTTGTTTATCCCCCTGGGTTATTGGAGCTCCTGTGCTTTAGTATTTGTTTTGGTTCTCTCCACTCTTGTGGGCCACATCTGGCAAAGACATGGCACTGCTGGCCTACTATCAGTGCTGGCAACCAGCATGTGAGCCAAAAGTGGCCCACATACAGTGCATCTGGAAAGTATTCAGAGTGCTTGACAAAATGGCACATTTTGTGCAGCCTTTTTTCCAAAATGGATTCAATTCATTTTTCCCCCTCAAAATTCTACACACAATACCCCACAATGACAAAGTGAGAAAAAAATTAATTTGAAATCTTTGCAAATTTATTTTAAGAAAAGTAAACAAAAATAGAACGTACATAACTATTTTGCAGCCTTTCCTCAATACTTTGTTGAAACACCTTTGGCAGCAATTAAAGCATCAAGTCTTCTTGAGTATGATGCTACAAGCTTGGCACACCTGTTTTTTGGAATTGTCTCCAGTTCTTCTTTGCAGAACCTCTCAAGCTCCATCAATTGTATGCGCTGGTGCACAGCTATTTTATATATCTCCAGAGATATTCAATCAGCTTTGAGTCTGAGCACTGGCTGGGTGTTTAGGGTCGTTGTTGGACGATAAACCTTCATCCCAGTCTGATGTCCAGAGCACTCTGGAGCAGGTTATCATTAAGGATGCCTCTGTGCATTGCTGCAGTCATCTTTACCTCAACCCTGTCTAGACCTCCCAGTTCCAATTCCTGCACAAAAACATCCCCACAGCATGATGCTGCCACCACCATGCTTCACTGTAGGAATGGTATTGGCTAGGTGATAAGCAGTGTTTGGTTTCCTCCAGAGATGATGCTTGGCATTCAGTCCAAAACAATTTATCTTTTTGTTTCCCATGGTCTGAGAGGTCTTTAGGTACCAGAGAGGCTGTCATGTGCCATGTGTCAAGTGACTTCCATCTGGCCATTCTACAATGCATGCCTGATTGGTCGAGTGCTTCAGAAATGGTTGTCCTTCTAGAAGGTTCCCATTCTACACAGAGCAACATTTGAGCTGTGGCAGAGTGACCATTTGGGTTCTAAGGCTAAGGCTCTCCTACCATGATCACTCAGTTTGGCCAGGCAGACAGCTCTATGAAGAGTCCTAGTGGTTCCAAACTTATTCCATTTACAGATGGTGGGGGCCACTGTGCTTATTTCAAAGCAGCAGACATTTTTCCTGTACCCTTCCCCAGATCTGTGTCTCAATACACTCCTATCTCTGAGGTCTACTGACAATTCCTTAGACTTCATGGCTTGATTTGTGTGCTGACATGCACTGTCTACTATAAGACCTTATATAATCAGGTGTGTGCCTTTCCAAATCATGTCCATCAACTGAAATTTCCACAGATGTCCAATCAAGTTGGAGAGACATTTAAAGGATGATTAGAGGAAACAAGATGCACCTGAGCTCAATTTTGATTGTCGTGGCAAAGGCTGTGAAAACTTCTGTATGTTATTTATTTTTAAATGAATTTTCAAATATTTCAAAAAAACCTTTCTCACTTTGTCATTGTGGGGTATTGTGTGTAGAAAAAGAATCTAATCCAGCCTAGGAATGAGGCTATCTGTGTTAACAAAATGTGTTAAAAGATGCACATTTGGCCCACATGTACCAAAACATTCCTACTGCACCTCTGGCACAGATATGGCAATACTGCCAACTGAAAAACTGCATGTAATCTGGTTCGCACATGGTTCACATCTTGTAATTGAGTGTGGTCTTCACAAATGCCATCAATCTACGCAGCAAGTGGGCAAGATGAAAATGGAGGATGTAAAGGACGTGGGCCAGATCTGGGCAAGAATAATTTTGCTATCTGGGTGTCCACTAATTTTTACTCTGTTGTTTGCTGTCCTTGCTCAATGTCCATGTTTCATCTTTTCTTTTGTAATGCAGTGCCTTGCATAGCTACGTACACGTTTTGGAATTTTTTGATTCTTATATGAAGTTTTGCACAGTTTTTTTTCCCCCCATTTGTTCATTTTGTCCGTTTTTCATGTTGCAGACTCACTTCATGAACTCAGACAGTAAAGCCTCTATGAAGACTAGTCACACTTGCATCCTCCCTCCATGCCTGCTTTGTTAAAATATGAAGTAAATGTTTAAAAAGGTCTAGGCTGAACAGCTTGGCAGTCAGCTACTGGGCTTCTCCTCAGGTCACTTGGGTTATTTATAAAGTGAGGATGTCTGCAGTAAACTCTATTGTTTAATTATATAAATATAGCCATATTTGCGTAAAAAGAAACTGCTGGAAGCATATGTTTCTCTACATTTTACCACACAATTTTGATTTAATGTGTTACTGTTAAGTTAAGCCTATTTTTCATTATTTCACCTTAAAATAACGTGACCTTAATGTGTAGACTTTTCAACTTCTAACAGAATCAATACAGACAGACCATACATAGAGTATATGCCAAAAAGGAATGTCTCTTTCTGTCTCTTAGTACACTGTGTTTTAACTGAATAACTATAAATAGTTTTAGCAGAGCCTCCTCCTTATGCTCTGCATGTCCTCCTTTGCCCTCACTGGCACTCTCCTCCTCTCTCTTGCAGGCCATTATTCCGTCAAAGTTGTTCATTTTGTTCTCCAGAGGAAGCTGGGCTATCATCTCATTCAAACCTATATCCCCCTCATCATGGTGGTTGTGCTGTCCCAAGTGGCCTTCTGGATCAACAAGGAATCTGTTCCTGCTCGTACTGTGGCTGGTAGGAAAACACTTTCAGACCTGCTCGGCCTAAAACCAGGCAATCATTCTACGCCAGGCAATTCTGTGCCAATATGCAACTTAGCCATGATTCATCCCAATTAAAGCTGTTTTCATTTATTCATCTTAAAATATTTTTTCTGAAATGACTATGAATTATTCAGCAGCTACTATAAACCTATTATGGGCATCATATATCAATGAGACAGGTGTTTGGTCTCACATAGAGGCCCTTTGAAATTGAACTCTTTCAACCTGAGATCCGCATTTGATGGGCCTTTCGCTGTTTTCATATCACAGGATCAGAGTAACCTACAGATATGATATACATATCATAACAAACTACACTAGTTACCCTATCTAACAGTGAGCTAATGATCGGTGAGTAACTGAGCTCAGAAAGCAGCTAAAATTCACTCATTTTCAACTGAATTAAATAAATAAACAAATGGAGCTTCCAGTGCATGTTTACACCTCTGTTCAAATGTACATGCTCAACCTGCATACAGACTCTGACTGATCAAT
Organism: Acestrorhynchus altus; assembly: GCA_034509495.1. Lineage (NCBI taxonomy): Eukaryota > Metazoa > Chordata > Actinopteri > Characiformes > Acestrorhynchidae > Acestrorhynchus > Acestrorhynchus altus. Next base: position 11,330,183 of record CM067501.1, read on the forward strand.
GAGAGGGGTGGGGCTAATGATGCCACTGACCCAAATAGTATAAAGGATTATAGAGGGTTATAGAGGAAAATGTCATTTTAAGGCTAAATAAAGGTATTCAGATTCAAATTTTCCACAATTTCATCTCAGATGTTGTTTGCTGGTCATTTAGTAGTAAATGGTAAGAAAAGACTGTAAGTTTCTCTGCAATTAATAATTTCTAGTTTATATCTGAAATACTAAATTATGCAGAAATTTAGAAAAATCAATTTGAGTTCCTCTTTAGAAAAGAAAATATGAATAAATTAAAAATTAAAAATTAAAGACTATTTCTTTGATGGTCATCTGTTACCAACTTATCCAGACCTGAACTCCTCACTCTCTTAGCAACTTTCATTAAACAGTCATAACATTAAAGCATAATTGCATGATATTGTGTATGTCCCATTTATGTTCCCAAAACGCATCTGGGTGATCACTTAAGAGTCATCTTTGTGTTAATAAGTTTTTAGGAAACCCACCCCTGACCTGTTAAGGCAGAGACTCCACAAGTCCTCTGAAGTTGTCCTACAGTATCTGCCACAAAACCATAAGCAGTAGATCCTTTAAGTCCTGTAAGTTGCCCCAGAAGCTGACGTCTGGTTCAGTGCTTTTCCTGCTTTGGACCAATTACTGTAGACACTGACCACTGCATACTAGGGAAACCTCATAAAACATGCCATTTTGACTCAGTAGACTAGTCAAAACAATTAGGCCCTTGTCAAAGTGGTTCACATTCTTATGTTTGCCAATATTTCCAGCTTCCAACACATCAACCTTAAGATTTGATTGTTCATTTTCTGACCGATATATATAGATCCCACTCCTTTACAGGTGCCGACAAACCAGATAATCAATGTTATTCCCTTCACCTGTCAGTAGTTCTGCTTTGGGTTGAATGAATTGAGTGAATTTTGCATATAAGCTTCATTTTAAGTACAGAATAATTTATAGTGAATAAATGATAAATATATTCATGTCATATATGTTAAGTACCTGGTCTATATCAGTCTGTATCAGTGAGGGCACTCACTATAATCTCTGCAGCTCTCCTTTCACTACCCTTCATCCACCTGCCTGCAGAGGGCGCAGTCGTCCCTTCTACACTGTAAGGAACAACACATTAAACATAGACTGATCCCAGTGTAAACCAGTGTTTCATAAATGTGGGTTGATGAGGCATCCCCTGATGTGCATTTGAGGAATACTGACTTTAAAACAGCACACTGTGTTGAACAAACAGAGAAACAATTGCTGTGATATTTGATTATGATGTAACAGCTGGTTATGTGGGCAGTACGTGTTTATTTACTCAGTAAAACTCTAATGTTAGACTAAATATATACATTATTCAAATACAATAGTGTTTTAATTAAAACATCTACTGGCGTCTAGTTTTTTATTTATGGTTCTCATTCTCAATAATTTTATGCTTCATAACTCAGGGTTAGAGTAACTAACAGACATGATACACATCTCAAAGTAATCTATAATAATGGCCCTTCCTAACCATCACTATTTAACAGCTAAAATACACTTTAGGCAAGTATTAATAACTTTTCCAAATTAATTCAATCCCAGTTTAAATGCCAAAAGAGCCTTCCAGTGTATGTTTGCTGCTCTATCCACATGTACATGCTCAACAAAAATGAATAACAAAAAATGATAAAGGTATTTTTATTCTGTCATGTATTTTCAATAGTTTATTATCATAAATATCCTTGTCAATCTAATCATTAATAAGTCATTACATAATCTAAGTATATTCAGCTGGAAAACACTCTTGATTACCAGTTTTGAACAATATGTCCAAGTCATCCTCATTAAAACACTAAAAAAAAAACATTATATAAAAAATAAAAGGTGCATTTTTTATCAAAAGACAGTTCATAAAAATTCATACAAATATGTAAATGTGTATATCTTAATTTGTTAATTTTTACGTCTCAAATGAAGAAACGTTTGAGGAGCCTAAAATCTCCTGAAAATAATATTTGACACGTGTGACCTATAAATACTTTTTGAACTTCTTGCAGAATAAACGTAACAAAACTACAAAAACATCCTGCAAATTTGGCCAAGGGTTCTAAAGGTGAATGATGTAAAATCAGATGTGCTGGTGATGGAATCAAACATATCCATGCACTGACTGGGGCATCTTAGGAAAATCTGGCGCAAAGCTTTTTATGTATGTTTACCTGCATCTGCTCTAATATGACCCGATGTTTTAACATCAGAAACCATCTTATTGATGAGATAAATGCAGATAAATAATTTGCTTAGATGCCAAAACATCTTTGTGCAGTATTGTACCAATTTTACAGGCCTACCTATGTACAAAAATGTTTTCTGTTTTGACCCGCAGGAATCACCACCGTTCTGACCATGACCACCCTGAGTATCAGTGCCCGCTCTTCTTTGCCCAAGGTGTCCTATGCAACAGCCATGGACTGGTTCATTGCTGTCTGCTTTGCCTTTGTGGCCTCTGCTCTAGTGGAGTTTGCTGCAGTCAACTACTTAGCCACTCTGGAAGCCAACAGAATGAGAAGCAGATTCTCCAGAGGATCCGTGTTGGAGTCCATTGCTGAGGGCAGCGACGATGAAGACTCGGTAACTACTTCATACCAATGACAAGGGGTGGGCAATTTGATGTTATTTTATGTTTGATGTGACAAATGACACAACAATAGACAAATTGCAAAATATATGACCCAATTATATATATATATATATATATATAGATTGGGTCATTTGAACTGTAATAAATTATCATTTGGACAAGCATCATTTTCATAAACATTTTTATCTAAACAAGCCTGACGTATTGAAATAAAAAATAACTCTTTGGCAACAAAGAGGAAAGGTATGTTTGGATAAGAAACCCTCACCAACTGTTAAGCATGGGGGTGGATTGAACATGCTTTGGGCTAGTGTTGCAGCCAGTGTCACAGGGAATATTTCACTGGTGAAGGAAAGAATTTATTCAATTTAATACCAACAAATTCTGGAAGCACACATGTGTAGAAAAGCTGAAAATGAAAAGAACTTCTACAAGCTTCTTCAGCAGGATAATAATCCTAGTAATCCTTTACAAATCCACAATGGCATACCTTAAAAGGTGTGAGAATTATATTGAATGCTCGATGGACTGCAATTCTGGTTTTATAAGAAACTAACAGCATCCAAACTGTTTTATCTTTATCCTTCAGTTTTTAGACTTCTGTATTCTCCAAAATGCACCTGCACCATGCACCTGAACGATAAGCCTACAATTTCTAAGGTTAAAAACACCACGCCCATAGAGCCATGCACTATGGCCGAAATGATAGATGTAATTTCTCAGTGTTGTCCCTCAGCACATGTAGTGATTGACATGGTTTCTGGTGTGGGTGATGAGTGTGACAGCTCTTTTTGCAGTTGGAGCGGCTCTGCGCCACAGTTCTATTTATATAGCTCTTTTCACAGTAGAGCTTGTCAGAGAGCAGCTTTATAGACATCTGGGCCTAGACCCCAGCAAGTAATCCAAAGGTTACTGTGGCATGGAAAATATTCTGGGATGGGGTAAGGAAACAACACTGAGGGAAGCCAACACTCAGAAGGAGTTGTGACCACCTTCTGGGCTGCACCATTTGTTTGAATGTGAACTCTACCCTGATACATGCCAAAGTTGTTACGTAGCTGCTACACACCCTGTCATTGTTTATCATTCTGAATATATATATATATATATATATATAGTCAAAATCCTATAATTTTACGATAATGTTTACAAAAATGAATTTAATAAACAAATAATAAAATAAATAAAATATAAAAAATATATATTTCTATTTATATGCCCCTTGAACATTACTGAGATAAGAGTCGCTTTTGCACCATATATCATAAAAACACTGTCATGCATCTAGGTGAAGAGTGAAGCGGCCAAGAGGGGGAAGGGTCTATATTTGGTACATATCCTCTTTGAGTTTTATGCTTTGTATCATTAGAAATCAGAACGTGAAGAATATAACTGGAACTCTGTTGAATCATTTTTACTGTACAACTGCAAAACACAATATCATAAACAGGCACAAATACAAGACACTAGTGTACTGATCAAAAAGTATTGTCATTAATAACATGCATTTTGGCCTGCTATTACCAAATGTATATTTAGATTAAAAAGGTGCAGAATTTCATGAAACGAACATCTCTCCAACTGTTAAACATGGGGGTGAGCTGATTGTGCTTTGGGCTTAGGTTGCAGCTAGTGAGAGAGGGAACATTTCACTGATAGAGGGGAGTACGTGTTCACTTAAATACCAGCAAAATAATAAAGCACAACATTGGAAACCAAATTAAAAATTATTTTCAAATCTGAAAACTGTATAAAATGTGAATTTTTACATTGCAGGATTTTAGACATAATAACATGAGTGAAGGTATTTTACACCGCTTATCAGATTGACTGTTTTGTAGTACTGAAGCAATTCAATCAATCCCATTAGCGTCAATACATAGCTCTAATTTAGAATCTGCTCTTTGAATAAGATTGCTCTGTTTGCTTCAATTATTAGTATATTAGTCTAAAGTGACACCATGCTTTATAAAATGTGAGGTTAAATGAGGTTAAAATGAGGTAAAATGAGATTAAATGACTTTGTTAAACAGCAGGGGCATCCACTCTCGGCACTCTTCGATGTACAGTTCCCTGTGTGTTGCAGTTGTATCCGAACAAGGACATGTGTGATGATATGTGTAAGCGCTGAGGCTGGGTATGCTAATGGGGCAGGCATGCAGTGTCTCCAGAGAGCGCTCCCATGTGGCCAGCTCACGCCTGCCGTTTTAAAAATAGCCTCCGTATTAGAACCACACTCCATGAGATCTTCTGTAATCCTTGCTACCTGTGGGTGTGTGTGCAGCGGAGATGCTACCTACTACCCTCCTGTTCCACCTTTGTGGGAGGGCAATGGGTATCTCTGTACTCTGTCCTCAGACGTGAAGTATTTTATCTTTGCTTCAAAAATATTACTATTTATATACAATATATTTATAAATATCATCAAACTCATGCACAATAAATATATAAAAACTAGTGATACAAAACAGAAGTTGAAGTTTCGGGGAATAATTAGGTTCTGATGCCACACATTCATAAAAATAAAGGTGCTTCATTAGGTTCTTAGAGCATTACCATAGAAGAACCACTTTTGGTTCCATAAAGAACCATAAAGTTCTGTCAGGATGAAGGAGTGCATGTACACATGGCCACCCATTCTACCCTAAGATTCCACCCTAGGATCTGATTTCAACTCTAGACCAGCACACCCAGCTGTGCCAGTAAGAGTCCTTTGACAGGACTTCTAAATCTACAGTCTACCTGTGAGAAGAGCATTGACTACATGATGTAAATGTTAACGTAAATGTGATGCAGAGTGCTGCTGCTGCAGACTGTCTATAACAGAGTTACCAGAGTGGAAGACATGGAAACATGATTAAATGTTGTGCTCTTCCTGGATGTCTGGAAGCAAATAGCTCATGGCAGTCTAATAATGGAGTCAGAAGAGTGACTGAAGGTCTGGAATATTCGGAAAATGTTCAGAGTGATGCAATTTCACTTGTAAGTGTAGGAATGAAATAATATAATCAACAATTCATATAGGCTTCAAATGGAGAAAATTCTCAATGGATAGGATCAGAAGATAGCTGTGATGAGGCAGCAAAGGCAATCGAAATACTGGGAACAGTGTTTTGTGAGTGAATTTTAACAACAGACATTTCTTGAAATATGCTTTCAACCACAAACATTAATGTAGACCAAACATTATCTATGTATAGAAATCAATTGCAATTTTCAGCTTGGTAAGTTGTGAAATCATAATTTATGCCTTCGGCATTGTATCTATGACTGCAATACATTGCACTAGTATTTGACCTATAATATAATATACAATAAAAAGTACAACTCTTACATAAGAGCTGCTTATACATAAAGTTTTAGAATACTTGGCTTATGGTTTAAGGTGGAACAGAAACACAAATTCTAATATCAGCCTCCTCTATAGGCTGTGTATTTGTGCTGTGCTTTGATAAAGGAAACAAAATCTTGTTAAACAATCAATCAATCAATCAATCAATCAATCAATCAATCAATCAATCAATCAATCAATCAATCAATCAATCAATCAATCAATCAATCAATAAATCAATCAATCAATCAATCAATCAATCAATCAGTCAATCAATCAATCAATCAATCAATCAATCAATCAAAATTTATTTGTACAGTTTACAGCTGATGTCAGAGCTTTACAGAAATCAAATATAAGAAGGTAAACAACACATGAAACAAAGGATAAAGCCACACCCCCCCACATAGTTAATGGTAATTACAAATGTTCTTTAAATACAGTTAAATTGTATGTTTCAAGTAAAACAACAACAACAACAACAACAACAACAATAATAATAATATATTTATAATAATAATAATAATATATTATTATTATTATTATTAGTAGTAGTAGTAGTAGTAGTAGTAGTTGTTGTTGTAGTATTTAACAAAAAATTATTTACTTAAATAAAAAACATAGCAGTATAGTTGTGGAATTTAATACTATTGAACTAGTATTTTGCAGGGAGTATACTTAAAAGTGTGGGATAGAATATTTAACTATTGCCTATAAGTTCACTGTAGTCTAGTTTGCAGTATAGTTGCATATATTCTCCTCTGGAGAATCAGCTTCTCATTCTATTTTTTAGATATGAGCTAATTGTGTACTCAAAATAAACTGCCCTTACATCAACAATAATAACAATACTTTTATAAACTAAACACTTACTAGTTTAACCCCAAAAAGTACTCTATATGACTAGCACATTGACCTTAGTATACTTACTACATAAAATATAGATACTTTACTCAGTTGTACTTAAGTGTAAATGTACTTCACTTGCTATTTTCTTCTTGTCTGAACAATAACCAGAACTGCAAGTATGCAAAAATTGCACAGACAGTTTTATGTATGAGCTTCGGACAGTAATGTTAATTATATTAAAAACACACTAGTGAGCTAATAATGATTTAAAATCACGACAATGCAAAACAAAGGCAGTATACAAACCCATTAAAGCATAATACATGTAGTGCTGCAGTTGGCAACATAAAAGTGCTTCAAGGTGCACCTTCTAGAAAGTGCAACAGTGTGTATGTTGTGCCATGTTCTCTGTTAGCAGACTCAGTGGTAATCTTGGGCTTGCTGTTGAGTTGTTTCAGCACTTTCTGAGCTTTAAACGTCACCTGTAATGCTGAGGGAAAAAAGCTGTACGTAAGCAGCTTTTTCACACAGGAAAGTTGTTACTGAGATGCAGGCACTTTCTCTCTTCTACGTCTTCTATAGAGTCACCCTCACTAAGCATGAGGATGCTGCCAAAAGCCACACCTGTGCATCTATCCGTCAATGTTATGATGCCAGTGGTGTCAGCGTTCTTCCGCACTCAAGCCATTCAGGTGTTCAAACAGGCTTTGAACCAAAAGAGTTTAAATATGTGCTTTTAGCAGTAGTTCAGAAGAGAGGCTGTCAAATCTGCTCTTCATACCAAGGAAGACACTTTGATTCAATTCAGTTCAAATTGTCACAAAGCAGCTTTACAGAAATCCTGGCCTCAGGCAATCCAAGCATGAAAATAGGCAAGGAAAAACTCACTTACAGCAACATGAGGAAACCTGTGGAGGAACCAACATCAAAAGGAGACCCATGTTACTGTAATCAATGTTGGATCACAAACAATGATACATTAAGAGACACAAGAATCAACGAATACTAAGACTAAGCAGTGAAAAAACGATTAATGTTAAAAGCCATCAGTTTGAATTTTATACTAAAACCTTGTATGTCCGTTTTTGTTGTTTTTCATTTTGACATAAAGTGAATCTGACAGTCGTCATTTACATTGTGACCAAATTTTATTTCATGATCAATGGACCAATAGAAATGCTCCAAAGTGACAGTTATGTGCTGTGTCCTAGACTTCATATCTCAGGATCAGATTGACCTACAGACCTGACAAATCATAGCAAACTACAAGACTTACCCTATCTAACATTATCGAACGGAATTAAATCCCAGTTTATATGCCAAAGAAGCTTCCAGAGTATGTTTACTGCTGTATCCACGTGTACATGCTCAACCTGCATGTAGACTCTGATTGAAAAAAAACATTCATACAAATATTTAAAGTCTCTTCATTTTTACATCTCAAATCATTTTGCATATGAGTGGCCTAGGATCCCCTGAAAATAACAATATCTGGCATGTGTGACTGTCCATTACAAATAATTTTCCAGTGTTTTAGTCAGTAAAAGTACGTCAAACTAGGAAAACATCCCACAAAATTGTCCTAGCATTCTAAAATAATTTTTTTTCTACTGTAAAATTGTTATTTTGTAGCTACAAAGCTTTTGCTTGACAGCCACAATTTGATAGCGTGGATATGTAATATACTCTGAAATACCACTTAAATGGTGGCAAGCACACTATATGTTCAAATGTTTGCTAATCATCCAAAATTCTGACCTCACTAAAGCTCTTGTCCCTGTATGCAATCAAATCCTCACAGCGATGTTCCTAAATATATTACAAAGCCTTCCTTTTACAGTAGAGACAGTTACTCCATCAAAAGCAGGATAAACTCTTTTTTAATACACTTGACTTCTGCAAGAAACAATGAATGAGCAGGTGTCCCAATAGTTTTGTCCATATGGTGTATCACAGCTTGTAAACGCTTTTGTAGTCAGCTAAGCATCTTTCAATTCCTGTTTAGGGATTTTCATCCATTCTTCCTTGCAAAAGGCTTCTAGTTCTGTGAAATTATTGGGCTGTCTTCCTGCACTGCTCTTTTGAGGTCTATCCACTGATTTGTCGTGATGTTTAGGTCAGGGGAATGTGAGGGCCATGGCAAAACATTCAGCTCGCACCTCTATTGCAGTCCAACAGGGGTTTTGATTTTCTTTTCTACAAACATGTCTCAATGAAGGTTTTCTTTCTCCTACAGAACTCAAACTGACCTCCACACATACTTTCTTAAATTCCATTTCTTAATTACGTTACAACCTGAGGAAATGACTTCTTCTTCTTCTTAAAAAGCTTATAGTCTTCTGCTTTGTGGACATCGATTATTTTAATTTTAAGAATGCTCAGCAGCTGCATATGGCTGCAAGTTTTGAGGAGTCAGAGTAATAATAACAATAATAACAATAATATAAATAACAGTAATAATAATATAAACAATAGTAATAATAATAATAACAATAATAATAATAATAATATAAATAATAGTAATAAAATAATAGTAATAATAATAATATAAATAATAGTAATAATAATAATATGAATAATAGTAATAATAATAATAATAATAATAATAATAATAATAATAATAATAATAATAATAATAATAATAACAATAATAATAATAATATAGGGCTTAAATCAAGAACCTAAATATGCATATAAAGAACATTTTTAAAGCTTTGAAAACTGTGGCAAACATTTTTTGCTCAAATCTCCTGATGTGCACATTGACCATCTCTGTTTTCTCAATTTGTTCTCCTCCAGATGGTTTCTGACACCAGCATTGGAGGCAGAGTGAGAAAAAGGATGAGCTCCATCTCTGAACCTCCCAAAACCCGTGTGCCCATCTTCCTGCAGCAGGGCTCGGCCATACCCACTAACATGTCTCTGGCTGGGACAAGCCCCATTGACCAGTATGCCCGTGTCCTCTTCCCACTGGCCTTTGCTGTTTTCAACTGTGTTTACTGGTACATCTACCTCAGCAAGGACACCATAGAGAAACCCAGGTGTGTGTGTGTGTGTGTGTGTGTGTGTGTGTGTGTGTGTGTGTGCTATCTTTATCAGTGACAGAATGTAAGGGGAAGTCAAGTTTCTGCTTTTTCAGGTTTAATGCAAATCAATTTTACATGATTTTTTGTCTTGCCTCAAAAGTTTTTAGCACACTGCTACTTGAATGCATTCAGCTACTTCATGTTAAACCCATTGCTGAACAAACACACACACACACACACACACAGAGCTGATCTAGTCCATATAAAGAAGCATTGTCAATAGAATCTCTGGAGCAGATGAACATGAACCTATGGGCACCATGCCTAATGCCAGGTGTGAGCTAGAGGGATATAAAGCCCCCAGTCCAGAGCTGTGCTGCTGTGGAACTTTGTTCTCTGGAATGAAGGTGCTCCATCCAATACTTTCGATTGAGTTGGGGATGATGAGCTCTTTTTAATACTCTTGACTTTGGGATGAATAGTGAATGAGCAGGTGTCCCAATACATTTTTAATACGAGAATGTATAACTCCTTTCTTGGAGCATATCAGGAATCCTAATTTGCAAGTGCAGCTTAACTATTGGCTCCATCATCAACAGGTTCGTCAACAGACGGAGCCTTATCTACAGTTCTGTTTGCTGATGTAAAACAATTGCCAATTAATATTCTCCTCCAACTGTGTTCAGCTGATGTTGCATTAGCACCCTTTTCAAAAGACACGGTAGAGCTTCATGAGATGCAGTGGAAGCATGTTAGCCTTCACCCTCCCAGTGCTGATAGACCTGTGATAGAGCGACTTCTAATGGGTGGGAAAAAGAATGACAAAATTGGGAAGAAATTTAGTTTTTAATAAACTGATTCAATTATTCAGTATCTGGACAAACAAGCAAATAAATAAATAATAACAAGTTTTAGTCATTTTTTAGTCATAATTCAATGATTAAAGCAACACTATATAGCATTTCTACCTTCAAATATGAGCTCAGTGATGCTCTACTCTCTACTCTACTTGTAATAGGGAGAATAACATCTCTATAATTGCTAATTGGGGCTTGGAGCATTATAACTGCACGGTGTAATTTTGGTGAAGTGGGCAACATACTGCTCACTGATTTGGTGTAACCCAGTCAAATTTGTGTAAAATGCTGTAATATCACTCTGCTGCCTCAGTCCACATTCTTCTTTCACATTCAGTGTTGGTTTGTATCCCTAAACATTTCCAGAAAAGCACATGAAAAGCATGTCCATAAATGGTGGCTCAAAGTATGAAATTCTTTTGCTGTAGGGAGAGTCCAGGAGCAAGAAGTACCACTTCTTGCATAATGCTGCTTTAATTGCACTATCAGCACCACTGTAATGCACAGTTTTAGAGATTTTTATCTGGTTGTCGTGTTGCTTTTGCTGCAAGGCTTCTTTTGTAACTTTCCTTGCAGTGGCAGCAGTTTCTGATCAGGGGCTTAAATAGCTAGTCTAGTCCAAAATAGTGCTAGAAAAGCAGCACACACTCTTGCAGCTGACTCACTTATCGCACCCAAAGCCCCATGTGCTCTAGTGTGTTCACTGGTGAGAGCAAATGGGAGTTTTGTCCGATGTTCCTTGCTGATCAAATAAAACTGTACAATTGCAAGGATGAGTGTGAGTGGGAACAGGCATAGTGCTCACTCTGTGTGCAGTGCCGACCATCATTTCACACTCAGAACAAATGATTTTCATTAAACATTAATCACTGACGTCACTATGCAGAGCCACGCTTGCTCAGAGAGGTGCAATCTTTGCTCATCTTCGCTCATGTTTTGTGTCTTTGTGTGTTTTTATCTCTACAGGGAGATAGACTGAGCTTCTTGGGCACATGGTTCAGCTCGGCAAGCTCACGCACTGCTACAGAACAAGCATCTGCTGCTCTCTCTCTCTCTCTCTCTCTCTCTCTCTCTCAAATTCAAATTCAGTTTCAGATTTAATGTAGCGCTGCCAAAACATTTGTTGATCATAAATCAGCCAATTAACCCCTTAAATTTTAAGGGTCTGTGTGGGAGTCCACATTCTCCTGATTATATACTGAAAACCTGCAATGACATACATAAATATATATATTCATTATACAAAGTGTCTATAACTATGTAGTTACACATTAACAATTACATTGTAACTACGGGTGATGGGTTCACTGTTACAGATACATTACAGTAGTGCACATGAGCTCAACTATTAAAATTTACAAAAGTCAAAACTGAGTCAAAATTCATACACATGCATTTTGTCACTGTCACACACAAACTTCATATCTCCAAAATAAGCACCTTTACAGGAACGTCTTCTTCACTCTTGTGGAAGTCAATGTAAATTCAAAGTCGTTTTGAGTATTTAACACTGAGTATTTTACTGTAGTAAATTAATAATTTATAGAATTATTTTATTTTAAGACTCTTAAATTAATAACTAAAAGCCATTACTGTCCAATTAAAACCTCACTCCATTTTTTTGTTTTGATTGTCGTGACATGTTATTATTTTTTTGTTTTGTTTTTGATGAATCGATGAATAAAAATCATGGAAACACCAGGGATTGACGCTGTATGTTAGCAAAGTTTTTTTTAATGAACCATTCACTCTCTGGTCCATACAGTCTACACACCAATCAACCATAATATGCCCTTGTTTCTACATTTTATCAGCTCAAATGACCACACAGGAACACTTTGTAATTCTATAATTACAGACTATGTAGTCCATCTGTTTCTCTGCATACATTCTTAGACTCTTTTCGTCCTGTTCTTCAGTGGTCAGAACCCCACAGGTCCACCACAGAGCAGGTATTACGTGCGCAGTGGTGCAGTGACCCTGAAATGGTGGTGGCGTGCTGCTGGAGTGTTTAAACATTCACTGTCCACTCTATTAGACACTGCCACCGAGTTGCTCCATGTAGACGTAAATTCAGAGACAGAAGCTCATCTGTCTCTGCACAATTTGTGTTGGTTCTCTAGTCTCTAGTGCCAGTGCTCAAGGATGCTACCCACGTTACACTGTTGCTTGGATGTTCTGAAATCGAGAGTATCATGAAGAGTTTTGCTGCTTTTGTTAGTGTAACTGTCTCTAATGTCCAGGGAAGGCTATGGAGCACTGCTGTGAGGGTTTGATTGTATTCAGCAACAAAAGCATTAGTGAGGTCAAGAGCTTGGATAATGACTACCCCAACACTTTTATGTGCTCTAGACCTCTAGTTGTGAGATATTCTTGGTCCTCCTGCGGCACAGGTTGCTAATAGTTCATTCATAAATTGTCTATGGTGTTTATGTCAGTGGACAGCGTCGGCCATTCCAAAAGCTTCATTTGTGTCTCTTCAGTCTGTGGTGAATTTTGAGTGTGGACTTAACCAACACTTGTTTCCAAAACTGCTTCTTGTCAATGCTGTGGAGGTTTTGGTTGACCTTTCATGCAGGCGTATGAGCAGATCTCTCTGAATGTTCTTGAATTCCACTATTCCTCTGAAGAGCCATTTCTATTATTTTAATTCTTACAACTCTAGATCTACACTTTGTAGGCAGTTACGTCCCATTTTCTAGGCTTCATAACTCAAGATCCGAGGAACCTGCAGACATGACACACATTAAACATTATAACAAACTACAAGACTTAAAGTATCAAACCATGAATCTCCCAGTTTCAATGTCAAAGTAGCTTCCGGTGTATGTTTACTGATCTGTCCATGCTCAACTTGCATTTTCTATCGATAATCAATATCCAACAGGATTTCTGACATAATAAAATTATGTCAAACTAGAAAAATATCCCATACAATTACCCTAGGGTTCTAAAGGTTAAAATTGTTTATTGAATTTTAGCCCTTTGTTTCCATATTTGGTAGTGCCACTAGCCACTATTACTCTCCCCATCACTTGCAATGCTCTTGACGAATGAGGACAAAGACATGCCTCTCCTTCCACCATCCCTTTTCAAACTGCAATGCAGTATCAACAGGCAGCCAATGCACTCAAAGGAATGCCCAAGATCCCCGGCTCTGCTACATCCACCAACAGACGCCTGTGCTTGACGGCATCACAGAGGGACTGATGGGGAAAGAGCGCCACCTACCCACGCAGACAAAGCATGTATTTGTTTTTTTGTTCTTCATCTGAGAGGAAAACAGAAAAAAAAAACAAAAAGAAGGGGAGAGAACAATCAGCACAGTTAATTTGGAATCTCATATCTCCATTTTGGGAAGTCTAGGGTGTATTTTTAATATGGCATGGTCACTCACTGTCCCTCAGACTGCGGTAGGCGTGAGCGTACTGTGCTGCCAGAATACAGCTCACTTTATGTTCTATCTCCATGTGTCTCTGTCTGTCTGTCTATCTCGCTCTCTCTTAAAACCTGTACAATACATAATATAATGAATTATTATTAATATATACAAATAAAATAAGTTCATATGGATAAACAAAGCTTTAAAGGTTGAAGTATAAATTTTGTAATACATATAAGCATAATGAATGAATCTGAATATATGAAATGAATACGGACATGCAACAAAAATACTAATACTCTCCCTCACTCTGTTCAGTCTCTGTCTCTTTCTCTCTATCACTGTCTCTGTCTCTCTCTCTTTCTTTCTGTCTTTTTTTCTCTTTTTCTCTCTCTCACTCTTGAGCCGAGTGTGATGGCACATAGGCCTGTGTGACACTGCCTGACAAGCATGTGTTCCCACTCCTCTGTTTTCCTGTCAACCATTTGCGCTTCTTTTTCCATCCGTTGGCTCTGTCACTCATGCCTGTGTCCCTCACTCTGCCTCCACCCATGCAGCACACTGCACATACATGGATATATATATATGTGTGTGTGTGTGTGTGTGTGTGTGTGTGTGTGTGTGTGTGTGTGTGTGTGTGTGTGTGTGTGTGTGTGTATACATGTAAGAAACACCAGGAGAAAAGAAGTTGATGATATAATCTGCAGCTCTATCTGGTGATGCAACATTGAACCAACGCTGTAAGATGTGTGCCCTCTATAGAGAGCCAGGCTTCACTGCATTGGGTGAGGAACAGCGGTGGGGGCTTACATTCTTCAGCAGCTTCAAACACTTCTCTAGTTCTTCATCTAAGATGAAAAAAGAAAGAAACCAAAAACAAAAAGAGGGGGACAGAATAATCAGAGCAGTGAATTTGGAAGCTCTTATCTCCAGTTTGGGAAATCTAAGTTGCTTTTCCGTAACCAATGTTGACGATTTTCGTCTCATACTGAGTTTGGAGCAATTCAGACTTTTCAACACACACATCACACACACACACACACACACACACACACACACACACACACACACACACACACACACACACACACACACACACACACACATAGATCGAGCTTGGGGCATTTGTTGGTTCCTGAGATTGATCAATCTTGTGGATTATTTCAACTATGTTTATTTACAGAGAACTCAAGTGACAACTAATCACAGTGAAATGGTAAAAGAAAAGACTGTAAAAAGAATGTAGGCCCATTCTAGATTTACCAGAACATTTGAAGTGTGTAAAGATTAGACTTACTATCAACTCTGTTCTCCTTAAACTTTTAACTCTTAGAACCTGAGATCTGCACTTTGTGGGCAGTAACATACTGTTTTCTAGGTTTCATATCTCAGGATCAGAGTAAACTACAGACTTAATACACATAACAAACTACAAGACGTACCCTATCTAAGCATTGTCTGATCATTGGGAGCTCAGAAAACAGCAAAAATTCACTTTTTTTCCAAATGCATTAAATTCCAGGTTAAATGCCAAAGGAGACTTCCAGTACACATTCAATACTCTGACCATATGTATATGCTCAACCTGCATGCAGACACTATTTACTTAATTATTTGCACATTTTTATGAAGTTTTATAACAAAAATAGGAAAGTTGTTAGTTTGGTGGCTTCATTGGAATGATATCAAGGGTATTAAAAATAATTACTGCTTTCACTGCTGTCCAGGGAAGGTGTTTTACTGTATTTCTATATTAGTGATCACCTTCCCAACTCAACACACACTCCCCAACTCATCCCATAACTGCTGGATGTAGAACCATTATTATAGAGAAGGTCACTGATCCACAGTTCAATGTGTGGGGCTCTAGCCTGGCACTAGGCCTGGCACCAATATATTCATGTATCAGAGAGTTCTATTCTACTGGTAGTACTTATCCAGTCTACAGGGACTGGATAAGTTATGTGTGTGCATTTGCACATCAGTGCCAGCAATGGGTGCCGTTTAAAGTAGCTGAGAGCATTCATTAGAGGTGTCCACAAACATTTGGACATATAATGTATCTTACAATGTGGTATGAGTAACAGGTCAGAATCACATTTCTCATATACTCAGTGTTTATATGTGGGTATACTCTATGTTCTACTTGTTTGATTAGCTTTTGACTGTCAGATCTGGCACGTACGTCTATGTGATGCCAAAAGATTATACATTTTTTATATCCTTCATTGTAAATTAAACACATCTCAGCCTCTGTCACAAACGCATCCTCAGAGCATCATTAATGACACAAGCATGACAAGCCTTTCATAATTTAAAATAATGATTGCGCTCACCTTGTCTATTCCTGTTATATCTATTATAAGCTGTTATTAGTAGTAGTTATAGCAGAAACAGATGAGCGTCTCTCTCTGACAAGTTTAACCAATTACGTAGGTGTGTCTAATAGAGTGGGTAATGAGTGGACATTGTTTAAACACTCCAACAGCACTGTTGGGTCTCATCCATGCATACCAGCACAACACACACCACCAACACCACCATGTCAGTGTCATTGTCCCTGACTACCAACATAAAACCTGCTCTGTTGTGGGCCTCTGGGGTCCTGACCATTAAAGAACAGGGTAAAGGAGCCTAAGAGAATATGTATGCAGACAAATAGATGGACTACAGTCTGTAATTACAGTACTACAAAGTGCTCCTGTGTGGTCAGTGGAGCTGATGAAGATGGACAGTGAGGGTAGAAGGTTTTCTGGTCTGGTTTTAAGGTTATGGCTGATTGGTGTACAAGTGGTAATAGCAGTATTAATAGTAGTAATTGTATAGCAGTAAATAGTAGCAGTAGGAGTAGTTGTAGCAATAGTTGTACTGGTAGAAATAGTAGTAGTAGTAGTTGTAATGGTACTTGTAGTGGCATCATTAACAGTAGGAGTGTAGTAGAGGCAGTATTAGTAGTAGTAGTTGTTGTAAAATAACCTGTAGTGGTATCATCATTTGTATGAGTGTATTATAGGTATTATTACTATAATAATAATAATAATAATAATAATAATAATAATAATAATAATAATAATAATAATAATAACAACAACAACAACAACAACAACAATAATAATAATAATAATAATTATTATTATTATTATTATTATTAGTAGTAGTAGTAGTAGTATTAGTAGTAGTAGTAGTTATTGTTGTAACAGTACAGCAGCATCTTTATTAGTATGAGTGTAGTAGAGGTAGTATTATTATTAATTGATGTTGTAATAGCACTTATAGTGGCATCATTGTTAGTAGGAGTGTAGTAGAGGTAGTATTAATAGTAGTAGTAATAGTTGTACACGTACTTGTAGTGGCATCATCATTAGTATGAGTGTAGTAGAGGTATTATTATTATTATTATTATTATTATTATTATTATTATTATTAGTAGTAGTAGTAGTGGTGGTAATAGTAGTAAAGGTAGCAGTAGTTATAGTAGATGTAGTTGTAATATTACTTTTAGTGGCATTGTTATCAGTAGGAGTGTAATAGAGGTAGCATTATTATAGGTAATAGTTGTGGTAGAGGTAGTAGTGGTAGTAGGAGTAGTTGTAATAGTATTTGTAGTGAGCATCATTATTAGTAGGAGTGTATTAGAGGTAGATTTAGTATGAATAGTAGTAGTTATAGTTGTAATAGTACTTGTATTCACATTATTATTAGTATAGTAGAGTGTAGTTGTAGCTGATGTAACAGTACTTGTAGTGGTATCATTATTAGTAGGAGTGTATTACTGGCAGTAGCAGTAGTTGTTGTGATAGTTATGATAAACTTCTGGGATGTATTTATAATAATAATAATAATAATAATAATAATAATAATAATAATAATAATAATAATAATAATAATAATAATAATAATTGTTATTATTAGCAGTATTATCAACCATATTGATAATTATATTATTATTATTAATATTGTATTATTGTTATTGTTGTTATTATTATTATTATTATTATTATTATTATTATTATTATTATATTGTTATGATCATGATTATTGATGATGATGACTGTGGTTGTTGATGTGTGCTGAGTGAGCAGCTCTGTTCTGTTGTGACCTTTGTGCTGAAGTTGTGTGAGGAGTTGAGGAATCGAGGCTCTTCATCCTCCTCATTTAAGGCTGATCACGTTTTCTCTCCTGTGCTCGGTGTCTTTACGCACTTCACCCCCTTTAATTTCTCCTCCGCAATGCAAACTGCTCATCCTCCACCTCCACCACCTCCTCCTCCTCCACCTCCTCCTCCTCCTCCTCCACCACCACCACCACCATCACCATCATCATCAGTCGCTGCTCTTTGATCTGGAGGCGCAGTGTGCGCATGCGCGCCTCATTGCCTCCACTGCGCTGGACTAAGTTGGACGTGCGCTGCCTCCGCAGGTCCGAGCCCCCTTCAGCAGAACTGTTGCGATGGAGCGGCTGAGAAAAACACAGTGCATCTTCCTCCTGTGTCCTCTGATCATGAGCGCCGTGTGCGCACAAAGGTAAACGGCCCGCCGGGATGCGCACACGCTGAGGAAATGTGCTGTTCGGCGCCTCTGCGCGCGGCGGGCTTTAGAGCGCTTGCATGTAACGATGCGTTTCTTCTTACAGCAGCAGAGACCCCAGCAACATGCCAGTGGTCAAAGACACGGTGGACAGACTGATGAAGGGCTACGACATTCGGCTGAGGCCAGATTTTGGAGGTAAGGGATGCAGTGCATCTCCAGCGCTGACGTGCAGCACATACCCAATGCCTTCTGCGAACCTCATTCATTCATGACAGTCACGCATGCAGCGCGCACCCCAGTCTCCCAGATTTCTCTGCTTTGCACGGGATAAAACTTGCTCTTCACGCCGTTTCACGCGTCAGACCCGGGCCTGAGCTGCGCGCGCTCGCGCGTGCTTTCTGTGAGAGGCTCGTCGGCTGTGAAGCCCGTGTAACCTGCTCGTCTGAGGAGCTGCGTTTAACACTTACTAGTGGACTCACAGTTTCGGCGTTAATTCCCACCCGTATTCGGGCACGTCACGCCCCCGACGGCTGCCATTGGCTAGTAGTGGACCGCCTCAGAGCTCCGATTGGCTAGTAGTTCGCAACTTACGAAGCAGGCTTTCGTTCCGCCGCGGTGGGACGGCCTGTTAGTGAGAACTACTGACCAATCGTAGAGTGGGAGGGCGGGGCTTGTTGGCTGGGGGGGCTGTTCTAGAACGGTAGGACAGCTTCTGTGTCCAATCGTAGAGCGGGAGGGCGGAGGTTGTCGGCTGGGGGGCTGTTCTAACACGGCAGGACAGCTTCTGTGTTCAATCGTACAGCGGGAGGGCGGGGCTTGTTGGCCTGAGGGGCTGTTCTAGAACGCCAGGACAGCTTCTGTGTCCAATCGTAGAGCTCGTGGGCGGGGCTCGTCGTTTAGGGGTGGGACTGTTCTAGAACGCCAGGCCAGCTTCTGTGTGACAACTGTCCAATTGTAGAGCGGGAGGGCGGGGCTTGTGTCCAATCGTAGAACTTGTGTGCGGGGCTTGTCGTGTGGGACGTGCTCTAGAACGGCGGGACTGTCAGAGCACTACAATCCTAGTGTCTCACTCTTCTGGAAGGAGGACTCCTTCCACGTGACCAACCAATCAGGCGCAGGAGGGGCGGCGCTTGCTCGTTCTAGAGCAGTGTCCCCGCCCCCTGTCTCACATGTCCTACTGTTTCTTCTTCCTACCAGCCGAGTATAAACCTTCCCTGAGTGCGAGGAAGTGCAGGAAGATTAGGGAACCCGCTAAAACGTGCAGGGCAGGGGTTGTTTGGTGAAAGAACGTCACGTAGGGCTTTATCTAGAACGTTTTGGCCGTTCTAGTTGACTTCTTGCGAGTACGAGCGAGCAGCCAATCGCACCGCAGAGGAGGCGGGGCTTGTCGGAATACGGGTGGGGAAAGAAGCGAGACGCCGTGTTTGTTCCTGCAGCCGATTTGGGGTTTGTAGCAAAATCAACAGTTTTCATGCGCAGTGCCACGTGAATGTGGGGTGCTGGGGTTTAGCCAGAGTCTAATGAGATGGGCTCATTTGGCCGTCTCACTTTACTCTCACTCTGATTGTGCTGCACTGGTTTCATTATTTCTGTGCTTCATTGCTGGCCTTCTCTCGTTTAGGGGCTCCGGTGGCGGTGGGGATGAACATAGACATTGCCAGCATTGACATGGTGTCTGAAGTGAACATGGTATGTAACACACCAGAATGTTCCCCCCCTTTGATCCATAATGGCCAAAGCGGCCGATCTGTATTCATATCTGGGTGTATCAGTGTTTTCGATATGTCTGCCTTGTGTCCGTCACGATCCAAACCAATCTCCAGCCACAAAGAGTGGAACTGGGTTGTCATTATGTCTCAAAGCATGATGTTCTCTATCTTTCTCTCCATGGTAGCAGATGAAGGTGTTCTACTGATATAAAGATGTCATATAGATGGCGTAAGCATCAGCACCGTTGCTCCACGTCAGAAGGATTTCCTGAGGTTATGAGGATGGCACATGCTTCCGAAACACGGCTCTTACAAAAACACGAGGTTCTCTGTGGTTTCATCCGTTCAGAGGAGTTAAACAGCTGATAAAATGCACTTTCATCACAGGGATCTCAAAGGATGTCCCGAGCTTGTCATAAGGATGTCCTAAGGCTGACAAAAGCATTATCACCGGAGCACTGTGTTCAAGATGATGGATTGTAATAGCTGATCCAACATCATCTCCTTCCAAAAAGATGTCACAAGGATCTCATAAGGTTGGATTAAGATGTCATAAGCTCTGGTGTTCAGCGTAGACGTAGTTGTTGTTAAAAAAAATGTTGTTCTTGTTAAAAATGCTGTCGGTAGGCTGTCCTAAGGCTGCCACAAAGCTGTCATGATCTTTAGCTCTGGGGCTGTGTTCCACAACACTGTGTGTGCTGTCTTCTGTCCAAGATGATACATCTAAATGATCGAAAACCTGTGGGCCTCTTACCATAAAGATGTCATAAGGATTTTGCGAGGTTGTCGTAAAGATGTCAAAAGGTGTCCGTAAGGGGCTCATAAGCTTCAGGTCTTTTTTTTTTCCTTTTCTCTATCATCTGGATCTAAAAATGGTTTCTTCTCACTAGAAGGATGTCCTAAGGCTGTTTAAGGCGTGTCTTAAGCTACAGCAGTCTTCTCTATCCTCAGTTCAGTGTATTTGGGAGATTTGATGTAGTGTATCATAAACGTTGCACAATGTCTAAGATATTGGATTAAACTAGTTGATTGTACTAATGTTAGGCTGTAATGTGTTTTAGCTGTGTTTGGTTAAAGACCCACAACATTCTGTTCTCGCAGAATATCTTCAGAGCTTCAATCACATTAGCTTATATAATAATGGTCTCTGGTCGTAGGAATGTGAAGGATGTTCTAAAGGAGCCTGTTGGGCTGGCATTGGACTGAGGTTTGGTTCCAAAATGTCCAAGGTTATGGATTCAAATCACTGATTCAGTTGTCCTGGAGTTGTGAGGAAGGTGCCCTAACCTTTACAGTGTTTTCTCCATCCCCTGTTTAGAGTAGCTGATTGAAACCAGGTGTCGTGTTTTTGAAGAATGTCCAAGGAATGTCCAGAATTTGTTTTATAGATGTCCTAAGGCTGACATGTGCATTAGCAATGCGTTCTCTGTCCAAGATGAGGAATGAAAGTGGCTTATCCAAAATGGTCTCCTACCAGAATGATGTCCTGAGGTTGTCAGAAGTTTGTACATAAGGAGGTCTTAAGGTTGGTGTGAAGGTGTCATAAGCTTCCAGCAACAGTGTTCTCTATCATTGGTTCAGTGCAGTCATTTGATCTAAATATGGTCTCATGTCATAAGAATGTCTTGGGGATGCTCTAAGAACAGCACGAGCCTGTCATAAGCGTTAGGATTAAGATTTTGTTCCAAAATGTTCAAGATGGTGGATGAAAATCCCGATTCGAAAAGACTTACTGCCATGAAGATGACATTGTCATAATATTGTCATAAGCTGTCTTCAGCATCATCTGAGTGTTTTTGGTTTCACTGCAGTCGAAAGATTTGATCTAAACATGGTTAGAACGTAAGAATGTTGGAATCGTGTCCTAAGGCTGGCTTAAGGATGTCATAGGAATGGCACAGTGATGTCATAGAAATGTCATAGGGATGTCACAGGGACACATGACATCACAGGGATGTGTCCCTGAGGAATGTCACAGGGATATCACAGGGGTGTCATAGAGAAGTCACAGGGGTGTCATAGGGAAGTCACAGGGATGTCATAGGGAAGACACAGCAATGTCATAGGGATGTCACAGGTTAACAACAGTGTTAACTGTTGAGATGATCTCTCTATCCTCTACCTGTGATGGCCAAAACCAGCTGACCCGAACCTGATCATGTGTCATAAGGCTGTCATAAGCTTTTGCATAAAGCTGGGTGGTATTCTGTTCACGCCGACCCTGGAGGCGCGCACTGGTGCTGTGCGCGGAGCTCACACTACATGATGATTTTGCAAAACTGCAGAAGTTCATTGGCATGCTTGTGCGGAGATTCTCCTGTGTGTGTGTGTGTGTGTGTGTGTGTGTGTGTGTGTGTGTGTGTGTGTGTGTGTGTGTGTGAGAGTGAGAGAGAGAGAGAGAGAGAGAGGGTCTGTGCTTGTGTGTGAGTGCGGGGAGGCTCCATTTGAATTCCAAACACACACACACACACACACACACACACATACACAGGCACACAGACACACACATGCACACTGACGCACTCACACGTTCTCGCACGCGCTGGCTGCTGCACGTCTGTCAGCGTTACTGATATGGACACAGGAGCAGGACGATCTGCGTGTGAGTGTGAGGACAGGACTGGACAGGACTGGACACTCTGCTCGACGCTTCTTCTGGCAAAAACATTTTGTAGTTCAAGGTGATCTTCCTTCCTCAAGGAGACCCTCTTCACGTGGCAGAGCAGAACAGCCCACGTGGTCCTTTTATAAATGATGTATATTGTTTCAGTGTTTCTGACACGTGTCATTCAGTGTCTCTCAAAACACACACACACACACACACACACACACACACACACACACACACACACACACACACACACACACACAGTCCATCCCATATACCAAAGCGGCTGATTTCATTTAGCAGTGTCTGTAAAGAGGACATGGAGACTCGCTCAGCAGCGCCCCCTGTTGGCTGCAGAAAGCCACTGCTCTGTAATCATAAGGAAATATGTATGGCTGAGGAATGAAAGATTTATGTGTCCCACTGATTCCGGCTTTATCATTGCAGTGAGCTGATGAAGCAGTTTAATCTCCGAGAGAGCAAGAGCTTCACGTTTCATTTACTAATAAATGAGCTGAAGGCTTGCTTTCTTTCTTAATCATGCCACTGAGGGGTAAACACGGTGGGGAACGGCCCAATTAAAAGCCACGTGCATCTTTCTTATATATATTTCATATCTTATTTTGAATATTTTCATCATTGCATGTGTTTGTCAGAAATATGACCGGAGAAGCAGGACAGGGCAGCGCACATCTAGTAGTGAAAAATGGCGTTTGGTATGACAGAACCGTTTATTCACTGTTTTTAAAAAAAACATAAATGCAAACGGGCGTATCGTCACTGTCCAATGAAAACCACACATCTCCATGTTTGTCCATTTTTATGCTTCCCCGTGCATAATGTGAGTCTTATAGTTCTTAATATCAGAATTTCGGACCAATAGAAATGCTCGTAAATTCCTCTTGTTTCACATTCACTTTCGTTCGAATTAAGGACATTTTTGCCTTCTCCGTTTCCATTTTGGATATGTTTTTCACTGGACAGTGAAGATATAGACCCACTGTGCAGGCACACAGGGGAATTTGTCTTCCACGTTTGACCCATTTCATACACAAGCACACTAGTGAATTCACACACTAGGGGGCAGTGAGCACACATGCCCGGAGTGGTGGGCAGCCCTGTTCATGGTGCCCGTGGAGCAGCTCAAGGGCACTTCTTTCATGTCCTGCCAGTTCAGGGAATTGAACAAGCAACCTTCCAGTCACAAATTCTGTAAGCACCAAGCCACGGTTGTGTCATTCATGCTGTTGTCGAGTGAGAAGACCCGTGTAACCACATCCTAATGGATTTCTGAGCTGTCATGGTTCACTGTACAAAATAATAACTCAGCAGGGTTGGTTGGAACTAACTGTTAAATGAATAGTATCAAATATACGGTTAAATACTGGATCTAACTTCTAATTCAGTACTTTGCAGATATTATGTCTGTAAATGCTGGGGTTTGGTTTTTAAGAAATTTTTTCAAGTGCATTTTAACCTCTACAGGTATTCGCTCCACGTTTACACTTTCTGTTGTAATACAGTACTTTACCACAGTGTCCAGTGGTCCAGAGTCTTTTGCTTAATGTCACAGTAAGGAGCTGATTTTTTTCTTTTTCAGAATAACAGAATAATACTCAGCTAATTTTCAGGCAAAATTGATTGTACATTTAAAAAAAACACTGTTCATTATGATTGTTATTTTACAACATATTTTCACAGTGTTCTATACATCACTGTGAACCCTTAAACATTTCTTTTGGTGAGGTTGTTCTATAGTAAATGTAGGGGTTGCATATGCACTGACATGTCAAAAATCATAATTTTACTGGTCGACAACACTGAGTTTCAGCTCCCTCCGCATATTTCTTTTGTTGGATTGAGGTCTGGAATCTTTCAAGGCCACCCCAGGACCTTGAAAGACTTCTTACGGAGCTCCTTAGTTGCCCTGGCTGTGTGTTTCGGGTCATTGTCATACTGGAAGACCCAGCAATGACCCATCTTCAAGGCTCTTATTGAGGGAAGGAGGTTGTTGGCCCCATCCATCCTCCCTTCAATATGGTGCAGCTATCCTGTCCCCTTTCCAGAAATTCACCCCAAATATGTTTCTATCCCCATGCTTCATGGTTGGGACGGTGTTCTTGGGGTTGTCTCTCCTTCCTCCACGTGACGAGTGGAGTTGATACCAAGTTCTGTTTTGGTCTAATCTGACCACATGACCTTCTCCCATGCCTCCTGTGGATCAACTGGATGGTCATTGCCGAACTTCAAACAGGCTGTTTGAGCAGGGGGACCTTGTTGTCTTCAGGTCATTGACACGGACCTCCCGTGTAGTTCTGGGCTGATTTCTGACCTTTTTCAGACTCATCCTTCCCCCACAATGCAAGATATTGCATGGAGGCCCAGACCAAGGAAGGTCTAGAATTTTGTCCCTGGTGTCCTTAGGCAGCTCCTTGGTCTTGGCCATGGTGGAGAGGCTGGAATATGATTGATTGAGTTCAACAGTTCAAACAGGTGGAATTAATACAGGTAATGAGTGCAGAGAAGGAGACCTTCTTAAAGAAAACCTAACAGGTCTGTGAGAGCCAGAATTCTCCTTTGATAGATGATCAAATACTTATTTCATGCAATAAAATGCTAATAATTATTTTTTTAATTATACAATGTGATTTTTTTTAGGTTCATAGTTGAAGTGTACCTACGATAAAAAAAAATGACAGACCTCTCCTTTCTTATAGGTGGGAAAACTAGAAAATTGTCAGTGAATCAAATAATTATTTACCCCACAGTATCTGATATAGTTTGGGTTGTTCTTGCACATTATTTTTTTTGGCTTTTCAGAGGAATAGTGTTATCATCCTTTTAAGAAACTTCTACATCTCTACACTCTCTAATTGTGCCCAATGACGTTTAATATGCCATGGGTTTCTTCTGTTATTGTATGTGCATTTGACCCGTTTGACCAGGACTTATCTCTTGATTTTTACTTAAATGAAATAATTTGCACCAAAATTACAATTTTTGGCTGAAACCTAATGTGAACATACACCAGGTTTCACAGGTTTTCATTAATTCTACCACTTTATATCACCATTCCTTACATTAAATAGTGTAACTGCATCTTTGTCTTGCTTTTTAAAATAAATAAACATGACTTAAAAAAACTGAATTCAGCAAAACACTGTCTGCAAGTGGCCTTTCTTGGGTCATTTTCTGTCACTTTACCCCTTTACCAAACAGGTCCCACTAGAGTTACACTTTGATATGGTTCCACATGTGGGATTTAAATGTTCGGCTTGATGTAACCTGCTTCCCCCAGCAAACAGCCTGTTTCTACAGCATTGCTGAAACACAGCAACACCTGTGTTACTCAACGTTAATTTACCCATTATGCCGGCCACACACTGGCTTGTTTAAACTCGCTTGCTTAAAATACACTTCAATTATTTTTGTTTTCATTGTTTTTCACATTGTTTTTCTTGCCACGACTGTAATAACTGTCGCATCACATAACCTCAGGATGATATTTCTGAGATTAAATTCAGATCGTGATGATTTCTGGCACTGTAAACAGGCACCGAGTTATTCTGTAGCTGGATTTAAGGTGGAATGAGGTAAGCACACTTTAAGATCTATAAACTACTTTATTAAAATACTGCAATAAAAAAATGACCACAGGATTCCTGAAGTGATCTTGTCTGCACGGTCACTGCTTCCATTCAGCTGACATATTGCATATGCATTTATAAAATGCACTTTGCCATAATTTGCATGTGCAGAATCCTGCTGCCCTCTACAGATTAATTGTAATGCTAAATTGAATGCTCTTTGACTCTCAGTGGCTAACCTGCTACTGTGGTATGCGGGTTGATCAAATTTAACTGCCACTTCATAAATGTACCCACATTTGTCCAGTGATGGGTGCTAATTTCCCACCCTGCTTACACCTTATACAGGTGTGGGCTTTCCCAAGAGGTTCCCTGAGGTAACACTTCAGCACTTCAGGATCAATTTCCATAC
The DNA here is from genome assembly GCA_034509495.1 of Acestrorhynchus altus. Classification (NCBI taxonomy): domain Eukaryota; kingdom Metazoa; phylum Chordata; class Actinopteri; order Characiformes; family Acestrorhynchidae; genus Acestrorhynchus; species Acestrorhynchus altus. The sequence goes on from CM067501.1 coordinate 11,357,111, forward strand.
TTTCATCCTATGACTTTTGGTATGTCGGTATACATTTATATCTATATACAGTAAATGTATGGTTCATTCATCATGAAAGATTGATACAATATAAAGCTGCCAGATTCACATTATGTCAAAAAGTTAAAATGGCTCTCATCTATAATGGAAAACGTGTTGGATGTGGTTCTTTAAATAATCATTAGCCTGAGGTTTAAGTCTGCAGCTTGTACAAGATTCCTTCTTCTACCTTTGTAACATGATTCATAGGTCAGTCATGTGGTGCGGTTGAGATACCACTACCAGTCACATCCACATTACTGACCGATTGCATAGAAAACATGTGCTGAGCTGCAATTTCATCCCTTACAAGTGCACTGTACACCAATCAGCCATGACATTATGAACATCTTCTTGTTTCTACATTCACTATCTGTTTAATCAGCTCCACTTTCCATACAGCAGCACTTTAAACTTCTATAATTACAGATTGGGGTCCATTGGTTTCTCTGCATACTTTCTTATCCTCCTTTCATCCTTACCTTCAGTGATCAGGAACACCACAGAAGAGGTATTATGTGGGTGGTGCGTCCTCGGCACTGCTGTGACACTGACGTGGTGGTGTGTTAGTGTGTGTTGCACTGGTAAGAGTGGGTCACACATAGCAGTGCTGCTGGAGTGTTTAAACACTGTTTCTGCACAATTTGTGTTGGTCATCCTCTAGTCCTTCATCAGCGCTCACAGGACGCTGTCCACAGGACACTGTTGGTTGGATATTTCTGGTTGATTTAAATATTCAAGCCGCACTGCCGTGCCTGATTCACTTGTACAAATGCAGCACACTCTAACACACCAGCACCCTTGGGGGTCCTGACCGTTTAAGGTCAGTGTGAAAGGAGGATAACAGTGTATGTAGAGAAACAGATGGACTACAGTATGGACTCCACTATGGCCAGAGGAGCTGATAAAATGAATAGTGTATGTAGAAATGGTAATGGTGGGTAGTGGTTATAATCTTCTGGCTGTTTGGTGTATGTCCAACTGTTTATGGAAGTTCAGTTACTTGAAGTTGCCTCCGTTGCTGACACACATCTGCACCTACACACCTGCGTACAGCGATAGTAAAAAGTGAGCTCTGTAGGTGCATCTCTGTTCGCCAGTGTTGAAGTGGTATAAACATAGCCTCAAAGCAGATCTGACATGTGTTTATGTAGGTGGGGCAACATCAGTGTGCAACAGCCTACATTCATTTATAAATAAAACTGAATGCAATAAAATAAAAGTGAACCAAAATGACCATACTTTTGTGATGTGTAATGGTTATTATACTTATATGTCCAAATGTTTGTGGACACCCCTTTTAATCAGTGCATTCAGCTACTTTACGTTGCACACATACAGCTAGTGCCTTTAGAGAAGTACTGCCACTAGTGGGGCTTGTGCCAGTGTCCCTTTATTTTTGTCCATGTAGTAGCCAACAGAACAGGCAATATTATTATATGTATTCTGTAATATCAATTTCCTAATGGCATTTCCCCTATTGTTTGTCACAGAAATTCTTAGTCTGATCTTTATGTTGCTATAAATTCTTAAGCAGAATTTGGTGACAAAGAATGTGATGGTTATTAGGAAGACGGTATAAATAATCCATGTAAACAAATCATCATAGAGAAGTAAATACACTTTCAATGGTCACCCTATCAAATACATGTTGGGATAGTGAGGATTTCTTTCTGTTTACTGCATTAACGTAACATAAAACCACATGAAGCCATATGTCCAATTAACGTAATTAACGCTAATAGGCAGAAATGCCTCCTTGTATGAGGTAATTGAATGAACTGCTTTAGATGTCTGACTGTTTCTGACAGGCCACTGCTCATGTGCATACTTTAATGACCTATCAGCTATCCCACAACCCCCAAAATCAGCTCATGTAATATCACAAAATCAGAAGAACGTTTTTTTTTCGAGCTACTTACCCTAACAATGACCAGCACGTACCTCTCAAACCAATCAGGACACACTGTATCAGGCATCAGGCAGTGCCTTCATACCCGTTTCGTGTAATACTTTCATGTCATGTAGCTTTTAGAGGCATTAAACTCCTGCTTCTGCTAAGACTTCTGCTTCCCTTCATAACCACAGTGAGCAGTTCTCTGTATGTTTAACTGGAAGCAGATTTCAAGCCAATCCTCTCAGAATAAGTTTGTTTACAACAGTTGAGTTAGACAGAAATGTTAAAAAAAATCATTTTCCTTCGGCATCCCCCTTTGAAAATGTGCAATGCTGTGCAAGGTTCCCTTTGGTGTCTAGAACAAAGCCATTGTGTCTAATCGGTAAAGAATCAAATGTTTGCCTGCAAACTACAGAGTAGAGTAGCCCGAACCTGTGCTTCAATAATAAAACCTGTGTAAAGTGAAAATACACTCGTGTACAGACGGGTGAAGTGAACATCATCGCTTACAGTGGCACCTGTCGAGGGGTGGGATTTACAT